>OY829328.1:48104734-48564785 GCA_963691655.1 Toxonevra muliebris | reverse complement strand
GACATCGTTACATATAGCCTGTAGCGAGTCCAGGTTCTTGGCTACTGCCACTATCGCGATGTCGTCTGCATATCCTACGATTGTTGTATCCTCCGGGAGATCCAATTTGAGGATGCCGTCATACATTGCGTTCCATAGTGTTGGGTCGAGAACGGAGCCCTGCGGAACGCCTCCTTTGACACGATACTGCTTCACGCCGTCATCAGTATCGTATATTAAAATTCTGTTGTCGAAGTAGTTTGCGATTATTTGCAACAGGTATTCCGGTACTTCGAATCCTCTCAGTGCACTCATAATCTGAGGCCAGTTCGCCGAATTGAAGGCATTTTTGATGTCCAACGTCACTACGGCGCAGTACTTCTTCTTGCCGTTTCCCCATTGGTTGCCGCTGGTGGCCACGCGTGCAATATTCATCACTGTTTGTATTGCGTCGACCGTGGATCGTCCTCTTCTGAATCCAAACTGTCGTGCTGATAGCCCTCCTGGCTTTTCAAGCCACTCCTGGAGCCTGTCCCCTATAATGCGTTCGAGAACTTTGCCCAGTGTATCCAGCATGCATAACGGTCGGTAGGATGCCGGTTCATCCGGCGGCTTCTTTGGTTTTAGTAGGAGGACTAACCGCTGTCGCTTCCATGTGTCTGGAAAAACTCCTTCTGTCAAGCATGCGCTGAAAAGCTTCGCGAACACCTCCGGTGTAGCTTTGATCGCCGCCTTGAGCGCAACGTTGGGGATGCCATCCAGTCCTGGGGCCTTGTTATCCGCAATCTTTCGTAGCGTTGCCAGTGACTTCTGGTGCTTGCACGCACTTATGTTGTCGTGGAGCAAGTTCTTCCTGGGGGGGAAAGAGTGTGGTCACCACTTTTCGCATCAGGTGGGCTGTGGGGCCCTTAACCCTCTGACCTTCCTCATAACCGTTGTATATGCCATCCCCCATGGATCGGTTTCTGCGCTGTCGCGTAACTGTTTAAAACAGATGTTTTTGCTGTCTCTGATGGCCTTCTTGAGCTCGATTCTACAAACTTTATAGTCGAGCTGCAGGGCTTCCCACGCGGGAAGAGAGCGAGCTCTCTGCGCTTTCCTGCGTGCTTGATGGCATTTCTTCCTGGCTGCCGCTATCTCCTCATTCCACCAGTACACTGGTCTTCTGATCAAGACTGCACGTCTTCGGGGCATCGCAGCATCGCACGCTCTGGAAAGTGCTGCGATGGTATGCACTGCCATGTCTGCAGCTGGTTTGGTCTGGAACATTGCGTCACTCCAAGCTATGTTGAACGTGTCCGCCTCGAACGCTTGCCTCTTCCATCCATTTTGCTGCGCCTTCTGTATCCGAACCGCGAGGGGTGCCACCTTGTTATCCACGTCGATGATGATGGCCTTGTGCCCATCGCTATGCGTGTACATGTTGCTAACGCTCCATTTGGCAGAGCGCGCAACTACGTTGTCCGCAAAGGTGAGGTCTATTATAGACCTACCTCTGCCGTTGTCGAAAGTGTATGCCCCGAACTCATTTAGTAGCTCCAGCTCTAAGGGAACCAGGCTCTCAAGGAGTATGTGGCCACGTCGGCACGTGCGGGCGCTACCCCATGTTGTGGACCATGCATTAAAGTCCCCGCCGATAAGAAGTGGATGCTTTCCGCGTGCTTCTTCCACTAATGCTGTCACCATGGTCTCAAAAGCTTCCTCGCTCATACTAGGTGGAGCGTAGCAGCTGAAAAAGTAGATTCCACCTACTTTGACCCACGTGAATCCTTCTTTGGCTGTTTTCATCTTGCCTTGCAATGAGGCGTTGCCTAGCGCCCAAATGGCAGCCTTATTCGCTGCGTCCGTCGCCCAGCCATGTCCATCTAGATTTGTATACTGCTCCGAAAGTAACGCTAAGTCGAAGCCATGTTCGGTCGTCAATTGCTGCAGGAGATCCTGCGCCGCCTGGCAGTGGTTGATATTGAGTTGCAATATCTTCATTGTCACCTCAAATTTTTTCGCGCCTTTTGGAACAGGGGGCATTTTGTGCTCCCTGCTGCATGTGCTCCTTTGCACAGAGCACATTTCTCCTTATTAGAGCAGACTGCCGCCAAGTGCCCTCTTTCTCCGCATTTCAGGCAGTGCTTCGTCCTGTCTACCTTCTCTGTGCAACGTTGAGCAATATGGCCGTAGCCCCAGCACTTGAAACAGTATCTGGGCGAATCCATCTCTCTTATCCTGCTCATCACCCATCCGATGCGTACTCGTTGCGCATCTATCACCTTCCTCGCGTCGTCTACGGGTAGGCAGATGAGAGCTGTTTGTGTGCCGTTGTACCTCTTTCGCAGGCTTCTAACAGCAGTTGTCTCTGGGCGTCGTATTTTGCATTGCGCATGAAGTGCCTCGCAAATTTCCTCCGGTGTGGTGACCTCGTCTAGGTCTCTGCATTGTAGCGTGACCGTGTGAGTTTTGGCCGCTACTTTGGCCGTCTCCTTTAGTACCTCTTCGATTGCTGCTTGGTACGTCGTCGTCTGGTTTTCTGGAGCTCTCTTCAACTCCAGAAGTAGCTCGCCTTTGGCTGTTCTGCGTATGGCCTTGACATTTTCTCCCATTGTCTTAAGATCCTCGCATGTCTTCACCTTGCGCAGTATGTCTGCGTACGTTGCGTCTCCTGCCTTCGATATAATAATAACATCAGGCCTGGTCCTTATTGGTCTGGCCTTCCTGGCTTTCTTGCCTTTTACAACATTCCATGCTGTTTCCTTCGGCCCCTTAATGTTTGACGCCTTGTCCTTTGGGTTTGTCTGCTGCGTTTCTGCTGTGCCGCGTCTTCTCTTTGTTGCCGGTGATTTCTCGCCAATTATGCGCAAGTCCGGACTCGTGCTGGCTCTCATCCTCTTAGCCGAAGGTGGTGGCGCTCTGCGAACCACCTCTGCGAGGGTCTCACGTGGGATGCTTTTTTCAGGCGCATCTACCTCGATGTCAAGCGTTGTTGTTGTTGCTGGTGTTGATGCCTGCTGGTCCACGCTCTTTTCCATGTCCAGCATCGCTTCAGTATAAGCGCCTTTGATCATAGATCCTAGGCGCTTAATTTCAGCGTGGACATTCCTTCTACTCTCGTAGTATGCCAGGAGCTTGTTTATATGTACTCCAAGCTTTGCCATTTTGGCCTGGAACACGTTCGTTGATGATGTTTGTACAACGGTTTTAATAAACTGCCCTGCCGGTACTCTTGAAGCTGTCTTGGGTGTAGTAGCATCCAAGGTCGCTGTCTTCTGTAAGTCAAATATGGTCCGCTGTTTTGATGCCATATTGACTATTGCTTCTGTAGGCGTGCCTGTGTGGCCAATCGACTTCTGTTGCTCGCGTGCGGTTGTGCTACTTGCTGTAGCTACACCTTTCGCCTTATTGTCGATCTTCTGACACGTTTTCCTGGTATCGTCCTGATCCAGTTCAATGAGGTCAGGTGAGGATGCTGATTTTTTCATCAGGCTCCTTCCGGATTCCTCTGGCGATCGCGTTAGTCTTCGGCCCTTGAATGGGTCAAAGTTCTCCTCTTCATTTACATCTGTGTTTTTTTGTTTGTTTGTAAACATTGTGATTGGGTCCCCCCTCGTTGCCGCTATCTCGGTCCGAAAGTACAGTCGCCTTAATGACCCCGTGGTTATCTATGCAAGCAGTGAGGCCACGCAAGGGTTGACGCAGGACCTTATGGGTACCTGCGTTCAGAGCCAGGTCAGCGTAATCGGGAACACAGCCAGCCGAGCCTGAACCACCACCGTAGTGGTGACGTACCTCGAACGTACAACGAGGCCTGCCAAGGTTTTACCGGGACGGAGGCAGCTGGGACATTAGCCGGACAGCCATTTCCGCTAGATTTCACTCCGCTTACTAAAGTGCCCGAATGCCACAGCCGTCAGCTCGTATCATCTAGGTCAAAATATTGGTTCCAGTACCATTTCGTCAGAATCCTACTGGACTCAGATTCCGACGTCCATTGCTCGCATAGTATCGAAAATGTGAACCAGCCGCCTGCACTTACCCAAGCCCTTCGACCCATTGGTCGAAGCCGGGCAGCGTCTGACGGTGTAGCACACATTCCCGTCACTATCTGCTGTCGTGGTTCGCGAAGTTTCCGAACACTTGTATCCGTCACTAGACATTGCCCTCATGACCCACATGACAGTGTCATAGGATAACCCAGTGTTGAAATACGCGTGTCCGGATTCTGCAACGATGTCCCACGGTGCCACCCCGGGGTGGGGAGCACTTACGCCAAGGACGGTGCCTGCTCGTCCTGTCGCAGATCTTCATTGGGTATTGTGGCCTTTTAAGACACACCCTCCACTTCTGCCGCTCTTGGTCGGGGACTGCTTATTGGGTATTCGCAGCTAACCGACATTACTGCCGGCCGTTCAGCTATCCGCCACCCGCTGACCCCCACAGTAGCCTAAAGCTCAGCCCTGTGATATAGATAGATATAGATATAGATATAGATATAGATATAGATATAGATATAGATATAGATATAGATATAGATATAGATATAGATATAGATATAGATATAGATATAGATATAGATATAGATATAGATATAGATATAGATATAGATATAGATATAGATATAGATATAGATATAGATATAGATATAGATATAGATATAGATATAGATATAGATATAGATATAGATATAGATATAGATATAGATATAGATATAGATATAGATATAGATATAGATATAGATATAGATATAGATATAGATATAGATATAGATATAGATATAGATATAGATATAGATATAGATATAGATATAGATATAGATATAGATATAGATATAGATATAGATATAGATATAGATATAGATATAGATATAGATATAGATATAGATATAGATATAGATATAGATATAGATATAGATATAGATATAGATATAGATATAGATATAGATATAGATATAGATATAGATATAGATATAGATATAGATATAGATATAGATATAGATATAGATATAGATATAGATATAGATATAGATATAGATATAGATATAGATATAGATATAGATATAGATATAGATATAGATATAGATATAGATATAGATATAGATATAGATATAGATATAGATATAGATATAGATATAGATATAGATATAGATATAGATATAGATATAGATATAGATATAGATATAGATATAGATATAGATATAGATATAGATATAGATATAGATATAGATATAGATATAGATATAGATATAGATATAGATATAGATATAGATATAGATATAGATATAGATATAGATATAGATATAGATATAGATATAGATATAGATATAGATATAGATATAGATATAGATATAGATATAGATATAGATATAGATATAGATATAGATATAGATATAGATATAGATATAGATATAGATATAGATATAGATATAGATATAGATATAGATATAGATATAGATATAGATATAGATATAGATATAGATATAGATATAGATATAGATATAGATATAGATATAGATATAGATATAGATATAGATATAGATATAGATATAGATATAGATATAGATATAGATATAGATATAGATATAGATATAGATATAGATATAGATATAGATATAGATATAGATATAGATATAGATATAGATATAGATATAGATATAGATATAGATATAGATATAGATATAGATATAGATATAGATATAGATATAGATATAGATATAGATATAGATATAGATATAGATATAGATATAGATATAGATATAGATATAGATATAGATATAGATATAGATATAGATATAGATATAGATATAGATATAGATATAGATATAGATATAGATATAGATATAGATATAGATAAAGAGAAAAAAATAAATAAACTACTTCCCGTCATAGTATCCAGAAAAAAAAACTAGCTAAGAATTTGAATTTTTTATATAAAATATTTAATTACTTAAAACAAAATGATAGAAAGCTCATTCTAAATAAATAATTTTAGGCGTTCAAGAATAAATAATTTTAGGCGTTCAAACTTTCTCTCTTCAAAAAACCACACCCTTTATTTTTTGGGTTTTTAAATCAGTTTATTATTTTTACGCCAATATTAACAAACTCCGATTTTTGTTTTATCAATTAAAAATATGGGAACTGGAGGGTTAAGTAAGAATTTTAAGATCAATTTAATTTTAATACTCAATAAAATAAGTCAGCATTAGGTCAAGAAATAAAAAAATTTTTTTTTATTTAACAAGCGCCCAAAAATGAAAATTTTGTTTTCGCGAACAGAACAAAGTAATGAGAATTACTACTTCAGGAAAGCCTTACGCCTGACACACGAAAGTGACTTTCGAAAAATAAGGCAAGTTCACTAACAGCAATCTTCGACAATTTCATCAGCTGCAGTTTCACCAGCAGCAAGTTCCAGCGATTTAATCAGCAACAAGTTACAGCTATTTCACCAGCAATGAGAGGAAACAATTAATTAGAGGAAGCTAACATAAAAAACATGTTTATACGAGTATTAATTTAAATTATTGTATATTATAATTGAAGCAAAGTGAGAATATATTTAGAAGAGTGAATCATGTCGTTAGATGCAGGATGACGACCTCGATAGCCTAGTGGATAGTGCACTAGACTTTCATCTGGGAGGTTCGGGTTCGATTCCCGTCTTCGTCTGGTGGTTAATTTTCATTACTTTCTTATATTCGCTATCAATATGAAGTGTATGAGAATTATAAGATAGTGTACAAGTACACACATTGGTTGGTAATGGCAAAACCACCAAGCCTATAAAAAATTGCCACACCGCCGTTCGGAATCGGCGTTAAACTGTAGGTCACACTATGTGGTATCACAGCGGGTCGTTCAGGCCTAAGTGTGTCTCTCGACAGCCACTCCAACCTAACCTAACCAAGATGCAGGATTTAGTAAATAGAGTCGAGGAAGAAATAACTTGAAGAAATAGGGAAGGATTTACGGCTCAAATAGATGAAATTAGAGCGATAGTAATGCCCTTAAATACCTCAATAGGGAATAATTATGAGGACATCGAAGTTAATAATACAATCAAATGTGACGTGTTATTGGACCTTGCCAAGTCCGTTCCGGAGTTCAGTGAGAAACCTGTAAGATATCCCTCATGGCGTCAAGCTGTTGTAGCAGCTTTAAAGCCATACAAAAATTATGTAGGGTCTGAAAAATATTATCAGGCTGTAGCCATAATTAGAAATAAGATTACGGAATCTGCAGATATGGTGTTAGCATCCTTTAGCACACCACTAAATATTAGCGCGGCTAGATCAAACTTATTCAGATAAAAGGCCTTTATATCTCCTTGAGCAAGAGCTTTCAACACTCCGTCAGGGAAGAATGGCGATATCTGAATATTATGAGCTTGGTGAAAAAAAACTGAAAATGATAACCAATATAGCAATCATGGAATATAGCCATGATAAAGAAGCCCTTAAGTTTTTAAATGAAAAATTCAGACAGGATGCTTTTCGTGTATTTGTTTCCGGATTAAATCATCCGGTATGTGATGCATTATTTTCTAGACGACTAAGTGACCTGCCTTCTGCTCTCGCTCTAGCACGAGAATTTGAGATGAATAAGCAGAGATATGCATTTGCAAACGCTTTTAGTGGTAGCAGAATGGGATATAAAATACCCAGTAATAATAGGGGCTATAATAGTAACAACAATAGCAATAATAATAATAGTAGGAGTTATAATAATAACAAGAAAAGCAACAATGTTAATGGTAGGAATAATAATATTAATAACAATAATAGTAATAGTGCATTCAGACAAAATTCAAGGTTAGGGGGAAATCAGAGTACTAAACATTTTTTTTAATAGTGGAAATAGACAAAATGGTCAAGAAAATTTTAATGGTCAATCTAGGCCAGAACCAATGTAGCATGCAGAAATTTTATCAGGAAACAAGCTTTTCTTAAGGGAGTAATGTCGCTAGAGACACCGTTTACGGTAAATTCTATAAATGGCTCTACGGTTATAAAAGTTAGTGTCAATACTGGGAGAAGTGGCGGAGTTTTTTCTACTTCCAAATATAGAGAACTTTGATGCTATCATTGGTTATGAATTTTTAAGTGGTATTGGCACAAATATTAATTTCAAGGAGAAGGTAATATATCATAAAAACGGTATGACAGAATTTTCCTTTATGCAAGGTGGTGTTGTTAATTATTTAAAAGATGTTGACTTTAGTGGAGTCCCTTTGGAAGTAAGAAGTGAGTTCAATGATGTTATTAAAAAGAATTGAATGTTTTTGCGGATGTCAATGAAGCAGTGCCATATAATACAAATGTTGCAAGGATTAGGACAGAAACTAATTAGGCTATTTATTCACGGCCATACCCGTATCAAATGTCAGCAACGAAATTCGCTAATGACGAAATAAAGGATCTCTTAAGAAATTAAATAATTCGGAAAAGCAAATCACCATACAATAATCCGATTTGGTTGTAGATAAAAAGGGTGTAGATAGTGATGGCAACAAAAAACTTCGTATGGTTATAGATTTTAGAAAGTTAAATATGCAGACAAAGCCAGATAGATATCCCAAGCCAAAAAGTCGGTTATTCTGGCAAACTTAGGAAGATCTAAATTTTTCTCAACCATTGATCTTAAATCAACTGCGTTTTCTGTTAACAACGGAAAATATGAATTCTGCCGGTTGCCTTTTGGGCTAAAGAATGCCCCCAGTATTTTTCAAAGAGCGATCGATTATATTCTTCGTGACGACATGGGTGTCGTTGGCATGTGTATATGGATGACGTTATCATATTTTCACCAGACGCAAACAACCATGTCCATGATGTTGAGATTATAATAAAAAAATTATTAAATGCAAAAATTGAGGATTTCTGTGGAAAGTTTTTAGTTTTAAGTTTTTTAGAACAACAGTAGAATTCTTAGGTTTTACTGTTTGTCAAAATAGAAAAGGTTAGTGCTGTTATAAATTTTGAGGAACCAACAGATCTTAGGGCATTACGCTCATTTCTTGGACTCTTAAGATATTACAGATCTTTCATTAAGGGTTATGCAAGAATAAAAGAACCATTGACAAGCCTTTTAAGCGGGGAAAACGGTCATGTTAGTGCAAGAAAATCAAGAAGTACGCAACTAAAATTTTCGGAGCAGCAATTAAATGCTTTTAATAAAGTTAAACAAATATTGGCATCGTAAGATGTCACGCTTTGTTTTCCCGATTTTTAAAAACCATTTCATTTGACTACTGATGCCTCATCGGTAGCTTTAGGTGCTGTGTTATCACAGGAAAAGAAAGGAATTACGCTACAAATAAAAGAGAAATGTTGGCAATCGTATCAAACACTTAGAAATTATTTATATGGTGTAAACAATATAATTATCCATACTGATCATCAACCTTTAACGTTTGCTATTGCATTTCGGAGAAGAATCCCAACACCAAGTTAAAGAGATGGAAGAGTATAGTTGAAGAATATGGACCAACTTTTATGTATAAACCAGGTGCACTTTTGAGGCAATATATACACCATTTAGGAGACAATGATAATGGTAGTAAGCATAATACATGCACAAATAGTGAGATTTCATTTACAGGGTATATAGGAACTGTTCTTACACCAATTAATAGTTTTAAAAATCAGATATTTTCAGTTGAGTCTGGGAGAACTGAAAGGAGGGTGTTTAAACCTTTTAATGACTATCGACGGCATGACGTTAGATTCAACGATATTGATTCTTTGTATCATGAACTAAAGAAGGCAATTAATTCAAAAATTGTGAATGGCCTTTACTCTAGTCTAGAAGTATTAGCAAAGGTTCAGGAGACGATTGTAAACCTGTTCCCCTCCTGTTGAATTTAAACATACCCAAAAACAAGTAATTGATATTTGTAAGAAGAATGATCAGAATGAGGCGATAGCGGCAGAACACAACAGAGCACCCAAGTGAAATTTTGCATGCAGACATATATAGCACTCATTCAAAACACTTTTTAACATGTGTAGATAAATTTACAAAATTTGCTATTATAGAGCCAATAGCATCACGTTCGATTGTAGATATAAAGATACCTCTTATAAAGATCAGCCGGCGCTTTGCTCGCAAACTATTCAATCGCTCATACTCGATAACTTTGGAATGACGCATTACACGGATCCAGCTATGTATAGCAGCAGTACGGCCAGTTCGTGCGCTTTCACTCAACGTTAAGCAAAATAGCTCGTACGGTAAAAAAAGGAAATCATTAACTGACTTTAGTGAAATATTGCAATTTTCTACTATAATATATAATAACTCAATTTATTTTACTACAGAACGTAGATCAATAGATTTAATACACCCGCTATCAGATGCAGAGAAGCAAACTGTACAGAATCATATATTTAATAGAAAAGTTGATCGGAATAAAAAATATAATGAGAGAGCTGAAAACAGGTCGTTTCAGCCAGGTCAAGAGGTTTTCGTTAAACTTGATAAAAGAAGGGGAAATAAAACAACGGAATTATTTGTGAGAAGGAATGTACAGAAGGGTTTAGGAACATGTGTACTCATTGGAGGAAAGAAAGTACACAAGAATAACATTCGGAAAACGTATATCGTTTCAGTATAATACTAATACTAACAAAGACCCAAAAAAAATTTTCTAATACTTTTAGTACCGATGGTTCGGAATCTAGCATATTTTCTTTTAATCTTAAACGCTTAAATAAACTAACCTGTTCTAAATTTATTTAAAACAGGTTATGCGCCAATATGCAATCTTGCAATTACAAAACTATTATGAATGGCTATTTTATTATGTTAAGTTGGTACCGTTTTTGTCATTGTTTGTCACTGCAATTAACCTCGTTAAACATTTTCAAAATTACAGGTTTGTAGATGAAGAATTTATATTAATTTTTTAACTTAAATATAACTTAAATATTAAGATAAAACAAAACATTCATATTCTTCAATGTCATATTTATTCTTTTTTTATAAGAAACATTTTTCCAAATTGGAAATAACGCTATTATAATCTTTGAACCAAGTTATTGACTTATGTTGAGTCTCAAAGTATTCTTATAAATTTATTCAAATTAAAGAATTAATGTATCTTATTTAGTTTATTAATATTAATGACTAAATTAATGTGATTATTATTACTATTATTTTTGTTTTGGTTTTTTACTATCTAGCACAATTTTACACAATCTAGCACAATTTTTCATCTAAATAAAAAGAGAGAATATTTGGAAATGATTCTCATGAGATTCGACGATTAATTTCATCACTTGGTTTTTATAAAAGGAGGAAAAGGGAAATAGATTTTTTATGATCGGTAATTAAGTTTGTGGCAGGAACACCTGACCATGCGACTTTATGTTGACAAGGAGAATTAATAAGAGCAGAGAATCAGCAGTTGGAAATTAATTCAAAACTAACAGAAAAAATCAACGAATTGACGGGGGAGATAAATAATTTGAAACATCACCACTATGATAGAGGTGATGGCATTGATATTCCAAATTTATTTCAATTGATATCTATCAGAAACCAGAGAGTTATAAATTTGCTTAGTAACGCCATTTACTCTATTACACTAGCTAATTTAAATGTTGTAAACCCCTTATTATTAAGCGATATCGAAAGAAAAATAATTATAAGAAAAGAAGAACTAAATATTATTAGCTCCCTTTATTAAAGTTTATGCAGAACAACAAATATTAACATTTATTATAAAGATACCAAATGTGCTTTTGATTTGTCCACTCACGTTTATATATCCTGCAATTCAAGAGAATAACACTGTAATCGATTTAAGAAACACAAATGTAGCAATGTGCAAATCGGAGGGAATTCCATTATTTAATTGTAAGCCAGGACTGGAATTGACAATATGCCAACGAGCCAGTACAGATATTTGTTTAAAAGGAATTATAAACCATAATGTAACAACATGTCAGCTTACCATATCCCTCCAATTCAACAAAGAGACGACAGTACAATATTTATTAATAAGCAAAATATAAAACTAAAAGAAAATGAAACTGAAATTGATATCAAAGGAATTTATTTAATTATACATGAAAATGATATTTTTATAAATGATACGAAATATTAAAAAATAGAAGAGATTTCAATATTAAGAGCATATACTCCTAATAGTTTCCAATTAAATGTATCAAAACACTTACCAGTCTTGAACCAATTCTTAAATAATATTGAGAAAATACAAGAATTTCCTGATGAAAGAAAAAATAGCACGCTATTGTATGTATTTATAACATTTGCCGCCACAACTGCAACGGCCGCTATAATATGTTTAAAATATGCTCGTCAAACCCACTATAATTGCTGCCATACCAGGACCAGCTAAAAGAATAGACGTAAAGCCTAATTGCTAATTGCGGAGTACATCATAACCAGAGTCGGAAATAAGCAGATTCGGGACGCATCTGTTTAAGAGGTGGAGTAGTTATAGTAGTATATATAACAAGTATTAGTAATGTAACAAATAAATATTATAAATGCGAACTGTAGCTAGAATTCGAATACAAACAAACAAGGGATAAGAAATGATCATATAGTTTCTTTATTGTTTATGCAGTTGTCTACTATGTCCTATTTAAACAAATAAATAAGGGATAGGAAATGATCATATAGGTTTCCTTATTCTTAAACAAAAAACAAACAATATAAAGGATAGGAAATAATTAGAAACATAAGTTTATATATTCTAGTTACTATGTCCTAAGTAAACAAACAATATAAAGGATAGGAAATAATTAGAAACATATGTTTCTTTATTCTAGTTTATTATATCCTAAGTAAACAAACAACATAGATAGATAGTAAGCAACTGACCTGCGTGTCAGTATATAAGTAGCCTAAGTTAGAGTTTTAAGATCAGTTGTAATACTCAATCAAGTAAGTGAGCATCAGCTCAAAAGAAATAAAAATCTTTTTTGAAGTTGAATATATAAACAGGTTAATGAACAAATGTAGTCATCACAACAACAATGTATATAGAGACGGGCAAATCAGACGGCCGTTTCGGAATTCGCCACAATTCCTCATCAGTGATCTTAGTGATAGTTCTTAATCTTTCAATATCCTATATAAGCTACTAATATTTGAAATCATAACCCAGAATTACGGATTTGATTCCAAATATCTTCACTGAATAGAGATATTGAAAGAAACTACCACTACCGTTCTATACACTTATGTTGTTGTTTTTTTTCCCATTGTAGCTAGTCTGCACAACAGTTCGTTATTTGAAAGTCTAGTACGTGGGAGTGTGTGTGTGTGTTTGTGAGAAAATGATTCTAGGTGTCATTTTTTCTGAACGGTCCCCATTCGATCAGTTCATGATAGTTTTTTAGGAGACTATGAAAATTAAATCTAGAGGTTAATTTTCAAAGTCATGACTTAAGTTCATGTCAATTTCGTTATTTGAAGTTGAATATATAAACAGGTTAATGAACAAATGTAGTTTATATATTCAACTTCAAATAACGAAATTGACATGAACTTAAGTCATGACTTTGAAAATTAACCTCTAGATTTAATTTTCATAGTCTCCTAAAAAAAAATCTTTTTTATTTAACTCATGCAAGACTAAAAAGCAGAAAATAATAATTTAAATAAAAAAAAATTTTAACAACCACGTTTTTAAAACTGACTTAAAACAAAGAGTATAGATTACAAAGAGGTCGCAATTCGCTCTTAAGGTTTTTAGAACGTAAAAAGCTAGAAACCATTTATGAGGTGCCATACCAATGAAGCGAACGCAACGGTTGGCAACCGGTCCACCGAACAAAAAGGTATGAATGGATGGGTTGGCGGTGTTTGATAGAATAAATAGTTTACATTTCTTTTGGCAATTAACATTTAACATTTGCAGTATTTTTTATATTCTTTATATACAAATATGCAAACGTTTTGTTTTGATTTTATATATTTTGATTAATTTCTTTTTTGTTATACACATGCGTGTAGATACTTTTGAATATATTTTTCTGATTTGATTTTATGAAATTCAATAAATTCATAAACAATGAATAAATGAAAACTTACAAAAAATTATTCTGCCCTTTGCGTATTATTACATGGGAAAACATTTTTTATATATATTTGAAAAAAATTGTTTCATACTTTATTTTAATTTTGCTTTCTTTGTTTACAATTGCAATTTCTTTGTTTACATTATTTTTCAAATATAAAATAACTACACGCATGTAGTTTCTCACATGACTTCTCATATTTTTAACATGAGATGTTGAATGTTAAATGCTTTGGCCCATACGATTTCACATTGCATCTCATATTTTTAACATGATTTATTCTTATCAAAGATGTTAATTTTTCTTATCACTGTTAAATCTATCGACGTCTTTGCCGTGGCCAGACGAGGTGCATGTTAAATTTTCTCAAAATGTTAATTTCAAAATCGCTGTAATGATTTATTCGGGTAAACAACAAGAACACAAAACTCTTCTTCATATTTTAACTGAGGTGTAATGTTAATTCTTTTGCACATGTTAAATTTCATATATCGCTGATACAATAACATATAAACAAGAAATTTTTGTATTTATTTCTTATGTTTTATTATTTTTATTTTTATATTTAAGAAAAAAGTTAAATATTACATTAATATTGATAAGTGAAATAAAAAAGAAAATATTATAAAAAATTCTACATCTCATATTTTGAGGTGCTTGCATTTATTTATATTGAATATTGATAAATGAAATAAAAATATATAATATGAAAATCTACATTTCATATGAGGTTTATGTTAATTTTTTTCACAAAATGTTTATTTTGAAATTGCTGTAATGACTTATCTTCGTCAATTGTCGCAAAAACAACAAAACCACACGATTCTTCTTTCATATATCGCTGATACTATTTCTTCTGTTTTATTATTTTTATTTTATTATTAACTATACACAGAGAAAGATATTGCAGTATTATTCACAAAAATATTTGTGAGACGTGTTTTTATGAATAAAACAAAAGAAAATTTGCTATGCAATGATTTTTTTGTGATATCAACAAAAAATATTTGGAGTGGAACAAAATTTCTTTATGAAAACTAAATTTCGGAAAAAAAATTTATTTTTAGTATTAATCACAAAAATATTTTTGAATAACCCAAAAATATTTATGAGTATCATATTTTTCTCCGTTCTCTTCACAAATATACGTCACATTTTATTTAATTCCATTCACAAAAATTTCGGTAAGATTCACAAAAAGTTTTACATTGAAATTATCCATATTTTTTTTCGTCACAAAATAAATTGTTGGCGCACAAAAGAAAATTTGTAAAATCTGAAATCGAAAAAAAATACCGTTAGCACAGAGCAAGTGCGTAAGCCTACCGCATTGTTTAGTTGTTGTTTCGTTTGGTTTTTTCACACATTATTTTCTTGTTTCATTAGTTTTTTTTTTTTTTAATACTCATTTAGTTTGCCATCATTGTGCAAAGAAATTCAAATAAACGTTATGCCTTTCATGCCCGCCTATAGGCAACGTTCACTTTGATGTGAAATACAATATATGTTTAATAAACTTTATTAGTGACAATATATGCATTCAGTTGTGTTAGGTATTTTTTACGTTTGCTGGTTAACGAATATTTGAAATTTCGTGCTTATGCCATTTTTTTTTAAATTTTTTGTGTTTAAAGTCGAATTACCTAAGTGCAAAAATTATTCCTAAAATCTTTTATAAAATATGCTTTAAATTGTTACTAAGCCAAAATTTTTTTATAACATTTTTTTATAAAATATTCTTATAAAAGACAAAAGAATATGAAAAAGAAAATCATGTTTTTTATATAAAATCTTTCTACCAATCTCTATTAAAATTCGGCTATGAAAAGGTTAAAACGATTCTTCAAAATTTTAAAATATTTTAGCAGGCCATGCTTTAAGTCACCAAGGCATAATGTTGCCACTTCGCACAAAAGTTTTGTGGTATTTATGTGTAATTGATTCTGCGATTTTTTAACTTTTTCACATACCACAATTTATATTGCTTTACTTACAAGGGAACGTCTCTAAGTGTCCGCCTCCGATTTTCATAAATTTTGTAGGGGACGGAGTTCAAAGTGTAGAAATTAGTGATAATTTCTTTCTTTTTGAAATAAGAACAGGGACTATTATTCGATTTAAGCGTTATAAATTACTTTTAATGATTCATAGAAATAGGATTAGTTTTACAAAATAGAAAAGAATTAATGTATGTAGATCAGAGTCGAGTGATCTTCAGCTACTGCTCTATGGTTACGGGCAGGCGGCTTATATATCCGTCGCTGCCGTTAAATTACATAGAGATGTGAAAATAATGATAAATTTAAATGTAGAGAGTACTAAAATACTTAGTTCTATTACAATATTCTATTAAGGTATTTCAGTATGCGTTTAATACGATATTAGAATATAAGTAAAAGGTTACAATTCAATAAAATAATAAATAGAAAATACAATACAAAATTTAATGAAAAAGAAAAAGGATAGTCCATTCGGAACTGGTTCCGACATAGCGGCCCCCTTGCACGAGTGCAATATCCATGATTGATTGAAGCTGATGGAGCGTTTGCACAGTCAAGTTGAATAGACAATAGGCGCGGCGGCTGCGGCATATGGGTTTGAACCCGTCCAAGGGGTGGTTGCACAGGCTGAAGTTTTATTTGATGTTGATCGAGATTTGACGAGATTCTTAAGCGAGAGAGAGCAAAAATATCATTTTTGCATACAAAAAATTTGGTACCATAGTTTTTGTGTGTGAGTAAGACTTTTCATAATTGTTTAAAAATATTATAATAGTTATAATACATTTAATATTACAATATGTAAAATAAAAATAATAAAATATTAATAAATAATAAAACATTGGAAGTGAAATTAATTGCAGTCGAAATGAAATGCTTTTTATGCAAAAAAGAATTTGCCAACGCAAAATCTTTATTAGTGCACTTAAAAATTTTTCATTCATTATTAAAAACTCATGTTTTCAATTATTCGATTATAGTTCGATTTTTCGAAGCCATTTAAAAAGAAAGCATTCCTTTGACTGCAACCAAGATCACAATAAATTTGTTAAAACAAGAAATTGTAATGTATATAATACGGAAAATGTAGCGTGCAATCTATCTATTAAATCTTCAAACAATATTAGTAATAATATTAATAATCAAGGTAATGAAAACTTATCAAATACAAAAGATTTTGATGACCTCGGAGTTTTAGATGCATTTGAAAAAGCAGCTGCAAACTTTATAATATTCCTACAAAGCTGCCTGTCAACTTAGCAGCAGAAATTTCATCAAATAAAGGCATTATTTCCATCCAAAGTTGAGGTAAGCATTTTAGTTCTTCCAAATTTTTTATTTGCATACAAATTCTATAATTACTTCTTTTGTTCTTTTCAGGAGCTGTATCTCATTATGAGAAAATTATACTCCAAGTATTATAACCAATTAAAATCGCTAAAAAACTAAACTTCTGGACAAAAAAGCATCGAGCTACGCAAATATTGGAAAGCCCGACCGACCAGGTAATATTTATGTTTATTATCTTTGTTACAAATCTTTTGTTTCCTATTTCCTTTACTGCTTATCTTTAATTTAAAGGAACTGACCTAGACAGCATAGATGAAATTTCAAAGACCCTCAACGAGAACCTTTCTTGGGATGGATTAGAAAGTTCATGGTTTCTGACATCTTCAACAAGACTCAGGGATGCGCTGTTTTCTAAGTGGAAACAATAATTGGGTTATAAATTGGTATGGTATTTATACATATATTAACGATCTATATATCTAATTATGAACAATTTCTATAGATACATTTCAACTTTGCTCGCCTATACCGGCAGAAGTATAATTTGAAGGAAGATTTCAAATTTATCGCTCCGTACAGAATATAAAACAAAAGAATTATCAAGAAGTAAGAAACATTAGTATGAAAACAAAATTTCAAAAACGTCTAGCAAAAGTTACTTTTATTTTTCAGATGGCGAATTTAAACTAACTTCTGGTGAATTAAATGCTGCTTAAAATAACTTTATCTTTTTTTTAATCGTAAATGTGCGCTAAGTTGTACTTTTTTTTATATTATTATTTATATTTTTTCACTTTAATTAAATGTAATTTGTAAATACTTATGTAATACTTATATATTCGTTAACCAATTAATTACAACAAAAACTGATTGTAAAAAAAAACTGTAAACACTGTAAAGAGTATTTACAATAACAAATGCAAACACATACTTTGTTATTATCCAAAATAGTTTTCAAAACATGATGCCCATATACGAATATCTACCACTGTATATCTGCAATAGGATTTACATATATGTGTATATTGTAAATTAATATACTAAAATATTTATTTGTTTGAAACATGAAATTATAATTTTTTCTATGTATGTAGATATGTATCTATAAGTACCAAAATAATATAAATAAATAGTAAAAAATTATAAACCATCTTACATAATGCAGACCATTGTAACGAACCTTACTCCGGGGTATCACTCGCCGTGTCCGGGGTCCGATTACAGAAAATTTGTTTATCTGCAATGACCCCCAGCTGACAGTAATCTTCGAGTCTCCGTACAGGGGGAAGCGCTCGCGGTTGGGTTGTGTATACGTAGGTGTGTACAGAACCCTGGGGAGTACCCGCGGGGTCCCGTGGACAATGTGGTTACGGCGGGTAGGTAGCACACACAGTGCAACTATCGGGAGACGCTAGTAGACGTAAGCAGAGGGGAGCGCACAAAATGCTACTCCCTGAAGACGCTAATGCGAGAAATTGCGGTAGCACACACCGTGCAACTACCGGAATACACTAGTAAACGTGAGCAGAAAATGCTACTCCCTGAAGACGCAAATGCGAGAAAGTGCGGTAGCACACACAGTGCAACTACCGGAAGACGCTAGTAGACGTGAGCAGAGGGGAGCGCACAAAATGCTACTCCCTGAAGACGCTTATGCGAGAAAGTGCGGTAGCACACACAGTGCAACTACCGGAAGACGTGAGCAGAGGGGAGCGCACAAAATGCTACTCCCTGAAGACGCTTATGCGAGAAAGTGCGGTAGCACACACAGTGCAACTACCGGAAGACACTAGTAGACGTGAGCAGAGGGGAAGCGCACAAAATGCTACTCCCTGAAGACGCTAATGCGAGAAAGTACGGTAGCAAACACAGTGCAACTACCGGAAGACACTAGTAGACGTGAGCAGAGGGGAGTGCACAAAATGCTACTCCCTGAAGACGCTAATGCGAGAAAGTGCGGTAGCACACACAGTGCAACTACCGGAAGACACTAGTAGACGTGAGCAGAGGGGACTGCACAAAATGCTACTCCCTGAAGACGCTTATGCAAGAAAGTGCTTTAGCACACACAGTGCAACTACCGGACGACACTAGTAGAAGTGGACAGAGGGGAGCGCACAAAATGCTACTCCCTGGTATTATCTTCACAATAAAAATATAACAATACTTACAAATTTCAATTGCTTTTTATTTGCTGACTTCGTTTTTGTACTTTTGTTACCAGATTTACCCCCGATGTCGGTGATTTGTCGTGATGAAGAAAAGAGACGTCCGTCGGTGTTGAGATCCGTGACCAGAAGAACGACCGGAAATTGACAAAGCGCATGCTTAACATGGCTGCAACCGCGTCTTCTGTGCCGTATGTTCAGTGTTGTTCTTCTCAACACTACCCCAGGGTCGCATTCCTTAGACTATGCAACTTAATCTAACTTATACTACGTTACCATAATAATATAATTCATATTGATATACAACTAAGCTTTAATTCAGCGGCGTACAGAATTCATTGGATCGAACAAAATAATAAAAACAAGAATAGTAAAACTAACTTTAACAGAAAAAATTCAAATTATGAAAGTAAATAATAAAAAAGAAATTAAATGATATTCAACCCAAGGTGAAGGGCACAAATGTGGATCACTGATTTGCGTCCTTACACACCCCCCTCACTTCGGTGGGGCGTGAATTTTCCAGTACACCTTGCCCTGGGTGGTGACGTGGAAATTTATGCGCTGGTCGTGAACATGCCGGATAAAGTTTCGGCGCCTACCGGGCATGCTGCTCGCCTGTACTATGGCGTTTATTTCCCTGAGAGTGTCGGGGTCAAGGATCTGGGTCGAGCCGTCTTCTATACCTGGCGTTGACTCTTGGGTTGGCTGGTCGCGTCATTGGGTGTGACCACAGTGTGGATGTAGGTCGATTGTTGTAGTCGATGAACGCTGACGGTGAGGTCGTCTTCCCATCTGGTGCAGGCGTGCGAGACTGGCTGTGTGGCCTGCGCGCTGGTGAGACTGCGAAGGAGCTGGGCCGAGACGTGGGTCAGCGTGGTGGCTATAAGCCGTACCAGAGCGTTGGATGGTAGGACGCGCTGTGGCTGGGCTCTGTGGGCCCTGCGTGGTGTGTCGTGAATCGGAATGGCGACCACAGGTGGCAATACTGCTCTTCGTGGTGCACTGTGGGACTGGGCGGCCATGGGCGCGACCAAGGTGTTGAGTCACCTGCGGTGGAGTCGTTGTGCGTGCACGGGGGTCAGTGCGGTGGCCAGGAGTGTTGCTCTGCATTTCAGCTTGGCTGCCATGGGCATGGCCAAGGTTTTGAGTTACCTGCGGTGGAGTCGTTGTGCGTGCACGGGGGTCAGTGCGGTGGCCAGGAGTGTTGCTCTGCATTTCAGCTTGGCTGCCATGGGCATGGCCAAGGTTTTGAGTTACCTGCGGTGGAGTCGTTGTGCGTGCACGGGGGTCAGTGCGGTGGCCAGGAGTGTTGCTCCGCATTTCAGCTTGGCTGCCATGGGCATGGCCAAGGTTTTGAGTTACTTGTGGTGGCATCGTTGTGCGTGCACGGGGGTCAGTGCGGTGGCCAGGAGTATTGACTGGTATCTCGGCTTGGCGGCCATGGGCGTGGCCAAGGCGTTGAGTTTCCTGCAGTGGCATCGTTGTACGTACACTAGAGTCAGTGCGGCGGTCATTGGCGGGGCCAAGGGTATTGACTGGTATCTCGGCTTGGCGGCCATGGGCGTGGCCAAGTCGTTGAGTTTCCTGCAGTGGCATCGTTGTGCGTGCACAAGAGTCAATGCGGCGGCCATAGGCGGGGCCAGGCTTCGTTGTGCGTGCACGGGAGTCAGGGCGGCGGCCATAGGCGTGGCCAGGCGACGTCGAGTGTGCACGGGAGTCAGTGCGGCGACCATGGGCGGGGCCAGGCGTATCACCTGATGTCTCAGTTTGGCGGCCATGGGCGTGACCAGGGTGTTGAGTAACCTGTGGCGTTGTTGCTCGAGCACGAGCGTCAGTGCGGCGGCCATAGGCGTGGCTAGGCGTCGTTGGGTGTGCACGGAAGTCAGTGCGGCGGCCATGGGCGGGGCCAGGCATATTACTTGGTGTCTCAGGTTGGCGGCCATGGGCGTGACCAGGGTGTTGAGTAACCTGTGGTGGCGTTGTTGTTTGAGCACGAGCGTCAGTGCGGCGGCCATAGGCGTCGTTGGGTGTGCACGGGAGTCTGTGCGGCGGCCATGGGCGGGCCCCAGGTGTTGGGTTACCTGTGGTGGCGTTGTTGTGCGAGCACGAGAATTACGAACGTGAACATCGGGTTGAACCGCACTTTCTTCGTGGGTGGCGGTCTCGCTATCGCTGCTCAGCTCTATTATCGTGGCACCAGTGCCTGTTGACTGTCTTTCAGAAGTCCGAATTGACTGATCATCTCCCGCTGGTGGATTGGCGGCGTCTTCTGTGATGGCGGCGTCTTCATTGGTGTGAGGGACGATGACTGCGAGCGTGAGGATTTGCTCGTAGACAGTGTAGGTGGCACCCCGTCTTTCTCGTTGTTCGATGTTTATCGTACGCAGCCACGGCACTCGTGGGGACCGTGGGGGTGAAATGTCATTGTCTGAGTGATCAGTCGGGGAAATGCCCCCGTCGGCGCTACTGCTGTTGATGGAAATCGTCTCAGGGTCGTCTTTCTTCGGCGATTCGTGGCGCTGGCTACCTTCGCTGGAGCAGAGATCAATGTTTTCTCCGACGTAGAGTATACCCGCCTCGGAGGTCTGGGGTGTTTGGTCAGATGGACTTATGGTCCCCGTTTGTGGTGGAGTTCTGACGGTGCTGAATGTTTCGCCCTCTGGCAGAGGATACGCGTCTAGAAAAGCGGTAATGCGGCTCAATAAGCTGGCCGTGTCGTTGTCACCGGTGTCGTTGTGTGACTGTTGTGGATCACCCTCCTGCTCCGTATTGGTGGGGGCAGGGGTGTCGGCTGAAAATGGTATAACTTCGTCCGGTTGGACCATTGTGGTTTCCTCAGTTGTAGCGACGGTGACGTATGCCATGACGTCGAGGTCATCGGGGCCGCACACCACTTCTGCATGTGACATCGGTGAGGGCGCCTCGTCGGGCGTGTTGCTGTACAGGTTTGGCGCGAACTGGACACCCTTGGAGTCACTACTATCGAGGTGAAAAGTGGCCTTCTGACTGTCATGCGGTGGACTGATGGAGACTTCATCTGAGACAAGGATGAGCCGCAGGGTGTCTGTCTCTGTGCTAGAGCTCCTCTCCCTACCCGGTCGCTGATTTGGTCGGATCGGTGGCGTGATATCTCTTCTTTTACTCATTTTGGGTGTTTGTAGGCGGCGGTGTCTCTTACTCCTGTCGTGTTGCTCATTCACACCCGGAGATATTGTTTCTGAGGAAGAGATCATCAGAAGAGGAGATGCATTAGTGCTTTTGGGGTTAGTATTGGGAAGGAGGATAGTATTGGACGAGGAATGGTAAGGTTTCAATTCGCTCAAGTGTGCTACGCGGATCCCTTTCGCCCCAATGCGTTTTAATTTCACTATCACTGGCGATGTGAACCCCATAACTCTATATGGCCCTCCAAATTTTGGAGCTAGCTTGGCAGCAAAGCTGTCAACCGCCTTGGACAATGGGTGCTCTCGCACCAGTACTAATTGCCCCATGGTGGGCTTCCATGGTCGCCGGCGGAGATTATAATACTTCGCTTGGTCTTGGGCGGCCCTTGCTAAGTTTTGTCTCACGAGTTGAAACACTTCGTGTAGCTGTGTGACCCGTTCTGTTGGTTCCTGGGCTGTAGTACCCGTTCCCAGGGTTACTTCGTCGTAGAGTGCTGCTGGTAGTCTGGGCTCTCGCCCCTGCGTGAGGAATGCCGGACTATAACCGGTTGTTTCTGACGTGCTGGTATTGATGGCCAACGCTATTTCGGGTAGATTTTCATCCCAATTCTTTTGTTGAGGCCCAACCTGCTGTGCGATGATCGTCTTGATTGTGCGGTTTGCTCTTTCTGTCGGGTTCTCCTGGGGGGTATACGGTGCAGTAAACTGTTGGCGGACACCGATTTCTTCGAAGTATCGTCGGACGATGCGGCTAGTAAACTGAGTGCCATTGTCAGTTATGAGGACCTTGGGGACACCATATCGGGCTAGTATCCTTTCGCGGAAAGCCTTCAGTAGGCCTTCGGCCTTAGCTCTACGCAAGGGGACCAACTCGACCCATTTTGAGAAGCGATCGAAGAAGACTAGTAATATCGTATGTCCATGGTTGGAACGTGGTAGTGGCCCAACGAAATCCGCACACACCGTTGCCCATGGCTCTTCTGGGATGGTGATCAGCATTTCACCTGCGGGTGCTTGCTGGCTGACCTTGTAGCGTTGACATGAGTCACAGCGACGTACGTAGTTGCTAACATCCCGGAACATTCCAGGCCAGTAGTAGCGGTTTGCCACGCGTGCTATTGTCTTGCGGATGCCGAGATGTCCGGCACTGGGCTGGTTATGGTTTTCATGCATTACCTTCTTCCGTAAGGGGGTGGCAACGCAGAGTTTCCACAAAGCACAGTCTTCGTCTCCCATATGATGTGGTAGGTATCGATAAAGGTTTCCATTTACAATAGCATACTCCGGATACTTTCCGGGGTCGTTGCGTACAGCTTCCTTCTGCTTGTGGAGCCATGAACATTGAACATTTTCTTCTGATGCGACTTCTGCCACCTGACAGGTTTCTTGGGGTTGGCGCGAAAGAGCGTCCGCTACTACATTGAGTTTACCTCTACGGTACTGAATTGTGAACTGATATTGTTGAAGCTCAAGTGCCCATCGAGCGATGCGGCCGATGGGGCTTTCTATGGAGTTTAGCCACTTCAAGGAGAGGTGGTCGGTAATCACGATGAATCGATAGCCTTCGAGGTAGGGGCGCATCTTACGGATACCCCACACAATGGCTAGGCATTCCTTTCGGTCGGCGAATAATTCTTCTCGGCTTGGTTCAGGTGGCGACTGGCATAAGCGATGACTCGTTCGTCACCATCAATGATTTGAGTGAGCACAGCTCCAAGCCCAGAATCACTGGCATCAGTTTGCAGAGTGAACGTTTGTGAGAAATCTGGACAGGCGAGGATAGGTGCTTCGGTAAGCTTCGTCTTCAAGAATTCAAACGCCTTCTGTTGCTCGTCGCCCCACTTCCAGTGCCGCCCCTTTTTTAACGTGGCCGTCAGCGATTGTACAATAGCTGTAAAGTCGGGTACAAACCTTCGGTACCAAGAAGCTATGCCCAAAATGCGTCTTACGCCTCTTACGTTTTGTGGGGGCTGTAGTTCTCTTATGGCAGCTATCTTCTCTGGGTCGGTGTGGATGCCGTGCTCGCTGACCACATGACCTAGATATTTGACCTGGGTCTTGAGGAATTCACATTTCTCGGGGTTGATTCTGGTTGAGCGTTGAAAGACTTCACGTAAATGGCGGAGATGCTCCTCGAACGTAGCGCCTGTGACCACAATGTCGTCCAGATAAGCGAACGCATGTGGCTCTAAGTCCGGTCCAATGACACGGTCGAGAGCGCGCTGGAACGTTGCGGGGGCGGAATGTAGCCCAAAAGGCATGACGCGCCATTGATACAGCCCTCTTCCGGGTACGGTGAAAGCTGTGTACTGCTTACTGTTAGCCTCCATCGGGACCTGCCAATACCCATCTTTTAGGTCCAAGCTGCTGATGTATTTCGCGTTCCTCAGACGGTCGAGGATATGGGTGATACGTGGTAGAGGGTAGGCGTTTGGCACTGACCTACTGTTAAGTTGGCGGTAGTCAATGCAGAGGCGCCAAGCGCCGGTCTTCTTCCGTACTAGCACAATGGGTGCACTATACGGGCTGTGAGATGGCTCAATACATCCCTTGGCCAGCAATTCATTGACCTTGTCGTCGATGACCGCCTGCATAGCGGGGTTGCGTGGTACGTAGCGCTGCTTTATGGGCCGATCGTCGGACATGATAATTCGGTGTTCGGTGATGTGCGTTGTCCCCTTCAGCTCTTGGAAAAGTGGTAGTTCTTGTTCCAAGAATGCTCTGACTTGTTGTTGGTGTTTCTCCTCACCCAGGGCGTTATGGACAGCCCCAAGAGTGCAGGGCCCACATTGGGAGTTAGCACCGTCAGCTTGATTCGGTGTGGCGAGTATGGTACCTTGATCTTGTCTACCCCTGGCGGCCGTGGTGGTATCGGTGAAAGTGGCATCTTCATGTTGGCGTCGAGGGAGCGAGGCGACATAGTCAGCCTTCGTCTGAGTGGCGTTTGCATTCTGGGGTTGAGTGTTCAAGGCGACACAGTCAGCCTTCGTCTGTGCAGCATTCGTATTCTGGAGTTGAACGTTTGAGGCGACATAGTCAGCCTTCGTCTGTGTAATATTCGTATTCTGGAGTTGAACGTTTGAGGCGACATAGTCAGCCTTCGTCTGCGTAGCGTCTGTATTTTGTGGTCGAGCGTTCAAGGCGACATAGTCAGCCTTCGCCTGCGTAGCGTCTGTATCCTGTGGTCGAGCGGTCAAGGCGACATAGTCAGCCTTCGTCTGTGTAGCGTCTGTATTCTGTGGTCGAGCGGTCAAGACGACATAGTCAGCCTTCGTCTGTGTAATGTCTGCATTATGGTGTTGAGCGTTCGAGGCGACATAGTCAGCCTTCGTCTGTATAATGTCCGTATTCCGGTGTTCAACGTTTGAGGCGACATAGTCTGCCCGAACACATGGGGCAACCATCGGAGCGTCACAGACAGCCCCGGGGTGAGCATGCTTACCTAGATGATCTGCGTTCTTATGCTGGGTGACCCCGCAATGGCTGTATTCGGGGTTGGCCGGTTTCCCGACTTCCAAGGTATAACCGCCCAGGGTCAATCTCGCACGAGCCTGGATCAGGTAGTCGAGCCCCAGGATTACTTCTTCGGTGGCGTCAGGTAATAGAAGGAAACGCACCATGTGTTGATCGCTTCCGATCTGTACGTTGAGTTGCACAGCGCGTTCGAGAGGCCGGGATGTGCCGTCTGCTAGGGTGACCTTACCCCGGTAGGGGGTCCAGATACACCGCTCTTTTAGACGTTGCGCGAATGCTTCGCTAATGAAACTGCGGGTCGCACCGGAGTCGATAGTGGCCGCAACACCCTCTTCCCCAATCGTGACGTTGGCGAAGATCCTCCTATCGTCGTGCTGTAGTGGTTTTACTTGGTCTGAGGGGGCTGAACTGGGGGGCACGCCACCCCTCGTGGCTGACGGTCCCCTGAGTCGTTTCCCTGCTTTCGGCAGCATTCGATAGTACGGATACCGATGCGACCACAGTCCCAGCAGAACAATTGTGGTGGGTTGACGCATGTATTGCGCTGATGCCCCTCTTGCCCACATCGGCGGCAAGCTGTTCTGGGGTTAATCGACCCAATAAAGCGGTGTTGTATCGTTGGCGTCTGTATGCGAGTGTTATTCGGCGTTCTGGCTGGCTCTGGGTGTGCCTCCGTGGGCGCATGGTTCCTGTCGCGGATACTCTCTAGGTCACCTGCGAGCGTAAGTAAGTCTGCTAGTGTGTGATAATCGGTGCGGCGGATATACCACTTGTAGTCCGCATGGCAATTGCGGTATATCCTCTCTAGCTGTTGCTCAGCAGTGTAGGAGGCGTGGCGCATCATGGTCTGAAGTGCCAGTACGTAGTCCTTAAAACTCTCTCGGGGCCGTTGTTGTCGTTGGCGAATTTGATCATCTACTACGTCAAAGTATCTAGGAGGGAGAAAGAAATTTTTAAACTCACCCTTAAATGCTTCCCAGGAAATCCCATGGGTATTGTTATTGCGGTACCAAACCAGGGCTCTGTCCTGCAACAATTCTGGCATGGCTCGCGAGAGTGAATCAACGTGGATACCGTAGGCTGCAGCAAGTTCTTCTACTCGTTCAATGAAGGATAAAGGGTCCTTACCCCCATCATATTTACTGACCATTTATGTATTTGTTCCATAATTTTTCCGGTGCCCTGTGTTACCGAAATGGAACCTTGCATCATTGGGGCGACATAGTCAGCCTCGGCTTGGTGGCCTGGTAACCTAGATGGTGGATCGCTTCGCCCTTGCGGGCTCCTGGCGTCTACTGTAGGGGAGAGTGTGTTACGTGCTTCTTCGGGGACTTTAAGGGGCCCGACCACACTTCGGGTCTCGCTCGGAGTGCGGGAGGCTGGTCTTCTCCTTGCCGTGTACTTGGCTTGGAGACTGTGAAGGCGTGTGGTTTGTTCTGGCGTGTGACATCCACTGTGGATGAACTGCGCCAACTGCTTCCGTTGTTCTTCCACTGTGCCGCTCAACTCAATCTGCAACTCGTCGGCGCAGGTAGTGAGCTCAGCCAGCTTCAGATAGTAGACCCATGACTTTGTGAGTGAATCTGATTCACCACTACTCTCCATTTCGCATAAATGGGGAATGTTCTCAGTTTAGAATAAAAAAAAACAATGCTCAGTGTCTGTTAGCTAGAATGCCCCTGTATTGGGATCTGTCTGATGTACTGTCGCTAGGGTCCCTGCTCGGGCGCCACTGTAACGAACCTTACTCCGGGGTATCACTCGCCGTGTCCGGGGTCCGATTACAGAAAATTTGTTTATCTGCAATGACCCCCAGCTGACAGTAATCTTCGAGTCTCCGTACAGGGGGAAGCGCTCGCGGTTGGGTTGTGTATACGTAGGTGTGTACAGAACCCTGGGGAGTACCCGCGGGGTCCCGTGGACAATGTGGTTACGGCGGGTAGGTAGCACACACAGTGCAACTACCGGGAGACGCTAGTAGACGTAAGCAGAGGGGAGCGCACAAAATGCTACTCCCTGAAGACGCTAATGCGAGAAATTGCGGTAGCACACACCGTGCAACTACCGGAATACACTAGTAAACGTGAGCAGAAAATGCTACTCCCTGAAGACGCAAATGCGAGAAAGTGCGGTAGCACACACAGTGCAACTACCGGAAGACGCTAGTAGACGTGAGCAGAGGGGAGCGCACAAAATGCTACTCCCTGAAGACGCTTATGCGAGAAAGTGCGGTAGCACACACAGTGCAACTACCGGAAGACGTGAGCAGAGGGGAGCGCACAAAATGCTACTCCCTGAAGACGCTTATGCGAGAAAGTGCGGTAGCACACACAGTGCAACTACCGGAAGACACTAGTAGACGTGAGCAGAGGGGTAGCGCACAAAATGCTACTCCCTAAAGACGCTAATGCGAGAAAGTACGGTAGCAAACACAGTGCAACTACCGGAAGACACTAGTAGACGTGAGCAGAGGGGAGTGCACAAAATGCTACTCCCTGAAGACGCTAATGCGAGAAAGTGCGGTAGCACACACAGTGCAACTACCGGAAGACACTAGTAGACGTGAGCAGAGGGGAGTGCACAAAATGCTACTCCCTGAAGACGCTTATGCGAGAAAGTGCGGTAGCACACACAGTGCAACTACCGGAAGACACTAGTAGACGTGAGCAGAGGGGAGTGCACAAAATGCTACTCCCTGAAGACGCTTATGCGAGAAATTGCGGTAGCACACACAGTGCAACTACCGGACGACACTAGTAGAAGTGGACAGAGGGGAGCGCACAAAATGCTACTCTCTGGTATTATCTTCACAATAAAAATATAACAATACTTACAAATTTCAATTGCTTTTTATTTGCTGACTTCGTTTTTGTACTTTTGTTACCAGATTTTCCCCCGATGTCGGTGATTTGTCGTGATGAAGAAAAGAGACTTCCGTCGGTGTTGAGATCCGTGACCAGAAGAACGACCGGAAATTGACAAAGCGCATGCTTAACATGGCTGCAACCGCGTCTTCTGTGCCGTATGTTCAGTGTTGTTCTTCTCAACACTACCCCAGGGTCGCATTCCTTAGACTATGCAACTTAATCTAACTTATACTACGTTACCATAATAATATAATTCATATTGATATACAACTAAGCTTTAATTCAGCGGCGTACAGAATTCATTGGATCGAACAAAATAATAAAAACAAGAATAGTAAAACTAACTTTAACAGAAAAAATTCAAATTATGAAAGTAAATAATAAAAAAGAAATTAAATGATATTCAACCCAGGGTGAAGGGCACAAATGTGGATCACTGATTTGCGTCCTTACACCATTAATAAACACATCGGTGGCGGCATGGAACGAAATTAGAACCAAATAATTCATAAAACTTTTTGTGGAGAAATTGTGTAGTTTTGATTTCGCTTCATGCCAACCACCGGTGTGTTCATAATTGTTCTGGAAAATATAAGATGGTTTTAAATTTTTTCGCAATACTATAATTACAAAACGTTGTATATATTCAATAAACGTTAATGTGATGTTCACAAAATAATCTGTAAGTAGCACAAAAAATTTCTATTGATCAACCAACTTTTATTGTGGATTACACAAAACATATTTAGGAAATTCAGAAATATTGCTGTGATGGTCACAAAACTTTTAGTAACTCACACAAATTATTTTTTTGAAGTTACCAAAAATGTTTTTACATCTTATGAGCAGCTCTATAGATTCCATAAACAGTTTTGTGCACATAAGCAACTTCTGTTGTAAAAGCAACAGCTTAATTTGTACAGTTCATAAACAAATTTGTGAAATAGTCATTTTTTATAAAAAATTCGGTTTTCACAAATATTTTGTGAATTTTTGTTGTCAACACAAAATATTTTTGCTGTCCCTATATTCACAGTTTTCTCGTGAGATTCACACAGATTTTGTGAATAATATCGTGATATTTCTTTCTGTGTACATTTCTAGTTATTTAGGAAAAAATTTAAATATTAAACTAATATTGATAAATGAAATAAAAAAATATATAATATAAAATTATGAGGTGCACATGCGACGGAAAATATTCTTTATTTTATTTCCCTTGCAAAAAAAAGAAGAAAATTAAACAAAAAAAACCTCGCATCTATAATTGATATTGGTAGATAAGTATATTATTTTGAGGTCCTACAACTTTGGCGTCTGAGGCAAAGTTATGTATTACAAACATAGATAATATATTACAAATAAAGATAAACATTTTTTCTCTCCACACCAACCCTCCACCTGCTCTCTGTACCTCTGTTTTAGAGGATTTTTGGTACAAATTTATTTAAAATTGTTGATACAGGCTAAATGGCTGGGAACACTGACATACTACCTTTGACAAAAATATTCCTCATAAAAAAATAAAGAGGGTATCTGAACACCAAAATCGGTTTTGAGGACAAATACTCCAAAAATTTCCCAAAATAACGGTACGCCGAGCAGCTGGAGGATAGGTGCAAAAGCAAACAATATTTATCTTTTCATAATAAACAACTTTGTCTCAGACATCAATGATGTAAGATGACAAACTAATAAACCACCCATCGATCACCACCAACACAAACATAATCAATGATCATAAATTTCGCTGGCAAAATGAAAAATATTCAATTTTTTTCCAGCAGCAGCAGCAGAGAAAATCGGCAACACCGTGTTGAAACACAAATGCGCTGAAATTTGAATAAAAATTAAAAATGTAAATATCGAACTGTATGTGTTGTGATGGAATTTTAGTAGGTTAGTATATTCATTTGAAGTCCTACATTGTTGACGTTTGAAAAAAAGTTGTTTATTATGAAAAGATAAATAATTGTTGCTTTCACATAAATCCTCCAGGTGCTCTCTGTACCCTCCTTTTTGGCAATTTACGGTATAGAATTTGTTTAAAAGTGTTCATACCGGGTAAACGGCTTTAAATAACGACATACTTTCTTCTGCAAAAATGTATTTCATAAAAAAGTGAAGAAGACTTTCGTATACCGAAATGGGTTTTTGACACTTTTACACCCGAAATTCCCAAATTTCCCAATACACCAGCACGCCGAATAGATAGAGGTTTGGTTGAAAGGCACAAAATATTGATCTTTTTACAGTAAACAACTCAAACGTTAATAATGTAGGACTTCAACTTAATATACTTAGCCACAGAACACACAATTCGATATTTAAATTTTTAATTTTTATTAAAATTTCAGCAAATTTGTATTTTAGCGAGGTGTTGCCGATTTTCTTTGCTGCTGCTGCTGCAAAAAAAACCAAATTGAATTTGGTTTGAATTGAATATTTTTTATTTTATGATAATTTTTTAGGAGACTATGAAAATTAAATCAAGAGGTTAATTTTTAAAGTCATGACTTAATCATTTTGCCAGCGAAATTTATAATCATTGTTTATGTTTGTGTTGGTGGTGATCGATGGGTGGTTTATTAGTTTGTCATCTTACATCATTGATGTCTGAGACAAAGTTGTTTATTAAGAAAAGATAAATATTGTTTGCTTTTACACCAATCCTCCAGCGCCTCGGAGTACCGCTTTTTTGGGAGATTTTTGGAGTATATGTCCTCAAAACAAATTTTGGTGTTCAGATACCCTTTTTATGAAGAATATTTTTGTCGAAGAAAGTATGTCAGTATTCCAAGCCATTTAGGCTGTATGAACAATTTTAAATAAATTTTTGACAAAAATCCTCTAAAACAGAGGTACAGAGAGCAGGTGGAGGGTTGGTGTGGAGAGAAAAAATGTTTATCTTTTTGTAATACATAACTTAGATGCCAAAGTTGTAGGACCTCAAAATAATATACTTATCTACCAATATCAATTATAAATGCGAGGTTTTTTTTTGTTTTATTTTTTGCAAGGGAAATAAAATAAAGAATATTTTCCGTCGCATATGCATCTCATAATTTTATATTATATATTTTTTTCATTTCATTTATCAATATTAGTTTAATATTTAAATTTTTTCTTAAATAACTTTTGTAGTTAATAATAAAATAAAAATAATAAAACAGAAGAAATAGTATCAGCGATATATGAAATTTAACATGTACAATGGAATTAACAATGCATCTCATGTTAAAATCAGATTGTAACAGAAAACCGAAGCAAAATAAGAAGAAGAATCGTGTGTGTTTTTGTTATTCTCCCGATAGTTGACGAAGTTTAGCCATTACAGCAATTTCAAAATAAACATTTGTGAAAAAAATTAACATTGCACCTCATTTGAAATGTAGATTTTCATATTATATATTTTTATTTCATTTATCAATATTCAAAATAAATAAATGCATGCACCTCAAAATATGAGAAGTAGAATTTTTTATAATAGTTTAAAAGAGTTTTGTGTTCTTGTTGTTTACCCGAATAAATCATTACAGCGATTTTGAAATTAACATTTTGAGAAAATTTAACATGCACCTCGTATGGCCACGGCAGAGACATCGATAGATTTAACAGTGATAAGAAAAATTAACATCTTTGATAAGAATAAATCATGTTAAAAATATAAGATGCAATGTGAAATCGTATGGGCCAAAGCATTTAACATTCAACATCTCATGTTAAAAATATGAGAAGTCATGTGAGAAACTACATGCGTGTAGTTATTTTATATTTGAAAAATAATGTAAACAAAGAAGTTTTTTTCCCCCATGTAATAATACGCAAAGGGCAAAAAAAATTTTTAGTTTTCATTTATTCAATCTTTATGAATTGATTGAATTTCACAAAATCAAATCAGAAAAATATATACAAAAGTATCTACACGCAAGTGCATAAAAAAAAAAAATCAGTCAAAATACATAAAATCAAAACAAAACGTTTGCATATTTGTATATAAAGAATATAAAAAATACTGCAAATGTTAAATGATAATTGCCAAAAGAAATGTAAACTATTTGATCTATCAAACACCGCCAACCCATCCATTCATACCTTTTTGTTCGGTGGACCGGTTGCCAACCGTTGCGTTCGCTTCATTGGTATGGCACCTCATAAATGGTTTCTAGCTTTTTACGTTCCAAAAACCTTAAGAGCGAATTGCGACCACTTTGTAATCTATACTCTTTGAGCTAATGCTGCGTTGCACGTTGTTTGTTGGAGTGTTATAGTTTTTTTTTTTTTTTTTGCGCAAAGCGTTTGCAATGGTATTACTTTTCCTCTGAAGTGTTTTTGTAAAGTCCACCCTAGTGGTTTTATATATTTATTGTCGTTTACAATTCGGTATTAAGGTACTCCCGTTCATTTAAATTACTAGAGCTTTTAAATTTATGAGAACTCACAGCACCACTCGTGCAACATTTATGTGTGAAAAGGTCATCATTTTCCGAAAAATTTATGTCACTTTTTACTGGCAGAAATCCTCTGTCGTTCTTTTTCGGAAACGTAGTTCCGTTCACATTTGGTAGTTTTTCAACACATTCATTCTCTACTTTTAAATTACAATTGGGTTCCAATTTGTGAATATTTGATGTTTGAGTAAACTTGCATTCTTTTTTAGCATATTTTCCAAAATAACAAATATCTAAAAGAAAAAAAAGTGCTGCCAAAACAGACAAACTACCCAGTATTAAGGCGTTCATTCGTATTTCAATTGGTAAATGCTCAATTGTTCCATAAATAAAACAGCCTGTAAATAAAAAAAGTTAGACTATTAAAATAATAATAATTTTAAATTTATTTAATTTTGTCAGATGCGAAAGGCATTATAAAGGCATAAAGCATTAACGCCATAATGGCGTTATCACCATTTCGAAGTGGAAATAACGCTATATTGGCGATTTGGCTTTATTTATACTCCGAAATGGAAATAACACCAGTATAACGTTATTACAATCAAAGAACAGAAAGCAAAATGAGTTTGTTGGTTAATTTTTTCAATAAACTTGTCCAGCGGCGCATGATTGTTGACAACATTACTTTTCTTTCGACAGTTAATTTCATTATTAAAAACCACAGCCACTGAAACCGGACAATTTTTTTCATAACTATTTTTATTATATCTGAATTTAAAAAGCTGTATTCCGGATTGGGAAAATGGTCGCCATAGCCTAGTGGTTAGTGTGTTGGACTGCTACGCAGAGGTGCCCGGGTTCATACCTCAGCACGCTCAAAAATAGAAAATAAAAATTTTCTACACGGCACCACCTCTTGGCTGGCCGTTCGGACTCGGCATAAAATTGTAGGTCCCTTCCATTCGTGTATAAATATAACTCACACACAACGAATGGATGCGAAATGCTCCGCCTAGGCCCTCTGAGGGCTTGTGTGCCTTAATAGTAGTAGTAGTATAGTTTTCCGGATTCAGCATGTAGTAAAATGCTGTTTATTCTTAACCCCGGTATTATTAACTTAAATTGAAATGTAACATTGAAACAAATTACATATCAATTAAACTAAATCAAAATTTTCTTTGGGAGTTATAGCCGTGGGCGTTATGTCTGGGCACCTTCTCAAATATAAATTAATTTCGTTTCTCCATTTTTGCAGCAGAGATAGCATTTTAGACTAAAATGGCGTTATTTCCACTTCGACTCCTAAACACTATTATTACACTTTTGGTTTACAAATAACGCCATATCGCAAATATGGCGTTATTTCCACTTCCTTATAATGGCCTCTCCACCTCTCTCTTATTTTACTCTTCGTAAATTTGGTGCTAGAAAAATTCCAAATATCATTTCCAAAAAAATAAGGCCCTTTTTTTCTAAATTTACAATACTTTCGAATACTCTTTTTATTTTATATTAATCATCTCAGGCACGAAAATCAGCCGCTTAAAATAAAAATCTAAAAATTGCACGTATACTAATTAGATGCCAGTAAACTCGAATAATGTGACTTATGTGACCATCAGGTTATGGCCAATATATGGGACACCGTTACTGTGTGTATCACGATTTTCGTCACATTATATATTGAACAAATGTCTACAAAAATCGGTTGAAAAAAATTGCCAATTTTTTTCCAGATAAATAGGAATTAATTTGTGTATTTTTCAGAAATGTAGTCAACTTCGTATAAATTATCGTATCAACTCCAAAATTTTGGGAGACAATCATAAAATTTTATTCTTTAATTAAAAACTTTTTTTTAATTTCTAAGTCGTTTCTTTCTATTAAGTATAATCCTCTGGTATTTCGTAGGGTCCATTAAATGCATCATTGCATTCATTTTCTTGCATTTAAACATCAGATTCATACAGAATTATTCCGGATATCCACACTTCGGAGGGTGAAAAAAGATAATTGATCGAAAGAATAGATGAAATATCCATTTTTAACAAAATGGCGACATTACAGAGAAGAAATTTTAATCTTTGATAAAAATTTTGGCCTTAAATTGTTTAGGATAGGTTAGAGTGGTTGTCCTATGATAATAGGACTTACTTAGGCCAATAAGGCCAGTTGTAAAACCCGTGGCTTATCAACAATTCCCTAATCTTACAATGAACTTTGTGGTTCTCTAAACTGTAGAATCCCTGATGCCAGCAGATTTACAGTAAGCTAAATAACTTAAGTAGAGTTGAACCATTTTGTAGTTTGAATAAACTTATCCAAATCTCTAATGTCAGCAGATTCAAGGTCAGCAAGATTGCTGTAGAAGGGTTAACCTAAACATTTTAGTCTACGTGTGGCAAGCGCTGGACAGTTAAATAGAAAGTGGAGAGTAGTTTCCTTCTCTTCCTCGTCTAGGCAGCTTCCGCAGAAGTCATTTGAAGGTAGACCCAAACTACAGGCATGTCTGCCGATCAAACAATACCCAGTGATTATTGCTACAGTGTTGCTAATAGAAGATTTATTTAGCGAAGCAAGAGAATTTGACCTCTTCGGGTTGTAGGAGGGCCAGATTAATTTTGTGTGAGAGCACGTGTACGTTTCTTTTCACCTTTTGTTAGCTATGTTGATCATTTGGCTATATATGTTCAGTTTGCTGGTCGCATTAGGCATTCCTGAGTCTACACGAGGAGTAGGCAATGTTGTACCTAGTCTTACCAGCTCATCGGCTTTACAATTACCTGGAATGTCACTATGACCTGGTACCCAATACAGCTGCAACTTGAAATGCTCAGATATCTTATTTAGAGTTAGTCGGCATTTGGAGACTACTTTGAAGGTAATAATTACACTATTAAGTGATTTAATGGTCGCTTGGCTATCTGTGATATGTAACTATCACATGGTGATAATTTACTGCACTTCAGCCAGTCAGCTATTTCTTTAATCGCCGTTACCTCTGCTTGAAACATGCTGCATGTTGCCGAGAAGCGAAAATATTTTTGAATGTCCAGACTGTTTTCCAAGATACCTCCTCCCACTCTATAATCCAGTTTGGAGCCATCCGTAAAAAATTGAATGAATTTTCCAAGGTGAACTGTCCCCTCCACCCATTTCTGTCTGGTGGAAATATGCGTGATAAATTTCTTATCAAAAGTGGGCTTTGCAAGAAACAATATCGATATCCCTGAGAATTTAGCTACTCGTGTCTTGTAATATACTAAAATGCCCGTAGCTAGAGTGGGTGAGACTATTTTTAACCTTACTGCCGCAGTTTTTTCTGTGTATTTTCCCGCAAAATCCATTGGAAGCCGGTGAAGCATGGTTTCTAAGGCTTTGGAAAGTGTAGTCCTGAGTGCCCCTCTTGACAGTAGACATGACATTCTCTGCACATTAGCCAAATGCCCGCAGTGAATATCCTTTTCAAAAGATGTCCACCAAACCATAACACCATAAAGATCAGACTACAGCTCTGTAAAGCTCTGAGAACTACGTTGGGTGGCAAACCCCACCTTCTACCAATGGCTCTTTTTGAAGAATAGAGCGCAACTGTGGCTTTTTTTACCCTGTCTTGGATGGTTTATTTCCAGTTTAGATTCCTATCTAGTATAAGGCCTAGGTATTTGGCTTGCTCTACAGGTAATAGTGGGACCCCTTTAATTATAGGTGGGTCAAATGAGGGAATCTTATGTTTCCTTGTAAATAGGACTAATTCCGTTTTACTCGGGTGGATTCTCAGGCCACATTTGCTGCAGCAGTTAGTTAAAACAAAGAGACTTCAATGAATTAGCTCTGTTAACGTGCTGACATATTTACCTGAGACTGATAAGGCAACATCATCTGCGTACGCAAAGACCCTTCATCCTGTTTTTTCCAGAGATATGAGCAATTCATTTACGACTAAGTTCCAGAGACGCGGGTTCCACCCTGGGGTGTACCTCTGTTCGTGAATCTTCTTATGGAGGAGTTGCCTAGTGTCGAATTGATTACCCTGTTTTTTAGCATCTGGTCAATCAATTCCATAAGCGAAGCATCGATCTCAAAATTCTTCAGTGATGAGATAATTGAATCGGGTGTGATATTGGTAAAGGCGCCTTCTATGTCTAGAAAGACTGTAAGAGTATAATCTTTGTGGTGAATCGATTTCTCAGTCTGATGAACCAAGGAGTGGAGAGCTGTCTCTACAGATTTTCCCTTAGTGTAGGCATACTGAGACTTAGATAGTCTTAAGGGGTTAATGGTTCCCCAATGTGGATATCTATTAGTCGCTCTAGAGTTTTCAGGACGAAGGAAGATAAACTTATCGGTTTGTAGTTCTTCGGCTTGGAGTGTGACGCTTTTCCTCCCTTAGGAATGAAGACGACATTTACCTCTCGCTACTTCAGTGGAATGTATGAGAGGTTTAGCAGGCTTTGAAAATAATTTCTAGCCAAGGTAGCACTATGCCAGAAGCTATTTGAAGTTCAGCGGAAATTATATTATCTGGTCCCGGTGACTTGAATGATTTAAAACTTTAGATAGCCCACCTTATTCTGCTGACAGTAATAATGGTGTTGGCTAGGTTCGTGGAGGCCCGGGAAGTGAGTGCCTACCAGAAACTCCAATGTTTCTAAACTAGATGATGTCCATTAATCATCTGATTTCTGTATATGGCTAAGTGTAGCAGGGGTAGATTTTAAAAGCTTACGCAATCGGCTTGCCTTGGAGGTCTCCTCTATACTACTAGTGAAGCTCCTCCAGGATTCCCTTTGTGCTTTCGTTACTTCTCTTTTAAAGGATCTGCTGTGTGTTTTATAGGTTGACCAGTCGTTGGTGCGTTTAGCCAGGTTGAAGTGTCTACGGCACTCCTCCTGTAGGGCGGATATATTTGGTGACCACCAAGGTGGTTGTGATTTCCCTCTTGTTAACGTTAGTGCGGTATAAATTTTTCGTGCAGACGGAATTTCATTTTCTTATAGCGTTTTCTTTTCTCAACGACCTCGATAGCCTAGTGGATAGTGCACTAGACTTTCATCTGGGAGGTTCGGGTTCGATTCCCGTCTTCGTCTGGTGGTTAATTTTCATTACTTTCTTATATTCACTATCAATATGAAGTGTATGAGAATTATAAGATAGTGTACAAGTACACACATTGGTTGGTAATGGCAAAACCACCAAGCCGATAAAAAATTGCCACACCGCCGTTCGGAATCGGCGTTAAACTGTAGGTCCAACTATGTGGTATCACAATGGGCCGTTCAGGCCTAAGTGTGTCTCTCGACAGCCACTCCAACCTAACCTAACCTTTCTTTTCTCGATAAAATGTTGCATTTTTTCTGCACCGTGCGAGGGTTGTAAAATTTTGTGTTTTTTTCTGAAAAAGAGGCTGCCTTTTCAGAGAGTATTGTGTTCTTTTCTAAAAAATTTTGCCTTCTGAGGGGCGATTCTGATTTTTTTTGCTGATTCTGTGTTTTATTTTATTTGATTTTGTTTCAATTATATGTATATCTACATGTTTTTTTCATTGAAAATGATTTAACCCGAATTCTCCCAGAATATAACTTATTAAGATATACCTAAATAATGTTAATTCAACTTTCGACTGTGATCTATAAACTGGTTTCTTAAATAAAGCATGTGTCCATATAGAAGAATTCGTGTTAAATTTGTCTATTTCTTCCTAAAACTTACATAACGGCCACAAAAATCATTCTACACTGCGAATGACATAGAATTACGTATAGGCAAAGGACCGTGATACCTGACCAAAGGCATTAAATCCTGTTTATTCCCTGTTTTCGGCAAAAACTCTTACGGCCTCTTCGTCTTTTTCTTAATTTAAAGTATACATAAATTTATATTTATTTTAACATATATTTTTTTAAATAATACTTTTTATATTTCATTACACACACAAAAAAACTTATGTAAGATTGTATTAAAATCGAGTATAAATTGAATAAAACTTTGGCAAAATTGATCCATCCAAGTTGATAGCTTTGCAAAGAAAACTTAGGCAAAATTTTAGAGGTCATAGGTCCATGGGAAATTGGTTAATTACTTTGTTTTTTTGATTAAGCTCTTTTTTGAATGAACATATTCATATTTTTCGTAATATTATAATATGTAATGTGCGCATTAGGGTGGCCATTTTTTGCAAAAGTCGGTTTTTTTTTGTCTCACGGTCTAAAAATATTCGTTTCGATAAAAAACTAAGAAATATAAATTTTCATGCCGATCGCAGGAAATTTAGATATCCCTCACGAGCTCTAAAGTTGAAGAAAAGTGTTTTTCTCATTATAAAGCGATATAAATAATTTAAATCACTCTAAAAATCGAAAATAACTAAGTTACTTATGGGGCTTAACCTTTTTTTACGTGTATTACTTATCATTTTATTGCTAATAAAAGGCAATTACCTCTTTTTTAAGGGGGGAGAGGGGGGAATATGTAATTTTTATTTTTCATGTAACACTGTGTAACTGAGAAAATATACTTTCCTCGAGACATAGTTCAAATTGTTGGTATAGTCAAGCAGAAAAAAACTGCATACTCAGAATTTTGAATCGACTCTCAAAATCTAGACTTAGGGCCAAAAAACCCATTTTTGATAGGTTAAAGCATATACCTGCCCGTAACTTTATTTTTATTTATCCCATGAGTAAGTTTTTACATTTAATTTAAAAGAGGATATTTAGCTGCTTACAGCGATATACAAATTGGTAATATAGGGAAAAATATACGGAAAATTGAAAAAAATTTTATATTTTGAATGGCGTTTTAAAAGAATATTTTGTTTACCAGTGTATAAATAAATGAAAATAAAAATAAACTTAATTCTGTTTCCAGCCAGCCATAGATTTTTAAAATCCATTGAGTTTTGACTTAGATATTCGACTTCTAGCTCTATATAATAAAACATAAAAAATGCATACATTTTTAAGTTATTGTTATGTATTCTTAAATAGTTGGAGTATTACTCGGATATAAATATTTACGTATTGAAATTTTTTGTGCGTCAAATAAAAAAATTAAATAAGTCAGCCAAACCTCAATGGATTTTGAAAATATAGCTCGTTGGAAACAAAATAGAACGTAGTTTATTCTCATATACTTTTTTATATACACTGGTAAACAAGATAGTACTTTGAAACGCTATCCAAAATGAAAAAATGTAAAAAAAATTTAAATTTTCCGTATATTTTGCCCCCTAATTCAGGTATTCCTTAACCCATTAAGTCCGAGAGCAAACAGATTATAAACCAAAAAATCTTCAATCACACGTCTTAATCGTTACAAATTCAAGCAGCAAATGGTATTATCGAATTTTTTTATTTTATTTTAGTTTCTCTCTTCGCGTTTCGGTAACTGTTTTTATCTGTATTAAAATATACTCCTTTGTTGTGCGTTTTATATCATTAGGACTTAATGAGTTAAAATATATTACCAATTTATTGTTCTAAGCAGCCAAATGTTTTATTTTGAATGGCATATAAAAACCTACTCATGGGATAAATAAAAATAAAGTTACGGGCAAGTATATGCCCTAAGTCTAGATTTTGAAGGTCAATTCAAAATTCTGCTTGACTATACCTACAATTTGATGTCTCGTGGAAAGTATATTTTCACAGTCACACAGTGTTACATGAGAAACAAAAATTAAATAATTTTTTTCTCCTTTACAGAGAGATAATTGTCTTTTATTAGCAATAAAATTATAAATAATAGATGTTTAGGATTCCCACAATCTTGCTGCAAAATCTTATTTCAATTTCATGCCATGTGGCAACACTATTTTTACTTGTCATTTTTCTATTCTATTTTGGATTATTATAATTTTGAGTTCCTTTGCACATTGTTCTGTGCGCACTTTTTTATACAGAATTAAAGTGAATTATTAAAGTATTTTAAATCCTAAATCTTGTGTTTCACTCAACTCACGATTGAGATAGAAATATCTCAAACATTTGGTGCCTCCTGTGAGGAATATCTGATGTTACAAAGTGCGAACAGAACAATAGTGCAAATTTTGAGGTTAGACCTATCAAAAAAAAACTCAACACACGTGTTTGCCGCAAACATTATTTGGTGGTGCTCCAAGTTCAAATGGCGGAATTGAGGCTACATACATCGGCAATAAGAGCCATTAGGCGCATCCAGGATCGCGCTACAACCAGATTGCTCTGATGCATTTCAGCTCGAGCAAGAGTTGAAGTCACTATCTGTGCATTTTGATCGGTTCACTATACATCATGACCACTTAGTGAGCACTGCAGAAAAGGGCGAAATCGAAGCGCATGCGAACTGTGGGAAGAAGTGGAAGATGCGTACAAAGACACAAGCATCAGGCTGAAGCGTTTGATGGTGGGTGCTAAATTACCGAATGCACCAATTCAGTAGCGCGTAAAATTGAGGTTAAGTTAAAATCACTTATGATTCCCACGTTCGACGAACCATGCGAAATTGGCTTGCGTTCCGCGATACATTTGAAATGCTTGTCCATTATACGCAGTATCCAGAAGCTTACAAATTGGGTAAATTGCGACAAGAGGTTAGTTTGAATGTCGTGCCTCTTATTGGTAGTGTTTACTCTGGTGGATATGAAGATGTTTGGCAAGCGCTTAAAAATCGATTCGATAATACAAAGCAGTTGGCCGAAGTCCACGTTTCACGCTTGCTCAACATCAGGCCGGCGTCAGAGGAAACAGCAAAGACTTTGCGGGCAATTGTTGATACAGTCCACGAGCTGCTGCGAGCTTTACGCGTTATGGCCTTACCTGTTGACTAGTGAGATGCTTTGGCAGTTCCCATAGTGGTCTCGAAACTTCCCGTTACCACTCAGCGGGAGTGGTGCATGAGCTGTTCGCCTACTGAAATTCCACGCTTGGATGAATTGCTCACATTTCTAGAAAGACGAGCACACAGTCTCAGTACCGAGGTCGTTACATGGTCAAGTCGAACAGAATCATCACCACGCGATCACCATCGTGCTGGAGTATTGCCACGTATTGTTAACTCCCACGTTACAGCTGCAGATGAAGGCAAGTGTGCGTACTGCCAAGGAAGTCATCGAACCACGAAATGTGTCACATTGCTAGCGCTGAAACTCGATCAGCGCATTAATGCTGTGAGAGCTGCCAAGCTTTGCTTCAACTGCTTGAACCTTGGCCACTCAGCAAAGCAGTGCCCTTCAAATCGTTTGGCAAATTAATTATTTTTGCGCAGGAGTAAGTACGATGTTCCTGTAGAGGGGATCGGTGCTCATTCCTACACCAAAACAAAAGGCAGCGTTTCGCTTACGCTTAAATCTATATATTCCGATTATGAGTTGAAAATCAATCCACTTGTCATTCCTTCAATTACCTCGGTCATCCTAACAGTTCACATTGACGTGACACAGTGGTCACATTTGTCCAACATCGAGCTGGCTGACACAACAATTTGGCACTCCTGGTAACATTGATGTCCTCATTGGGGCTGATGTGTGGGGTGTTGAAGTTGAAAGTGACGTCATCAGTGGTGGCCTTGATTAACCAAACGCCCAGCGTACACGGTTTGGTTGGACGGTCTTTGGATCAGCATCAGCAGCGCAAACTTCAACGCAGCCCTATCTTTCGTTCATTTCAAATTTTTGGAAGCTTTAGGAGGTACCATCGCATGAGTACGACGAAGGAGACGAGTATGCACGAATATTTTCCGCGACGCATACCCGCACTGTTGATGGTCGTTATGAAACAGCTATTACATTCCACATCATGCAGTTACAGGAATGTTTCAATGCGTCAGCGCAAACTACAACAGGCGTCTCACTGAATGACATTCAACTAATCAAGATTCGTTAATTAATATCCTCTTTCGATTTCGCCGCTTCCACAGCGCACTGTTAGCGGATATCGAAAAGATGTTCCGGCAGGTGTTAGTAAATCCAAGCCATAGAGATTTCCAATGAATTCTTTGGTGAGAATCACCCACCGATGAAATTGCTGTTTACCGTCTAACAACCGTCACATGCATAGCTTGCAGCCCGTACAACGCAGTTCGTGCACTTAATCAGTGTGCGTACGACAACCACAAGAAGGTGACAGACAAGAATCAAGCAATTGCCGCACGCAATGCAATCCTGACTTCATTTTATGTTAACGATTTCCTCTTCAGTTGTGACTCTTAAGAGTGAAGCTGTAGAACTAGCTACCAATGTGGGTACAGTTTTGTCAGCCGAACAGTTCAACCTACGCAAATGGAACTCCAATAGTGGTGAGGTAATTACGCACCTAACTAGTAACAATTCTTATATTGCAGAGCTCACCATCGATTCTCCAACAACCACAGTACTTGGATTACGATGGGATCCAATTACGGATGAGCTCTTTTTTAGAGTGGATCTCAAGGTAGCTTCCGGTCCTCCCACTAAGCGACGGGTGCTAAGTGAAGTTGCCAAGCTGTTTGATCCGACCGGTATGTGGTGGCGCGGCCCGAATGGTTGATGGACGATCAGGAAAACATCGCGTCTGAGGTATAATTAAGCAAAGATAAATTGAATTCAGTACAGAGCTAAGGCAGATTATTATCTCTGGTCGCTACTACTCTCGTACCTCGTGCTCTTACTACGCGGCGCCGTGATGGTCAAGCGATCGCCTTGAATGAGCGTTTCAGGTCACTTCTACGTCTACTACTCACTGTAGCGCTGATTTTACGTTGGCTACCAAAACGCCGACATTTGCGACAACCTATCGTAAATCCCAGAGAAATGGATGATTAGCATGTGTTTGCACAACTGGGACTATGAAAACGTGTCCAATAGCATCCTTAGAAGTACTTTTAGAATTAACACCTCTTCACATCTATATCCAGATGTAGGCGAAGAGGGCCATTTATAGAATGTCTCCAATATACATCGGGTCCGGTCATTGCCTAAATCGTAAGAAGTTTAATATTCTTACGAAGCAATTTCCTGAAATTTCAATACCGAGAGATGACATGATACCACAGTTTAGTTTTACTAAACAGTTTAAAACAGAACTAAGTAATAAAAAGGATTGGAAAGGTTTGCTTGAAACCTACAATATATAAACCAACAAGGTTATCATTTGTTGGTTTATATTGTATACATACGGGTCTCTTACTGATGAAGGAGCAGGAGCGGGGATATATGGGCCAAGGATAAAGTACTTCGAGCCCATGGGTAAATTCACCAGTATCTTTCAGGCGGAAATATACGCCATAGACAGGTGTGTTTACATCAACCTCAAGCGGAACTATCAGAACATTGCGATTCTAACTGACATCCAAGCGGCTATCAGGGTACTTGAATCCCCTAGACTGGTTAGGGAATGTCTGGAGAAACTTAATACGCTTGGCTTTCAGAACAAGGTCTGGGTACTTTGGGTTCCAGGCCATGTAGGAATAGAAGATAATGAGAAGGCAGATGAGCTAGCAAGAAAGGGGACAGAAACCCCATTTGTAGAACCCGAACCTTTTTGTGGAATAGGAAAAGGGTCTCTAGGTTAGGTTGGGTTAGAGTGGCAGACTTCTGCTTGAAAGCACATAATTAGGCTCATTGTGGTACCACAGTACGGCGCTACTCACCCATGTACGGAGTGGATAACCATGAGAATTCCATAATGAATCTGGCTATGTCCTTAATATTTATGGACCTTACCAGTGGTTTAAGGTTGACCGCCTTTGTAGTAGCTGGCCACTAGAAGACAGATCCATAAAGAAGATTAGGCTCGACCACTGCTGAATAGAGCCAGGAAGTGACTCGAGGTTGAAGACCCCATCTTGTTTCTAATGCCCTCTTACAGCAGTAGAGTGCGCAAGAGGCTTTCGGTACTCTCTCTGCTATGCTAGCTTTCCATTGAAGTTTAGGATCAAGAACAAGTCCTAAATATTTGACGTGCTTTTTAAAGCAAAGCGAGGTACCATTAATTTTAGGTAGGGCAAAAGTTGGTATTTTATACTTTCTAGTGAAAAGCATAACCTCTGTTTTGGCAGGATTATCATTAAGACCGAATTCACGACGACAGTGAGACAGAATGCTAAGAGAGTGATTTAGCCGTTCTGAAAGAGTAGCAACGTATTTGCCGGATACTGCAATAGCAATGTCATCTGCATAAGCTACTATTTTGCAGCCGGTTTGGTCTAATCTGTTTAGCAGTGTGTTCACCGCCAGATTCCAAATAAGAGGCGATAATACACCTCCTTGTGGTGTGCCCCTATTGACAACCTATTTGACTTTATCATTTCTGATAGAGGAACTGATGATACGTGTTTTAAGTAGTTGTCCTATAAATCTAACCAGATTAACATTAAGATTACGATTTATTAAGGCATTAACGACAACGTAGAGGCAGACATTGTTGAAAGCTCCCTCGATATCGAGAAACATTGCAAGCGTGTGTTCCTTGTTGGAAAGTGATTTCTCAACTTCCTCAATGAGTACATGTAACGCTGTTTCCACAGACTTCCCATTAGTATAGGCATGCTGTGATTTGGATATAAAAGTGGGATTGATAGAGTTCCTGATATGAAAATCAAGAACCCTTTCAAATGTTTTTAAGAGAAAGGAGGACAGACTGATCGGTCTGAAGTCCTTTGGGTTGGTAGGTAACGTCTTCCCTGCTTTTGGGAATCCACGAGAATTTCTGGCTAACATTATATATTTGCAATAGCCATGATATTACGTGTTCAGCCCTTGCTGAATATCCGCGGGAATGATACCATCTGGCCCTGGAGATTTATAGGGGCTGAAGGATTTGATGGCCCACTTTAGAAGAGTGTCGGTCAATTGAAAAGGGGAGGTGTTACTTAAAGGATGATCGGTCACAGGAGGACTATGATCAACGAAGGTTTCAATCCCTGCAAAATTAGTATTCAGGAGGACCTCTAGGTCTCGATCCCAGAATCAGTCCAGTGACCATCAGATTTCTGGATACAGTCGAGAGTCCTAGGGGTCGTATTCAGGAGTTTTCGAAGTCGGCTAGTGTCGGAGGAGCTTTCTGTGCTACCACAGAAGTTCCGCCAAGACGCCCTTTTGGCTTTTCTTATAGCGTACTTAAGTTCCCTTTGTTTAGATTTAAAGGGAAACCAGTCATTGAAAACTTTGGCTCTATTAAAGAGTCTTCTACATACTTTTCGTATCTCTGCAATGTCCGGGATCCACCATAAAGGTTTAGTCGTACCTCTAGGTTTGGTGGAATTGCATACCGATTTGGCAGCAGTGTTAAAAAGTGCTGTAATGGCAGGTGGCCATGGCGTTGATCACAATAACCATGCTCACGTTATCTTTATCGCTGAACCTGGAGAGTAAAAAAGCGTTAATGCTATTTTTGATAAAGATACAGGATCTGGGTTTACCTTAACCCTCCATATACACTGTGCGGTATCCATTAATGTTGGGTCCGCAAACCCGGTCATTGACGACCCATGGTTCTTGAACTAGTATGAGCTCCTCTCCTTTTTGAGACAGGCGGGGGGCAGGACTGCCGAGGCAGTAATGGAGTGGTGAAGATTAATTTGAATAACCCTCACCATTTTTTGGGATGGCAATCATGGTGACTCGGGGTCCTCCTCATCAGACAAAGGAGGAGCCTCGACGTTCTCAGCGGCAAGCTCCATTTTGCCGAAAAAGTCGCCAACTAGTTCGGAGGAGGACAGGGTACTCCCTTCATCAGAGAGATCAGTGTCTGTCTGGGACTGGGACAAGGTCGCCAGGAAGTCCACGGCTTCTGCCGAAGGCTCTGTGACGGTTTCTTGCCCAGTACCCAACTTGTCGCATCTTTGACCCTGAGGGAGATCGAGTCGAACCCGTAGTTAATCTCCCCCTTAGTGGTGTTAAGCGGTGAGAGCGACTCCTCATTAAGGATGATGAGTGCCTCACGGAAGTTGCCCTTGGGTTCGCTGACCTTGGCTACTCTCCAATCATGGGTGGGTAGCTCAAGGTTGCTTAATTTAATAAGCTCGAGGATTTCATCCGGCGAGGAGGGCTCAACCGGAATCCATGCCTTGGAACGTGGTCGGTTGGGGATCTGGCCTTTAGGTACAGCAGAAAGCTTTGCAACTGGCCATACCTCTCCCAAGTTAGCAATGGCCAGCTTGTAAAGGTCCGCGGAGCGTTATGTGGCCTTGATGCCATTTGGCACTCGGCATTTAGGCGACGGGCCTGGATTCGCCGTAACAACGTCTTTATTACATTACAAAGCGCCGCCTGTACCAACCTCCAGTTGTCTAGGGATATGGTACCGTCGCTGTTACTGGAGTCGACAATGGTCCAGATAAGACCATCTTTTGCAACCTCATTAAAAGACCGATTAAGTTTCGGCTTTGGGGTTGCCAGATTTAGCCTTTTGGTGTCCTGACGGACAGGTTGACCTTTGTCGCTTCTGACTAGCTGTATGAGGAGGTATGAGTCGAGGAGGAGGAGGGCGAGCACCAGTATTCTTCTGTGCCCATTGAAGAGCTGCCTTATCCCTTTCGGAGAGCGAGGAGGGATCAAGGGGCTCCAGCCTATTCAGGATCCTAAAGGCCGACCTTCTGGTCCTGTACGCTCTCTCGTGGACACTGTGGGTCTGATGGAAGAAGCACCAGAAGTTGAGCCACCAGATGTTGAGGGTGGTAAACGTTTGGCAGGCGATTGCCTAATCAATCTATTGGTACTCAGAGCCAGACCAGTGCTAAATGGGAGTCATCTAAACCAAACCTACACCGCCAACCAAATGGCGACAGACTTCAAACGTACCGTGAGGTTTTAACGGGACGGAGACAGTTGTGACCTTAAACTGGAGCCGTTTACAGAAGGTTTCACCTAGCTGCTAAAATGTCCAGAAGCCACAACCACCAGCCCAAAGCAATCAAAAACAAATTGGGAAATAAAAAGAGGTCCGTGGACAAATGAGTAAAAATTAGTATCGCCAAAGTTAGCAATATTGGTACCATTTTAAAGTTAAAAGTCCAACTAAGAAGAAACCATAACAATTGTTGCTCAAAAGTGGTTTTTTCTCACGATTTCTCAAATTGGCTGGTTTTTATACTGCAATTTTCAAATCTGATATTAATTTTTGTTAGTGCTTCAAAAGAAAATTTATCATAAACACATTTTTGACTAAAAATAAGTAAGGCAAACTTATTTTAATTTTAAAATGGTTATACATATAATATAGTTGTATTAGTAATTTTCCCTAAAATTTAGAACATAACATTTTGGGAGTAGACAATATTAAAATATTTTTATATGAAAATATTCTTAAATTCACCATTTTCTGTAGACCCGGAAAAATTACTTCCTGAAAGTTCCTAAAATTTTTTTTCAGTTTTCACGTCGGCTGACATTTCGTTTCTTTCTTTTGCAAAATTTGTAATGTTCTTATTTATTTAAGTGGTAATAAGTATTAATGTTATTATTGCTATTTTGCTCGATTGAAATCGATTGGCACATTCTAGAAAAAACTGGGGGGAAAAAAAACTAATATAGATCTTATGCGGCATCTACATTTGTCGTCGGATCCTATGATTTTGTCTAAAAGACAAAACATGAATAAGAAAAAGGATTTGATTGGCAAACATGTTAGTTATTACCTTAAACAGATAATGCAGGAGAAGAAGTTAAGGAGACATTTCAGTTTAAAATGGAAAAAATTGTCTTTTTGGAGAATTTTTTTTAAGAAACTATGATATATCGTTACAAAATTGCTTAGAGATGTTATAAATATCTTGCTGAAGAACAAAACAAAAAATTTTTTTGACCACTTTTAATACAAGATGGCGGCTGTAGAATCATCTCCAAAAAAGTTAATTTTCGGTGGTAGGATGGATTCTGTGCTTCCAACAAAAGCATAAATTAAACAAGATTTTGCTTACTGGACATTTCTCTATAAGTGGAACCACAAAAAGTGAAACTTTTCTCTCCCCCTTTCTTTAGGGTATTTTTTCTCAATTTTTAAAAATTCTACCGCCATATTGGATCCACCATTTTGAATTTTAAAAATCGTATATCAGATTGGTAATCTGCAACCCTGAAAACCCTTGAGTAACGACTTTGAAGCCAAATAATTGTTCTAATATTTCTCGAAAACTTGGTGTTAGGCATTAGGTCTTATTTTTAGTAAACCAAGGCACAATTATATTATTACATTCGTTTTAATTCACTAATATTTTAGAAAATTATTCTTGAAACTATAGAGAATCAAAAAATCAAAACCAATATATATCGATGTTTTTCAAAATTTTAAACTGGAATGTCTCCTTAATGAATCGCTTAAGATATTTTTAAGATTTTCTGAAAAAAGTTTTGAAAGCAGTGATAAAAAAGAAATTAATTTTTAAATAAAATAAATATAATACTTTTTTATTATATTAAATTTTAAAGTATTGAAAGGTTTTCTTAAAATATTAAATATTGTAGCATTTAAAAAGGTTGAACACTAAGGTTGACTAATAATTTGATTACTATAACTTTGTGTTCTATTAAAATAATTTTTTTTAAAGAAACAGAAAGAGGGGACGGAAAAAAGAAAAATAAGAAGAAGAACGAGGACGGAAACTGTTCAATTCCACAACCACAATGCTTCCATTTGGGGTTATTAAATAGCGAAGTGAAAAACAAAAGAGATGTAGAAATGAAAAATGTTGAAAATCCCTCAAATTGGTTTGGTATATTAAGCATTAATTTACTGGAAACAATTTTTTAAGTGATTATTTTTTAGAATACGTGTGTGCGTTAATTGTGTACAAAGAAGAATATTTGTTTTCACAGTAGAACATAAATAACAGATCTGCAATGAGTGAGAAAGAGATGAGTCGATACAATAATAACGCCATCTGTTGACTTCATAGTACTATGAAAAACATAAGCAATTCAAATATATTTGAATCTACTACTATAATGAAAAGAACAACAAAAGCAAAACGTTTTCGCAAATATTTAGTGCGACAAAAAGATAAAAAATTTTCAGCGCGTTATGACAAGTAAGTTTTGTACATCAAAAACTATTTATTATCTTTTCTTAAAGTAATTTTCTATAGCAACGCCATCTGTTGGCACTATGAAGAACATAAATACTAATATATCAATAGCAATACCATCTGTTTTGCTTTTATTGTGCAATACAAAACATAAACAATATAAATATATTCGAATGTACTACTATTATGAAAAGAACATCAAAAACAAAACGTTGCCTCAAATATTTAGTGCTACAAAAAGACAACAAATTGACAGCGCGTTATGACTTGTTTAATACAAGTAAGTGTTGCACATCAAAAACTATTTATTATTAACTTAGTTTTTCAATAGAAACACCATCTGTTGATTGCACTATGCTAAACATGCGAATGTATCAAGAGCAACGTCATCTGTTGCTTTTATAGCGCAATGCAAAACATAAACAATATAAATATATTTGAATCTACCTTTTCGTTTACATTAAAAAGAAAACAGTACAAAATCAATCTCAACAAAATTTCGGTAGCAATCAAGCTAGTGTGCGTGAAAATCCACACTCTCTTCCATGGCAGAAGAATTAAGAAGGTAGGTGCATTTTAACATGTAAGAGGAACTTTGACAACTGGGAAAACATTTGTTTTGATAATATTCTTCTTTTTGTAACAGAGTTGTACTTTCATAGTTAAATTTTTAGGTGAGAATTTATAAGAAAATAATTTGTATAGTATTGCATGAACATAGGGAGAAATAGTTGTTGCTTTTTATATTATTTTTTGACTCTTAACATGTTCAAGGTATTTCCCAATAAGGAAAACTAATTTTAATAACATTATTTATACGTTTTTTATTATAAATAAAATATATAATTTAGTACTAAGTAATAAAAGTAGTATTAATATTCTTCCATTAACTCACTCTTTTCTATCCATTTAAAAAAATGCACCTCTAAAATGTTCAAAATGGCTACTTTTTGAAAAAAGGCATCAACCTCTAAATACTTGTAATATGGGTAAAAGTATTTAGAAAACTGTTTTTGGAGACATTTTGCGAAGAAAAAAAAAGATAAAGTAAGCCAAATCCAAAATAAACCAGTTGTACGTTGGACTTAAGCACTTTTGATAAATACCATATGTACCTAATTAGTTTTGAAAAAAAATCATCTGGACTTAAGCACAAGAAAACATAAGGCATCTGTATGAATGCGGCCATGTGCAAAGCCAAAAATTTAGATTAATTACAATGCAGTAGCAGAACAAGGAAACAGTGCGATTGGTTGAAAGGGACTTAAGCAATTTTGATTTACACTTACTAAGGGACTTAGTCACTTTTGAAAAAATAGTTAAATTAAATAGGTTTTTAATTTAATTCACATTAATTAGGCTCATTTCTTTTGTTTAAACTATTTATTTGTACGGTCAGTGTGTATTGCATTAAAAATCTGGAAAATTTTCGTCTATGACCTTGGCACTTTGGATATGTACCGACTCATATTAACTATTTAAATGCCCTGTGCATACGTACAATTATCTCTTGCAAACTGCTGTTATTGCACTTACATATTCCCAGTCACAAACCTACCAAAGAAGTTTCACTTCCATCGAGTGTACTAAGTTGCGCATGTGAGTTTTTTAATTGATAGATCATTTTATTACAAAAATTTTAAACATAAAGTTATAGCAATCGGATCAAAAATGTCAAAGTAATCAGGGATTGAGTAAAAATAAGATGTTCTCGAAGACTCGAAATTTTTCTCAAAATTCAAAATTACAAAAAAATACATTCAAATAGTGTTTTCGAATAAAATTTATTTTAAAAAATCGACGATAAGTGGAGTGAAATTTGTTGCCACATCAGATTGCACTATTGGGTATGAAAGACTTAAGTTATCAACGAACCAATAAGGTCATTTCTTTTTTTAGTCCACAGTTTGTCCGCTTATTTTTAAATTTTTACTTAAACGACTCGACGCAGCTTCTACCTCATATCTGGCTCCATTTAAGACCACTACTGATAACAGGACTGGTTTGGAAGATTGTGAGATACTGATTTATTATGCTCGTTATATGAAAAACACCCATATTCATTGTCTTCTCTTCCCATTGGTTTGGTATTGTGAGTTAGAAGTTCAATGGAATTAAAATAAAATTTTGAAATTCTTACCTTCAAAGATAAAGAATATTATTCCGAAAATAAGAAACATTTTGGTGGAAAGTTCGTACTTCATTCTGCTCTCAATAAGCCTGAAAATAAAGACAAAAAGAGGTGTAACGGGTGTCAGTTTATCAAATGAAAATGTCAACAACTACTATTTGGCAATGTAGAAAAAAAAAAAATTAATTTGGGGAGCAAATCAACTAACTGAGACTTCTAGTTTTTGTATTGCTAAAGAACTCACTTTATTGAATATTTATTCTTAATTACATGAAGTAAAGAAGAATATCGTGACCCAATATTTTATTTCCGTTGAAAAAAAAGACGACATAAACGTTTGCTTATGCTTACGTCAACGACACTGTAAGCCGTTATACTCGTACAAGCTATCTTTTTTATGTTGACGCAGCAGAAATCTTCGAACGTTGACTAAACGTCAAAAACTTTCTGCTAAGTACTGTAATTATGTTGAGTTCAATTACATTTGGCCCACCCTGCCAACATGAGTTGTCTCACGACATAACTTCAAATGCAGAGTTGACGTGTTTTGCTCGTTCCGTAACTCCATGTTTTCTGTACGTCTAGTTTTTCAGCAGCGTATCAAGGTTCGAACCCAAACTATCGTTGCGCCGATAAACAATACTGCTACAACTGTAAACGTTATTCCCGTCAGTTTGGCCAGGTTAGTTTTAAAAAAGAGCATATTCTCCAAAAAATGTTCACCCAATAGCGCCAAATTTACAATTCCCCCAAAAAAATGCCATTTTTTATTTGCTTCAAGCATATAGTATTATCAAAACCAAAAATATGCAAATGTACAAATTATGCTTACTATAAAATATGAGATTAACTTGGAATGTCTTCGAGACATGAAATAAATTTGTGACTTGGTTGTTAGTTAGGTTGGAGTGGCGGACGAGCGACTCAATTAGGCCTGAACAGCCCGTTGTGATACCGCATTTTTTATCGGCTTGGTGGTTTTGTCATTACCAACCAAAGTGTGTACTTCTTCTTCTTTCTCTTATAATTCTCTTACACTTCATATTGATAGTGAATATAAGAAGGTTATGAAAATTAACCACCTGACGAAAACGGTAATTGAACCCGAACCTTCCGAATGAAAGTCTAGAGAACTACCCACTAGACTATGTAGGTCGTCTCTCTCTCGTCTTGCTATAAAAGAACACCTTTTTTAAATAAATTTTTCAACATATAATAATTAAAACTATGAGGCTTATTGTGAAACCACAATGAATTTTGCTATGTCCTTAATATTTATGGAAGATAGCTCGGACAGACTAGTGAAGATAGGTGAGCCCAGGAGCTTTAGTCTCCTCCTGGCCAGAGATAGGCATTCGCACATGAAATGAAGGACTTCTTCTTCCTCCTCGGAGCCACAGCCCCGACAGAAGTCATTTAATGACAGTCCTAGTCTGCCAGCATGTCTCCCCATTATGCAGTGTCCCTTGAGCACCGAAGTCGTAATGCTGATGGAGTTTCTGCTAAGGTTGAGCAGCTGTCTAGTCGGCATGCTGCGAGCCCTGTTTTGCCAACTTGTCGGAATTGCAGTTACCTGAAATATCCATGTGTCTAGGTACCTAGTATAGGTGAACCTGAGAGTGGCCCGACAAAAAGTTGAGTGAAGGTTGGCAGTCAAGAACAAGCTTTGATGTAGTGAAAACACCATTGCTGCTTGGCTGCCAGTGTAATTGTGAATATTCGTATCAAATGAATTGTTACAAATAAGCCACTTGGACGCTTGATATATTGCCATTACTTTCGCCTGAAAGACGCTGCAATGGTCAGGAAGTCGGAAAGAGAGTCTGGATCCAACTTACTAGAGAAGATGACACAGCTGACTCTTTCCTCCAATTTGGATCCATCTGTATAGATGTCAATTGGGGATATGGGTGAAGAACGTGTGGTTTAAGTTAGAGGTAGAGCAGATATAGTCTACGTTAGGTGGTATGAATGTATCGTAGATTAGAATCCTGACATGGCCCAGGTTCGACCTAGTCCAGCGAGTAAAGGCACTGAGTTTGGCAGCAGAGCACTTAGCTTGTTGCTTAACCAGTATTGATGGCTTGCGAAGAAGGGCGTTGAATTACGCGTGTTTAAAAAAATCAGCTACCATTTACTAGCCTTTTAATAGCGTCTGAAATCAAAAAATCAAAGAGGGTGTTTTAGTCTACAGTTGTAGTTGTGCATCCCCCCTAAGCAGACCATGAAAAAAAACTAGAGAAAATGGCACATCTTTTAAAAAAAAGTTTCAAAAAACCGCCATTTTTCAGCCTCATAAGCTTCTCCTTCTACTTACCGAGTATTTTTGTTTTGAGTACGACCTTTCTTGGTAGCTGCAGCAATTTGCTTTTCTGCTATCTTGGTTGATAGTCTTTATATTGCACAAATTCATGACATCCATTACTTTTAAAATGTGTTTTCTTCCTTCGTTGAACACGCTTAGTTTAACGACCTCCTTACCAACAAAATTATGTTTTGGCACTATAGCCCATAGAGTTTTGCAACATTCATTATTATTTTGAGTGTTACCTCCGAGTGTTACTTTTCGTAAACTTGTTTTACGTACTCCTGAGCTTGTTCAGAAAGAACTGGTATATGGTTGAAAGGCTTGCTATTGGCTTGCGCCTTTAAATAATAAGATCATACAGCGTTACATTTTTTTTATGCTGTGGTAAAACGTAAGTGGAAATCATATGAAAATATGTGGCCCAAATGTCATTTTTCATATTTTTCAAAGAATCTGTGTTCCTCTGTATCGCTATACCATAATAAGTGGACATTTTCTTCCTCACAGGATCAGTTATTATAATTTAGTAGTGGAAGAGGAACACCCTCTACATCGATGGAAGAAAAGAAGAGTGGTCCCGAGCCCATACTCAGGGACGAAGGTGGAGAAGTGAATATCACTTCCCTACCTAAGTCAAACACTGAGGACACGGGCGAAGGGATTAGCACTCGCCCTAAGCTAGTAGCACGCCGATCCTCTGGACTTCCCCCCGTGGGTCAACTAGGTGGTACCTGAGATTCCTCAGGGAAGGTATGGCCCCGGAAGAGGCCAGTGAGAAGGCTTTGGAATGCAAGGTAGACCCCTTGGTTGCAAAGCAAAGTCAGAAACGCAAAAGGGGTAATACTACCATTGCCCCTCCACAGCACGTCTGGTCACAGGAAAAACTCCTGCCAGCACCTCTACTGCGAGTAAGCCCGGTCAAGGTGGCAGTTATGCCCGCCCTAAAAAGCTCTCGGGTAGCTGTCCTGCCTAAGGACTACCTGCAGCAATTGCTCAGTGCTGAGAAGGTCACGGATCTGGAAGAAGCGATTGTGAGCGAGATGACGAAGGGCTGGACTGCTCCCCTTGTATTCCGGCCGGAATAACTACTGATAGACTGCAGCGATAATGATACCGCAGCATGGCTACAGCAGGCGATCCCGCGTCTAGAATGATGGAGGGGTATGGAGTTGAAAACGTGTCTTGAGGAGGATATCCCTAAGACACTCAACAACTACACATTCCTCCGTAAATGCGAGGGGCAGGACAATGCCATACTGCTCGCGCTTATAAAAGCTCAGAATGTGGGACTCATCACCACAATATGGAAAGTTGTCTCCCGGAGACAGGTTGAAGGTGGACAACTGATAACTATTGCCGTCGAAGAGGAATCTTTCAAAAAAATTAAGGCAGACGGCAATAGTATCAACTACAGCAACGGGCAGGTGAAAGTACACCACTGTAAAGACGCCTCGGCATCTGGGGGGACAAACCCACCCCCAGGAGTTGAAGCAGACGAGAAAACTCAGGAGGAGGCTGCAGAAGGGGCAGCTCCAATGGAGACAGATGCACCGTCAACTCAAGAGTTGGAATTGGAGGACTAGACCTCACCTCTGTTGAAGTTGTGGAGGAAGAGTCAGAAGAGCAATTGTCCCTCTCTGAGGTAGAGAAGATGACCAGTAGCAACACAATAAAAATAGCCCAAGTGAACCTTCAACATGCTAAAGCAGCGGTAGCCTGGTCGCAAAGAGTTAAACTAGTTAGAATGAGGAATACCCTCAGCAAAGTTCAAAGGCTGGCCTGTGTTTGTATCACTGGAGCTATGAGAACATGTCCCACGGCAGCCATGGAGACCTCACTTCTCTACACATAGTTATAGAGACGGATGCCAAGAGGACACTTATAGGCATAACAAGGGAAGGAGCTGGTAGGGGGAAGTCCTAAACAGCAGAGACCTTGAAAGTATCTCTGCTGACCTTCCCCTAGCCACGCTGCCAAGAGACGATATGAACAAGAGATACAACTTCGAGAAATACTTCAAAGTTGTACTCAGTAACAAGAGAGAATGGGACATTCAGACTTTTCATACTTCTCACAAAGAACACACACTCAAATGGTGCACCAACGGATCGAGAATGAACGAAAGAACTGGTGCAGGGGTGTATGGTCCTAAAACCAAACACTCGGAACCAATGGGAAGTACACAAAGCATCTTCCAAGCAGAAATTCTCGTCATACGGCTCTGTGCACAGTTCAACCTCGAAGGTGGGTACAAAAAGCAACATAGTAATATACTCTGATAGTCAAGCTGCTATCACGGCACTAGATTCAGTTGAGATCTCCTCAAAATTAGTATGGAAACGCCAAGATCTCCTAAACGCATTAGGCAAGACTAATAAGGTAACTCTATTCTGGCTAGCTGGACATACAGGTATTTATGGTAATGAAGTTTGCGACTACCTGGTAAGGAACGCAGCGGCCAAGAGCTGGTCCAGAACACTTGTTAGGTATAGGAATTCAAACCTTAAAAGGCACACTAAAAGAAGAGGAACAAAACACCAGAGCATCCTACTGGACACTAGTTCTAAAGCTAAGACAGTCAAAGCTACTAATTGGGAAGTTCTATCTTAAGTTAAATAAAAGTCAACTGAGACTAATAATGGGCTTCCTTTCAGGGCATTGCAAACTGGGGGTGCATATGAAAAACCTAGGTTTAAGTCAGGACAGCCCTTGTAGAGTCTGTAAAGATGACAAGGAAACATCCGAACACATCCTAATGCACTGCGAGGCACTCACTCGCTGGAGGAAGAGATATGTAGGGCTAGGGCCGTAGCCAGGATTTATTTTCGGGGGGTTTTCATTCGACGAAAATATTTATATAAAATTTTTATGAAATTGATGTTTAAATACAATAAATTAAATACGATGATGCATTTGATAGACCCTTTTCAGACTAGGTAGAAAAGTGGATAAATGTCTTAAAGCTTTAGGAAAAATTTTTGTTTCCGAATTTTTTTAAATCTTAACCTAAAAAAAATGGCCAAAATGACAAAAAAAATTCACAGAATAATCAATTTAAATTTTTTCAAATAAATATTATTCAATGTGGATTCCAATACATTTTTTATCGTGAAAGACATAATTTCGATTATTCATTGACTTGCCATTACTGATAATGAACCCAACCTTAAAAAAATGATCAAAAATGCCAAAAATAGTCAGAGACTAATTTTTTTCAAATGATTATCAGTGGGAATTTGGGCCATTATCAATGATGAGGAGCCCGGATGAGGTTGGCATATATTCCCTAAATTCGTGCAGTCACAGCATTGAAATCTTCCGATTTGGGTGCTCTGAGCAATAATGGGTTAAAGGATTATTTATATTTTAAGATTAATAACTTTGAAGCTTATTCAATAACACTGCATGAGTTTGGTGAATTGTTCCTAGTGTTTGCGAATGAATTTTTCATGCTGAACACGAATCTGAGGTCAAAAACTTCCCATTACGTCACGTTTTAGAAAAACTCTTAGAAACCCCTGAAAATACCGTTTTTGGCCTTGCGTGGGGCATTACCACCTAAGTAGTGAAGATATCATGGCCTTAAAGCCACATCAGTTGCTGAGATTCCTCAGCAAGATTGGCTTGTCTGACCACCTTTAAATAGGTTACTACTACTACTCGAAGTACGTCCAGGGTTGCCGTTTTGCTTATTTGTAAGCAAATTTGCTTACTTTTCACCTGCATACGTGTACTTTTTTCTCATTTTGTTTATTTTTTTTTAAATTTAATTTGAACTAAAATTTGCAAGTAAATTTTGATATTTTGGCATAATTTTTTATTACTCCCTTTATTTCGTTTTTTTTTTATTCGATAAGAATGGGTAGCACTAATATATATGTTTGTTTACTTTTTTTTTCAAATTGTTTACATTTTTAGAAGAATTTGATTACAAAATGTTTTAGGCCGTGGCAACTCTGAGTACGTCACAAACTTTCTAATCAATCAAAAAAGCCAAGTATAATAGTTTTCAACTATATTTTACAAAATTTTAATACACAATGACGAAATCAAAGATCTAGGTGTAGTTTTCAACTCCAACCTCACATTTTCTAAACAAGTTGATTATATAGTTTCTAATCCATTTACCATGACCGGTTTCATCAGAAGAAACTGTGAAAACTTCAAAACTTCCACTAACTCTAAAATCCCTTTATATATCGTTAGTAAGAAGTCGCTTGAACTATTGCTCACTGATTCGGAATCCTTCATTTGAAATTCATTCCAATAAAATTGAAATAGTTCAAAAAATGTTTACGAGATTCGCTCCGTATAAGCTACATTGGACAGACGGCCTTTCATCTTACATCGGTAGAGGTAAATTTGCTTGGTTTACAGTCTTTGAAAGACAGAAGAACTTATCTTTCGCTAATTTTTGCGTTCAATATCATTAATGGCAAATTAAATTATATAGAATTATCTAATTTGTTTAATTTGTTTGTTAATTCGTTAATAGCACTCTTTATGCTTATAATGAACCCATCACAAGACGTATACGATTGTGTAATAAGTACTCGAGTGTTATAGATTTTAATGTTAATATAAATAGATTTAAGCTTAACTTGTTTCGCAATTTTCAATTGAAATATAGTCTGTAAGAAATTTCTGTAGACTGTAGAATAAATAGAATAAAAAAAAAAATAATAATAATCAATGTATAGATGATATATATAATCTACATATGACATATTATGCCCGGTTCGTTTCGCAGTGGTGGAAAAAATAATAGAAACAAAATTAAACATTATTTTGAATTGCTTTTTTGTTTAAATTGACATATTCCAATTTGATGTTCATTACTGTAAGTCAACGTTAACTAACGGTACATCTTGCGGCTATTTGCAATTGCTTTTTTTCAATTCATTGTAGTTGTACGTTCGTTTAAGTGATACTGGCACGCGTTTGGCTTGGAAAAAAAAATAGAAACTAGTTTGGTTTTTGTGTTTTAACAGGTAAGTAAATTTTTTTAATTAATTCATATTTTTTTTACAAATAAACTGCGATGGGACGTGGGAACCACTCAAATGAAACGGAGCAGAAAGTGATAAGAACTCTTCGCGAAAACAGAAACAACAACAATGGAAGAAATTGCGAAAATTATGAAATGCTCCAAGAAAAAGGTTTTGACTGCAATTCATCCTGAAAAGAAGGTTGTGACTAGGAAACGAAAACGAAAAACCACTAACCGCCAAGACAAATTATTGGTGTTATATAGCAAAATAAGCCCTTCTAAAACTTCGGAGGAACTAAAAAGGGACCTAAATATCAAAGATAGCAGTAGAACTATTAGAAACAGATTAAAAGAAGCAAATAGAAAAATACGAAAAAACAAAACAGAAACTCACAGACAATTGAGACACATAGTGAAAAAAAAAAATTATAACAATAAAGTTTATGGCAGTGCAGATTCTGGCAGATCAAGGAAGTAGTCAAATAACCTAATCGGCGAAATCATGGAGGGGGCTCTGGCTTTGCTGAGTAGCTGGGCCGCAAGAAGTGGCCTTGGAGTAAATCCAGGGAAAACATAAATTATGCTATTTACCACTAAGACTAAAGAACCTGCTTTCAATCTTTAGCGTCTAAATGGTCAAAGACTATCCCTTTCATCAACAGCAAAATACCTAGGGATTATACTTGATGCTAAGTTAAACTGGAAAACAAACATCAAACAACGGGGCAAAAAGGCTTGTATCGCTTTTTATGTCTGTAAGAAATCCTTTGGTAAAACAAAAGATGTACACTGCGGTAGCTAAACCTGTTCTCACATACGGCGCTATAGCGTGGTGGCCAGCTTTTAGAAAGGGTAACAGCCAAAAAAATTAGACTGAATTCAAAGAACGGCTTGTGCAGCGGGGGCAATGAGATCATGCCCCACTGACTCTCTGAACGTGCTGTTAAATTTAGTCCCACTGACCTTTTCGTTAAATGCACTGCATCCATTAGCGCGAAAAGACTTAAAGATGCTGAACAAGTAAGACCTACGGTCACAGCAACATCCTTAACACATTACCCAATGGACTTAATGAACTTACAGGCTACCTAACACCGAAAGTCAACCTTGAAAAGCAGTGTTTGATTTCCATTTCAACTAGAAATGACTGGAAGGATGGCAAGTACCATAAACAATTCGACATAACGCTCTACACCGACGCACAGTGCTTCGTCAGAGGACAAAAAACAAAAAAAATTTGTATCACAGATTTGGACAAAATTGGTGTGATTTTAAAGGTAATAGTCTACATAAAACAAGTCTAAAATAATTTCTAAATTTTATAGAAGTTGCAGCTCTTCAAAGTTGAACAATTTTATAAACAAAAATATGAATAATAAAATTAGGTTTTGAGTGGATGTGCAAAAAAAATTGTCAAAAATGGGTTTTTATCCAAATTCATTTTTAATACAAATTTGGTCAAATACAAAAATTATTTCATTTACCTTAAATTAAAAACAAATTTTTTAAAAATTAAATATTTTTTTATTGGTCAACTGAAAAATGGCGAACTTTAGTAAGATTCTGAAACTAAATTTATGTCTAACATACGTCTAAATTTTCATTAAAATCAGACAGCTCTTTCTATTTTTGTCCATCTTTTGTATGGCTTCGAAGCACTGTGCGACGGATTCAAATGGGATTGCGGTGTAGGGGTGAGGATATACTCAGCAGAGATGGATATATCTAAATCCCTTAGCTTCTCAAACAATGCCAGCAACTTCCAGGCAGAAGTTATAGCAATAAGGAGAGCGTGCCGCGATCATGGCTTTAAGTTCACCTATTACCAAATCCAAACTGGTCTAGCAGTGCAAGAAGCACCACACGAGATTAGCAAACACAGCAAACACATCCCTCATTTGGGTTTCTGGTCATAGGAACATTGAGGGAAATGTTAGAGCCGACGCATTTGCTAAACAATGTTCCGCTCAACAATCATCAGTAGTGAAACAGGTTCTCATTCCACTAAAAGCGGCTCAAAGGAAAATACGAGAACACTTCCTACATCAAACCAACCTCAGGTGGGAGTGCATTCTGGCCTTGTTACAGTGCTGCAAGAACTGATAACCTGCTGACCAGAACCGGTGTGGTAAGATTAACTGCAGTCAATACGTGTTACGGGCCAATTGTCGTTCATGCAGCTAAAATGGGGATCCCCTTCAACGACCATTGCTGCAACTGTAACGAAAGTAGTGAGAAAGAGACCGTTGAACACCTACTCTGTAAGTGTCCAGCGCTTGCAAAAACTAGTCTCTGTCTGCTAGATAAACTCTTTTTCGACGACCTAAAAGATTTCTTCACAGTAGACTTCAATAAACTAATCATGTTCCTAAACCAGACAAAATGAATTTAACCCCGGAGGCTAATCCTCACCTGAAATGAAACGTCCGTTATATCGTACCAGGGTTTTGTGGTATCAAAATGGCACTGACGTTCTAATTGGACCGAGATTTTAAGCGTTTCAGTACTCGGTCACCACCTCAACGAACCAACCAACCAAGTGCGCTATAATTTTGAACAGTACTTTATATTTCTTATATATTTTTTATTCAAACCCCCCTCCTCATGTGTTGTAAATTTAGCTATTGATGACTAGCTTAAGCCGTTTTTTAATATTTAGCCAACAATTTTAGTCAATTTTCATTTAAATTTATAAAAAATAAAAAAAATTTATCAATAAGTAAGTGGTAGTAATTTTTCCTTTCCAAACTTTGCAATCAAAAACATTCTGGATATATTTTGTATTATGTGTGAATTGAGCAAAAGCAAAATTACTAATTTTCGACATGAACTTAAGTTATGACTTTGAAAATTAACGTCTAGATTTAATTTTCATAGTCTCCTAAAAACTATTGTAAACTGATCGAATAGGGCCTGTTCAGAAAAAATTACACCTAGAATCATTTTCTCTCAAACACATACACTCTCTCATGTACTAAACTTTCAAATAACGAACTGTTATGCAGACTAGTAACAACGAGAAAAAACAACAATAAATAAGTATATACAACGTAGTAGTAGTTTCTTGCAATATCTCTATTCAGTGAAGATATTTGGAATCATATCTGTAATTCAGGTTTACGATTTCAAATATTAGTAGCTTATATAAGATATTAAAAGACTAAGAACTATCACTAAGATCACTGATGAGGAATTGTGGCGGATTCCGAAACGGCCGTCTGATTTGCACGTTCATTTTTCATTTATTCATTAAGCCTGTTTATATATAACTTCAAATAACTAATTAAACATGAACTTAAGTCATGACTTTGAAATTAACGTCTATATTTTATTTTCATAGTCTCCTAAAAACTATCATAAATTAATCCATTTTGTTTTGTTTCTATTAAATAAAACCATAATAATCGCTGCAAATTATTCTTATTCCATTGCTATTTTGCTAATGGTCGGCAACTAGAAATTTCGTGACCAATTACTAAAGAAAAAAGCGGTCGATAACTAGAAAAACCTACTTTTTTCAATAAATATTCCAAGAACTTAAAAAAACATCCAATTAGTTTTCAAATTTCCTGGATAACCAATTAGAGTTTAGTTTAGAACTTGTGTTAATTTGCCGATTGTTAGTGTCGTTACCATACAGTATATTATAATGAACAATAAGTTAAATAGATAAATAAAATAAATGATTACATTAAATAAATATAAGATAAAATAATATTTATATGTTTAGGTATGCAAGTAAATATACCTTGAAATCAAAATGATTGAAGTTATAAAAGTATATCCACCATAAAGGATGATACTAGCATCATTGCCTTCCTGAGACCACGACAGATCCTTCAGCAAATCCCATTCTATTAAAAGTTTCTGATTGTTTCTAAAAACCTGTTGACTTTGAGCATCGGTAATTTTTTTAGTAATTAAAGCAGCAACGCAAATTACCTAGAATAAAATTGAAATATTAAAAAAAAATCATATGAAACAACAGTACAATAGTCTAGTGGATAATGCTTCAGACTTTCATCCGGGAGTTTCGGGTTCTATTGCGGTCTTGGTCTGGTAATTAATTCTCATAACCATCTTATATTCACTATCAATATGAAGTGTATGAGAATTATTAGAAAGTGTGCAAGTATATCTCTTGGTAGGCAATGGCAAAACTGTAGGACCAACTATGTGGTATAACAATGGCTCGTTCAGGCCTAAGTGTGTCTCTGACAACCACTCCAAACGTACAGTACAATTAATCACTTAAACACGATACTAAAAGAAGGAGCAGAAGAAAAATGCGCCAACATATTCCGAATAAAAGAAAGGTAAAAATTTTAGTTTTTGCCTTGATGCAAAGATTTTACTTCTTATTCGTAAACAAATGTGTATTAAAATATGTGAAGCGCTGAATTTTTTATTATTATCTGTTAGACTATGTTTTATAGCTTCCACATGATACTATGGCAATTTGTCGTGACTTTTTTGACATGTCTTAGGACAATGTTGTCTCTAAACGAAGCAGCTTTAGTTGGCATATAAATACGGGATTTCCTTGAATATACCGTAATATTATATATCTACATCTATTTGATAAATGCTTTGTATACAGTAAGGCCATCAACCCTGAAATATTTTTGCATCCTCGGTATTTTTTTACACTGACTTTTTCAACTGAAAACAAGAGAATTTAATTACAATTTTTCAATATTTTTAATTTGAAATTTTTTTTTTGCAAATTTCTTCCAAATTTGGCAATTCACATTGCTAATTAAATAATTAATAAAATTATTAGGCTTAGAATGAACAATGATGCCAGAAGAATATCAAAAAGTTCATAGAACTAGCAGATCAGACGATCGTTTCGGAACCAGCTACGGTTCCTCATCAGTGATCTTTGTGATAATTCTTTAATTTCAACAATCTATATAAGTGAAAATACTGTAAAGTAAATGAGAATTACGACAGTTATTTTCTCTTGAATTAACAATCGTTCTATGTACTTTTTGCCATTCTTCTTTGACGCTTGTATTTTAAATAAGATTTTTTAAAATTAATTAAACATATAAAATAAAGGCTCAAATTTTTCATATAATTTTGATCAGTTTATTACTATTTTTAACTGAATGTGGCTAATTATTGCTGCGCTAGACTATTGTGTCCACGCCTTCAAAAGTACTTCACAATGCAACACTGATCATGCGAGCATGTGGAAAGCAAACTGTCAAAACTGATGGTCTGAGCATTCTCATATTTTCCGCTGCAGTTGCCGACAGATACACATCACATTTGGAAAATGAGGTGCCTAAAAGCACAAATACAATAATTTGATTAAATTAAATAAAATTAATATTTACGCTGTATTCAACCAAAGTATTGCCTTTTATTTGCCATCAACGTCCTAACAGATAACATTGTACAAAAGCCAAAAAAGTGCAATAAAGTTAATCTTATATAATTAAGATACACTAATACGATAGCATCATCAGTTTCCTTCATCGCGTCCTAATATTTTCTTTTGGTACACAAATAATGCTTAAAGAGATCTTCAAGTATGCGGTTGTGGTTCTGGCTGACAAAACTTCACTAATATAGTATGTTTTTCAAATTCACGACTTTTATCATAATAGGCTAAATAAAACTTTTATTACCGACTCTTATGATTTTTGGCCGGAAATAATAATAGTTATTTATGACTTTTACTTTTCATTAATAACCAGCTATTTTCTGATTTTTAATGTTCCAGCCAAACAAAAGAAGTTATTTTATGACTTTTACTTTTTCAGACAAAAGCACATGGTCAACCCTATTTATAAAGGAACTACTTAAGCGTCTAAAAAAAGTGGTGCCATTCGACTGAACATGCACACGTACATATCTTAAGTATAAAATTTTATTTTTAAAGTTCCGAAATAAAGGCTACAATACCAATTAAAAGTGTTTGAAAAAAAGAATAGTTATAGGGTATGAATTAAAAAAGTTAAGTGAATCCTTAAGATCTCTATATGATTGGGAAAATCTTGTCGAGTTCTTTTCGAAAATGAGTCATTAATCCTGCTACGAAATTCGTGCCTAGCCCCCCCATAAATTCTACAGAGAAATTAAATATTGAAACTTCAGCTCTGGTTTCAGTGCTTGTGACATAAATTGTTCATTAAACTTCATTGGCAAATTCAGTGTAGAAATTTCAGTAACTATTGAATTTTAGGCCTGAATTCTGCCACGATTAACCCTCTAGCAGGACAATTTTTTTCTCTATTAAAAAATATGAGGATTGGTTGATTTTAATATATAAAACTCGGAAATTAAGTCGAAAATCGAATTAGTGTCATTATCTTTGCTAGAGGTGAAAAAATAGGTGGTCCATCAAAAAGCTTGTACTGACAATAGAATCAAAACGAAACAACGCACAGAGTACTGAAACTACGGAACATGCAGCTCCGGTATTCATTTATCGACTGAGTGACATGAATACACATAAAAAAATTTTAAAAGTCTTTTAAATTGTAGGCGGACCTGCCTGATAGAGGGTTAAGGCTGCACATTGAGTTCAACCTAGCACAGTAGAGGATAACCTAGCATAACAGAAGGGTATTATTAGAAAATATTATATGTTCTAGTTATAAGCTACTTTAATCAGTTATAAAACCTATTTTTTTCTCAATTCTTTACATCTGCTCAAGATTTTTATTAATATTATTAACTGAATTTTATAGTTCATAAGTATAATAACACTGCCCTGCAAAATTTCAACTTTCCTTGTGCGAATAAGATGGCTTCTAGTGATTCCAAATGAATTTTCCATGCTAAACACAAATCTGTGATCAAAAACATTCCATCACATTTCGAGATAAAAGGGATTGAAATCCCTAAAAATAGTGTAAAGTGTACGTAGTAACCCCACTACAAACTAAAAGTCCCATTTATTTTGATTTTAAAAAGCCATTATTTTTTCTGGTCGCCATGGTCTATTTTTTTTCATTGTGTCTTCATGGAACGCAGCAGTTTAGTACATTTTCTATCACATTTTCAAAGTGAAAATAACTTGATCAGTGGGGTGTGCTGGCACCTCGTATGTGTTGCGTGAGATTTTTTTTGAGTGAAAAGCTTAAAACAAAAAAAATATTTTTGAGGTATGGAAAAGTAAAAAAAGTGTTTTTGTGCCTAGAGATGAAAGGCAAAAAGACTAAGACTATGTGCCGTTTTTTCCAAAGGCACATTTGCACGGATCACCGCACGGAAGTTTGTAGGAGTTGCGGACAGCACCCAAACTAGTTAGTACATTCTTGAATTTATTCTTATACTCTTATTATGTAAAACGCAAATCGCCGTGACACTCTTTGCGTTGCTTGTGTTTAATTTGTGTATTCGTCACTTTATAAAAACAAAGTGTCACGACGTTCTGCGTTTTACATAATAAGTAAGGGGGTAAGTAATAGATTAGAAATTTTTAATTTGGGTAACACACCAACTTTTGTAATTAGAACACGAGAAGAGATATAACACTACTTAGGAAATACTCTTATGCTTGAGCTAGTCAATAACTGGAATGTTTTGAGTGAGCTTTGAATCTCAGATCATAGAATAATAAGATTTTACATTGAGGGCTCTCCCGCAATCAACAGAAGAGTAAGAAATCCCAAGAAACAAATAGGGACCCGTATTTAGATAATCTGAGCAATACTTAAATTTGTTTACAAGTTGGCAAACATATCAGAAATGAACTAGAAACAATGGTAGAAAATTTTATCAAGGTCGTTACTGATGCATATGAGGAAAGCTGTCCCATAAGTACAGTAAACTCATTTAAAGACGTACTTTGGTGGAACAAAAGCCTAGCTAAACTGCGAAATGAGGCTCGCAGGTTGTTCAATCGAGCAAAACAAACTGGGGAATGGACAACATATAGAAGCTTACTAACGACATATAACAATGAAATTAGAGAAGCAAAGCGCACAAGCTTTAGAAGTTTTTGTGAGAATATTGAGCAGACTACAGATGCCTCAAGATTATAGAAAGTAATGGCCAAAGATAAAACCTTATCTTCCGTCAGTCTGAAAAGAGATGACGGAAGTTATACTGAGAATGAGGAAGATAAGGCTCAACTACTTCTTATTACTCATTTCCCAGGATCTTTTGAGCAAACGACAGAATATAACCTAGAATTGTTACGTAGAACGAATAAAGAAAACTGGAGGATAGCGAAGGAAATATGCTCAGAATTACGACTAAGGTGAGCGGTGGGTACTTTCAAGCCATTTAAAGAACCAGGCATAGATAGCATATTTCCCGTTTTGCTGCAAAAGGGAAAATATGCTTTTTCGTCCACTTATTAAAATTGCTAGAGGAAGTATAGCCTTGGGATATATACCAAAGACATGGAGGCGAGCAAGGGTTGTCTTTATTCCGAAAGCAAGGAAGAAGGATCCAATATGCTTGACTTCATTTGTACTTAAAACTCTTAAAAAAATGGTAGATAACTATGTAAGGACGACCGTCTTAGTAACTGCCTTGAATCAATTGACAGATGTATTTCAAGACACTTTGGTGGCAAAAGAAATTGCTTGATGTGCGTTTCTAGATATCCAAGGTGCTTTCGAAAACAGCACGCATGAAGCAATAAAAGAAGCTCTTCTCCGCAGAATAATACCGTGGCATGTTGGATGGGAACCATGCTGAAGCAGTCGAGATACCGACGGGTTACGTCCCCGCTAATGTGGAAAAGATGGTGTTTAAAAGTAGGGCTGAATATAAATCCAGCAAAAACTACAATTGTACCATTTACAAGGGAACATAAACATAATTTCTGGGAATTACTTTCGGCCAAAAATTACTTTGGAAAATACATGTAAAAGTAACATAACAAAGAAAGCTACAAGAGCACTTATGACCTGTAGATCCATTGGTGGGAAAAGTTGTGGATGTACACCAAAAATACGATGGATGTATACGACAACTGTACGACCAATGATTGCATATGGAGCGGTTATTTGGTCAGATAGAGCAAAGCGGCAAACAACTATCACTGAGTTCAGCAAACTTCAAAGATTAGCATGTGTTTGCATAACTGGGGCTATGAGAACGTGATCAACAGCGTCCTTTTATTATTAATACTTCTTTACAGAGTGCCATTCACAGATTGCCTGAAATATATATCGGGTCAGGTCATTGACGAAATCGAAAGAAGTTTGATATTCTTAAGCAATTTCCTGAAATTTCAATACCGAGAGATGATATGATACCACAGTTTTGTTTTACTAAAAAGTTTAAAACCAAACTAAGTAATAAAAAGGATTGGGAAGGTTTGCTTGAAACCTACAATATAAACCAACAAATGATAACCTGGTATACAGAAGGGTCTTTTATGAAGGAGCAGGAGCGGGGGTATATGGGCAAAGGATAAAATACTCTGAGCCCATGAATAAATACGCTAGTATCTTTCAGGCGGAAATATACGCCATAGACAGGTGTGTTTACTTCAAGCGATCTATCGGAATCAGAATACTGCGATTCTAACTGATAGCCAAGCGGCTATAAAGGCACTCGGATCCTATCAGGTTAACTCTAAACTGGTTAGGGAGTGTCTTGAGAAACTTAATACACGAATACTTAGGGTTCCAGGCCATATAAGAATATAAGGTAATGAGAAGGCAAATGAGCTAGCAAAAAAGGGAGACAGAAAGAAAGAAAGTTGAAGAACAAATGCGAACATCATACTGGGATAATCTACCAGGAATGGAGCAATCAAAAATATATACTTGGGAGATTACCAAATACCAGACGGCATGTTGAAAAACTTAGAAATAGAGTCTTTATACTAAAATTCATAACGAGTATAGGACTTATAGAAATACTATAACCCTATAAGGATTATAGGGCTCATAGGAATACTATACGTTGATAATACTATAATCCTCGAAGAGGGCACAATAGTTCGTTAGAACGCGGTGCTCATTCCCTACATTCATTCATTCTACCTTTTTTGTGCAATATAGAGTTTTTCACGCCTAATTTTTTGTTAATTTTGATAAATATGAATGGTTAATTCATTGAACCAAATAAAAACTAGATTGCATTTCAAAGTTTATCAAAATACCGCTTTGAAGTTGGGTGTAAAAGAACCTCAAATAGGTGTAAGTAACAACAAACAAGTTATGGGTTAAAACATTTCACAAACTAGAATTTAATGATTTTCAAAAATTTTACAACTAATGCCGAAAACAGAGTAACCTTTTGCGTTAGACTTCTTTTGACCACCATTGCGGCTCGTTTTTTAAATTTTACGATATACGAAGCTTCAACGCAAAAGCTAAATTTTTCCTTGCTACTTTTGATTCATGCAGGTTTGTTAATATGAGCTATTTATTGGTGATGTAGCTAAAAGATTTTTTAAGATGAACACTTATGTATATGAAGTCGATATTTTTTACAAAGTGAAACTAAATTATAATTTTAAATAAAAAATATACCATTGGTTTTATCTTAAGAACGCTTTCAATTTGTCATTTTATGATATTTTATCCGAAATCTTATATAAATAAGTACTCGTAAAATTAATATTATTTTGTGAGTACCAAAACTCGTATTTTGGCAACACTCGTGTACATTTTTAGTTTTGAAAACAAAAAAAAAAAGAAGTGAACAAAAAGAAAACTATTTTTAGGGAATTCGAGGATTTTGTTGATTTCATATAACTACGCCGTTTTACTTAAATTAAACAAAGAATCATTTTCGCGTACAAGGGCAGTTAATTTTTCTTCAAATGAAGAATCCATTATGTTTTTCAATTCAACTTATTTGTTTTTGTGTTAAAGAGAAAATGTCAAAAGCACGTTAATGTAGAAGTAGATGAACTTATCGCGTTGCTTCTATTTTTACGATTTATTCGAATTTTACGACATAAAGCTCATTGTTTTTACACATCTGTCAAACGTAATTCTGTTTTCGCCATAATACATCATGCCGTTTCTAAGACACAAAGCTAATCAGAAAACTGATTACTGATTTTTGATTAATCATTTTGAAATCAGCTTTTCGATTTTTACGTCCGAGAAACGCAACCATTGAGTTTCTCAAAATTTGCTACTATGCTGGGCTACGTTGTTCTGTGCTAAATTGCATTCAATGTGTGGTTAGCCTAAGGGATGGTTGATTTTTCTATATCGTTTTCCATTAGGGCGATGTTATACAGACGGTCAAATGATCATCACTCACGTCATTTTTTACGCTCGTTCTTTGATTTTTTAACTTTCTGAAAGTATGTTTCCAAAGTATGTTATGCAGAATGGAGGTCGCAATTCGCTCTTAAGCTTTTTGGAACGTAAAAAGCTAGAAACCGCTTATGAGGTGCCATACCGATGAAGCGAACGCAACGGTTGGCAACCGGTCCACCGAACAAAATGGTATGAATGGATGGGTTGGCGGTGTTTGATAGAACAAATAGTTTACATTTTATTTGGCAATTAACATTTAACATTTGCAGTATTTTATATATTCTTTATATACAAATATGCAAACGTTTGTTTTGATTTTTTGTATTTCGATTGATTTTTTTTGTTATGCACATGCGTGTAGATACTTTTGAATATATTTTTCTGATTTGATTTATGAAATTCAAATAAATTCATAAACAATGAAAAAATGATAACTTACAAAAAATTATTTTCCCCTTTGCGTATTATTACATGGTAAAAAAAAGGCAAACCAAAATCGCGCATATGCATAGATTTTAATACTAAATTTTTTGTTTGAAAATTTTAAATTTCATACTTTTTAACTTCGTTTTCTTTATTTACAATTGCAATTTCTTTGTTTACATTATTTTTCGAATATAAAATAACTACACACATCGCTCATTTACTAAAAAACTGTCATAACTCAAAAAACGCGATTTTGCAGAAAACGCGTTTAAAGTTTTCAATTGACTCCCACTTGACAGAAAAAATAAGAAATGACAATGAAAAAAAATTAACTCCAAATTCCGGTTTTTTTAACTTATAACAGTCTTTTAGTAACTGAGCGACATGTAGTTTCTCACATGACATCTCATATTTTTAACATGAGATGCAGTGTTAGTTCTTCTAAAAAAAACTCACATGCGCAACTTAGTGCACTCGATGGAAGTGAAACTTCTTTGGTAGGTTTGTGACTGGAATATGTAAGTGCAATAACAGCAGTCTGCAAGAGATAATTGTATGCAATCAAATGGCATTTAAATAGTTAATATGAGTCGGTACATATTCAAAGTGCCATGGCCATAGACGAAAATTTTCCAGATTTTTAATGCAATACACACTGACCGTACAAATAAATAGTTTAAACAAAAGAAATGAGCCTAATTAATGTGAATTAAATTAAAAACCTATTTAATTTAACTATTTTTTCAAAAGTGACTAAGTCCCTTAGTAAGTGTAAATCAAAATTGCTTAAGTCCCTTTCAGCCAATCGCACTGTTTCCTTGTTCTGCTACTGCATTGTAATTAATCTAAATTTTTGGCTTTGCACATGGCCGCATTCATACAGATGCCTTCTGTTTTCTTGTGCTTAAGTCCAGATGATTTTTTTTCAAAACTAATTAGGTACATATGGTATTTATCAAAAGTGCTTAAGTCCAACGTACAACTGGTTTATTTTGGATTTGGCTTACTTTACCATTTTTTTTCTTCGCAAAATGTCAAGTATTTAGAGGTAGATGCCTGTTTTCAAAAAGTAGCCATTTTGAACATTTTAGAGGTGCATTTTTTTAAATGGATAGAAAAGAGTGAGTTAATGGAAGATTATTAATACTACTTTTATTACTTAGTACTAAATTATATATTTTATTTATAATAAAAACGTATAAATAATGTTATTAAAATTAGTTTTCTTTATTAGGAAATACCTTGAACATGTTAAGAACCAAAAAATAATATAAAAAGCAACAACTATTTCTCCCTATGTTCATGCAATACTATACAAATTATTTTCTTATAAATTCTCACCTAAAAATTTAACTATGAAAGAACAACTCTGTTGCAAAAACAAATGTTTTCCCAGTTGTCAATGTTTTCCTCTTACTTGTCAAAATGCATCTACCTTCTTAATTCTTCTGCCATGGTAGAGAGTGTGGATTTTCACGCACACCAGCTTGATTGCTACCGAAATTTTGTTGAGATAGATTTTGTACTGTTTTCTTTTTAATTAAACGAAAAGGTAGATTCAAATATATTTATATTGTTTATGTTTTGCATTGCTCTATAAAAGCAACAGATGACGTTGCTATTGATACATTCGTATTTATGTTTAGCATAGTGCTATCAACAGATGGCGTTTCTATTGAAAAACTAAGTTAATAATAAATAGTTTTTGATGTGCAACACTTACTTGTATTAAACAAGTCATAACGCGCTGTAAATTTATTATCTTTTTGTCGCACTATATATTTGCGAAAACGTTTTGCTTTTGTTGTTCTTATCATTATAGTAGTAGAATCAAATATATTTGAATTGTTTATGTTTTTCATAGTACTGTGAAGTCAACAGATGGCGTTATTATTGTATCGACTCATCTCTTTCTCACTCATTGCATATCTGTCATTTATGTTCTATTGTGAAAACAAATATTCTTCTTTGTACACAAATAACGCACACACGTATTCTAAAAAATAATCACTTAAAAATATTTTTCAGTAAATTAATGTTTAATATACCAAATCAATATGAGGGATTTTCAACATTTTTCATTTTCATCTCTTTTGTTTTTCACTTCGCTATTTAATAACCCCAAATGGAAGCATTGTGGTTGTGGAATTGAATAGTTTCCGTCCCCGTTCTTCTTCTTATTTAAACGGCTTCCGTAGCCACTTTCTGTTTCCTGTTCAGTTTACCCCTCAAAACGCCGCCAAAGAATTTTCACTTCAAAAATGTTAAATGCTTTGGCCCATACAATTTCACATTGCATATCATGTTTTTAACATGATTTATTCTTATCAAAGAATATGAGGTACATGTTAAAATACATGTTGGAAATGCTGTAAACACACGACTCTTCTTCTTGTTTCTTGCTTTGGTTTTCTGTTACAATCAGGTTTTAACATGAGATGCAGTCTTAATTCTTTTGTACATGTTAAATATGTTCATATATCGCTGCTACGATAACATGTAAAGAAACGATTTTTTAAACTATGTGACGACATAAAATTATCAGTAATTTTAATCGCACAACCCTAAACCACTAGCACATATATGCCGTTAAAATATATATTAACATTTATATTTAAGTAATTATAATATATATATTTCACAGAACGGAAATAATACGGTACAACAAGAAGAAATTGATATAAAAGGACATGCATCGCACAGAAGAAGACACTCAGACTTAGACTGTGGCACAGGTCATTTCTTCTTCTCTTTGTTAGATTATATGAAATACTCCTTACGGTTGCGTCAGCACGGAAGGATAAGGCTTAGACATTGGTAGCTAATATCAAACGAAGCGACAGCACGTTTGATTCCTCTTTAATTCTCAGAAATCGGTCAGGTATTTATTGGACCTTGCGAGTGAGACATCACACCAAGGTATATAAAGATCAGGTATTCATTAGACGCCAGGGTGTGCGACAGCCTCACTGGTGTAGTATAAACCAAGTTGCCACTGACCATACAGCAAACAACAAAGACTTAGCCATCGGGTCACGAGGACACGCATCCTAAATACAGAAACAGGAACGAGCGGCAACGAAGCCACAGCAAGAAACCCGAGCGCCAAGAAAGGCAAACACAGTGAAACGAGCACGAACGAAGGCGAACGAACAAACAACATACGAGGTACTAAGGATAAAAATACTAACGAACCAAGTGTAAATAAAATAACAGTGAAGAATATCAATAAACAAGTGAACCGAAATAAATCGTGAGTTATTAGTTACGCACCCTGGTTACACGCTGAGTATACCCTGACAAAAAGAAAAGGAACCAGGAAGGTTCGTTACAACTAATCACTACATACATATAAATTCTACAAACATACCGTCGCCTGAGAATTGATATGGCGTATAGGCATACGAATATTTATACACATACGCCAAATCAATTCTCTGGCGACGATACATGTGCACATGTGACGGAATATATTTTTGCTTTACTTCTTCTTTATTTTATTTCTTTTGCAAAAATCATAGCATTTATAACTGATATTGGCAGATAAGTATATTATTAGCTCTGTTCTCGTACTATAAAGTTTTAGCCCAATTTGCAGGTTTTTACCATTTTTTACTTGAAAAGCGTTCCCGTACACAAAAAAATGGTAAATGAGAGAGGCAATGAGAGAGTAAATCATTTCTCCTTCGTGTCAAAAGTTTAAAGTTTTTACCCGAGAAATTTCTGCTGGCAAAAACTTGAAAAGTGTCAAACTTCTTAACAAATGTCAAATTATTAGATGACGATAATAAAAAAACAAAACATTTTTTAAATTGAAAATAAATTATTTATTGAAAACTTAAAAATAAATTACAAAATGAAAATTTGCGATGAAATTCTTGAAGATGTAAGTATGATTAGAGTTATTATTTATTTTTGATAATAAGACTAAGATATTAACAGAATAATGATGACGATGAGATTCATGAATTAGTTGCAAGCAAATTGGATAGCGAAGACGACGTCCTAATGAAAGTAGTGCTACGATTATTTGAGAAGAAGAAAAGAAATTGCATCAAAATTTTTTTAACAGAGGTTGTGCCTACATACACAGACAAAGAATTCACTCGACACTTTCGGATTTCAAAATCACTTTTTAAAAACTTGAGCGACAAATTTGAGGAGAGTGATGTATATAAAAACCTTCGAGTTGATAAACGCTTGCCGGGAGAAACATATTTGGCTGTATTCTTGTGCTTTGCTGGACACGAAGCATGCTGTTTTCGTGATTTAGCTGATCGATTCGATTTGTCAATTTCGAGCGTTCGTAGAATCATCGACAGAACCACAACATTCATCAGTAGCTTGAGTCCGCAAAAAATTGTATGGCCATGTGAGGAAAAAAAACTCGAATCCAACAAATTTTTTGAAAATAAATGTGGTTTTTCTAAAGTAATAGGTAAATGTAAATATGGTTAATACAGTTCACGCTCAGAATTCTTAACTACGAAAATCTTGATTGTCCAGAAAACTTATGCAATTTCTGACTTGTATGCAACTTCCTAAAATCTTAAAATTTGACTAAAATCTTCAGAGTAGGTCTGGAATTAACTTAAAAATTCCGAGCGGCCACTGTATTACACAGTTCAATCCAAAAATAATAACATGATTCTGAAAGTGGATTTTAATAGAACTCAGAAAAAATAATACATTCGAGGTAAATGTTCTACTATAACAATCTCAGATGCAAAATTTTGCTTAATTTATTAGAAATGGGCAAATTTTACGACCATTTTTTTCTTAGCTCTATTCTAATCCACTTTCAGAATTTTATTGTTTTTGAAAAAGTGATTTTTGCCAAGCAGTCTTATTTTAGAAATATCACAATATTTTTCATTTATTATACAGGATTCAAAGATGATTACATTGATCGGAATGGAAATATTACACTCTGCATGCAAGCTGTTTGCGACGAGCGTAAAAAATTCATCAATATTTTTGTGGGATTTCCCGGATCATGCCACGATAGCTGGGTGTGGCAAAAATTACCATTGTACCAAAAGCTTGCAACATCTTGTGGAGGTAACATTTTATTCTTTTAACAATGAAAAAAATCAATATATTGTATCTGAGCAGAGTTTTATGATTCTAACTTATTTTTAATTTATAGGTAACTACTTATTAGGGGACTCCGCATACCTCCGTACTCAATATTTGGTAACACCATATAAGGATAATGGGCATCTGACTAGCACTCAGAAAAACTTTAACATGAAATAGAGCTCTACACGTGTAGCAATCGAACATTCCTTTGGCATTCTGAAACAACGTTTCAGACAGCTATACTATTGCAAGCTGAGAGGTGCTAGAAAGCTGTGCCATTTTGTTAGAGCATGTTGTGTGTTGCACAATATTGCTGACGAAACGGATCTCGAGTTTTTAACCGAACTAGTTTCTGAAGAACCTGCTGATAATGAGCAATATGGCGAGACAACGAGAGGAAATGCTGTAAGAGATCTTATTTGCCAAGACCTGCAGCCCAAACGACGCAACAATTAGCAGCATTTACAATTGCAATAGAATTTCAAGAACTTCTTTTTGGATGGCAGTATCCATGTATTTATAAAAACCAAAAAACAACTGAAAATAGTTAAAATTCAAAAAACTAAATAGTCCTGTGAAAGGCAGGCTTAATTGGAACTGGCAAAGAAATTGATGTTCTCAATAACCCAAATATGCGCAATGGGCTATATCTAGTGCACTTCAAAGAGTTTTTATTTTGATTGAATATATTCTCATTTCATCAAAATCAATCATTTCTTAAGTTACCTACATAAAGGAAAATAGGCATATCTGGGTTAATGGAAGAGCTCCGGCCAAAAGATGAATGGTCACCCACAATAAATAATAATAAAATTTAACAATATAATTTCAAGCAAAATAATTTTAAAAATGTTTATTTGTGATGGCTAACGAGCTTCTCTAAGAGTTCTTATTTCTTTTTAGCCATTTCCTCTTTTCGTTGAGCTCTTTCTCCTTTTTTCACCATAAGCTCCAAAATCTGCGCATGGTAGTTTTTGCGCTCTTCGGCTATTTTTTCAATTTGCTCCAAGATTTTCACTTGGGCTGTGCTACTTAATTTGGGTTTCTTTGCTGCACTTGGTAAATCATCTTTTATCCTTTCGTCGCTGAATTGTTCAGTCCGTGAAATACCTTCTGCATCCTCACTATCTAGCACAAAGTCCGGATTTATGCCGTGTTTCTCACCTAGTAATTGACCCAGTTCACTATGATTTCAAAATTTGTTTATTGAAAATCAAAAAAAAAAAAATTTTTCGCAGTTACTCACCTTCGATACGGGCAGGTTTGCCTGTTCCTGCCCGTTTGTTTATTATTCAAGTTTACTTTCTTATATTGGCGCTCCATACTGCGAAACTTGTTTTCTATTTGCGCCGTTGAAAAATTATAGCCTTGCAGTGACATTTTCTCTGAAATTATTTTCCACATTTTCTTTTTGTTTTTTACAGTGGCCGACTTTCCAACTTTTGGTCAGAGCTCTTCAATTAGTGACAGAATCAATTTTGTTGGAGCTTCCAGCCAAGTCTGCTTTTCATCAGAGTCCTGCTGAGAAAAGATTACTGTGTCGCATTGATTATCTGCTTGGCTTTCCAGCACTTGACCCGCTACCAGTTCCCTATATTCTGCTTCTAATTAAATATCAAATAATTAACTTAAATTTTGTTATAGTTATTTAAAAAACTTTTTACCATTTTGTACACGTACTTTTTCACATTTTTTCCTCTTTCTGAGAATTTTTTTCTTACTTTCTCAAATTTGACACTTTTACTATTTTTAGTCCAAAAAGTACGGGAACAGAGCTATTTTGAGCTCCTACAACTTTGGCATCTGAGGCAAAGTTATGTATTACAAAGAGATAAACATTTTTTCTCTCCACACCAACCCTCCACCTACTCTCTGTACCTCTGATTAAGGGGATTTTTGGTAAAAATTTATTTAAAATGGTTCATACAGGCTAAATGGCTTGGAATACTGACATACTTCCTTCGACAAAAATATTTCTCATAAAAAAGTAAGGAGGGTGTCTGAACACTAAAATTGGTTTTGGGGACATGTACTCCAAAAATCTCCCAAAATAGAGGTACGCCGAGCAGCTGGAACATTGCTTAAAAGCAAATAATATTACCACGTTTATATCAACTCGCTTTCAATGGTGTCTGTCTGTCTGTCAGTCTGTTCGGTACAAATTTTGCAATCGATTTTAAACTAACTTCCCGATGAGCTAGAGACTTGAAACTTTAAATATAGTTCAGAACTGGAAGACAATGCAATATGAAATATCTAAAATATTTATAAATATAAAATTATTTTGTGTGTTTAGTTTAGATTACCCAAATTAACGAACACAAGGCAGAAGTGAACCTTGTTGTGAATTAAACGAAACACAAGCAAATAACAAGCAAATGAAATTTTTCAATCGCTAAATTTTTTACTTCATTGGCTTGTGTTTTTTAATTTCATTTGCTTGTGTTTCGATGACAATTGTAGACGAACTCTTTTTGTGTGCGACATCTTCATGTAATTCCTTGGACATTTGCGCCATCTGTATGTGAAATGTATAACTGTCATAAACTTTAAGATGGCGACGCTACACATTGTTCTTTCTGCCATAGGCGTGTATGTGTGTGTGTGTATTTAAAATGTTATATTGAATTAAAACTATTTATGAATCGTTTATTATATAGTTTGCTCGTGATTTCAGTTACGGAATATTGATATTTAGCCCCTCATGCACAATGCTCGACAAAATTATGTCGCATTGCAAACTTACGAGCGACGTCACATCCGGTTGGTTTTACTCTAGGACAAGAGAAAAGAAGTTTCACTTCAATAATATTTAAAATATTAGCATCGGAAGTTATTCCATTTTTTTCATAGATCAAAGCATTGAATTCATCGTTGTTAAAATCATTGCTTTAGCGGGAGTAGAATATATGTATATGTGTATACATACACAAATTCAAAGACAAATGAGAGAGAGAACAAAAACAAACAAAAACGAACTTTTCTTTTCGTTTTGTTCCGCTTACAAAGAGTATTGGTATAAACACAACCAAGGCAGCTGGCTTCTAACCGCTTACTTCTTCTGAGAGAATAAACACAATAAAAGCGTCGACTTCTAGCGTCAAGAATATGTAAAAGGAAAACAAAACAAAAGCAGTTGGATTTGATTATTGTTTCAACAACTAATTTTTTTTTTATTTAAGTTATCAATTACCAAAAAATAAAAGGAAAACTTCAATATTCTGTAATTTAAAAAACTGTTTACATAAAAACATCAAAAAAATGAAGAAACTAAAAGGAAACTCGAAAAAATATCTATATTTTCGTACTAAAACTTGGCAGCACTTGGCTTTTTTTGAAAAATATGGCAGTGTTTCCTCTCTCACAAGAGAGAAAACATTGTGAAGTTGAGAAAATTTGAATAGAATCTAGTGTAGCGTCGTTGAGGCGGCAGCAAGCCGCAGAAATTTGTTCCCATACAAATTCGTAAAATTCTGTTTGTTTGTTGTTGAAGCTGAGGCCGGCTGTTTTGGTTGTGTTTATACCATATAGATTGTAAGTAGATCGCAATTTGCTCTTGCTGGAATCGAAACAAAAAATTGTAGAAACAGCAGCGAGGTGCAATACCGATGGTGTGACAGCGACGGTTGTCAACACATCCAGTAGTCAAAAATGTATGAGTTTGAAATAAATATTTAACATTTCTTTTAACTTCTTTTAACTTTCAACATTTAGAGTATTTATATATTCTTTATATATAAATATGTAAACGTTTTGTTTTGATTTTATGAATTTTATATAAGTTCTTTTAAATCTTTTTCTACTGATTTCATTAAATCAAAATGCGAAGAAATATTATCACTATTTTCAACATTGTACCTAAATATATGTATGTATATTTAGCTAAAATGTTAGAACTTTTCATATTTTATATTTTAATATATAAATAAATTATTCTTCTTGTACATTTTTACATCCATAACAACAAATCTTCTTCTTACTATGTATTTGGCAAATGCCTTTATTTCATTTCTGTTTCAAAATGTAGAATCACAACGAGGTGCAATGTAAAAACAGTATTTATTGAGTACCCATTTATGTGAGAAGATATAATTTGAATTCTGTTATATTTAATGAATAGAGTTATTCGCAATCTGGGGAAAATGATCTTGTACGAGTCCAATAATTAATTGTGACATTGCTTAGACAATTGGTTTTGATTCAATGTGTCAACAATTTCCAATTCCAATTGAGTTCAAGTGGCTTCAAAACCTCAATTGACTTCAAGTCACTCCAATTTAGTGCAAATTGTCGGTTATTAACCATGACTTCAAGGTATAGCAATTAAATTGAATGCATTCTTTTACAGCTCTGGTCTTTACTTAAAATCGATTGCCAAATTTCACACACACAAGACTAAAAAGTAAAAAATAATAATTTAAATAAAAAATATTTTTAATATACCACGTTTTTAAAATGGTCTAAAAAGTATAAAATAATTTCTTCTAACCCCATACAGATTCACAACCACATGTAGATTCCTTATCCCATACAGATTGTCTTGAAAATTTGTAACTGTGAATTTTAGTAGGACTAAAATACTTGTATGATTTAAAACGAAATCATACAAGTATTTTCGTCCTACTAAAATTCACTGTTACAAATTTTCAAGACAATCTGTATGGGATAAGGAATCTATATGTGGTTGTGAATCTGTATGGGGTTAGGAGAAATTATTTTATACTTTTTAGTCCATTTTAAAAACGTGGTATATTAAAAATATTTTTTAATTTAAATTTTTATCTTTTCATAATAAACAACTTTGCCTCAGACATCAATGATGTAAGATGACAAACTAATAAACTACCCATCGTTACCACCAACATAAACATAAACAATGATCATAATTTTGTAATAATACGCAAGAGGCAAAATAATTTTTTGAAAGTTTTCATTTATTCATTTTTTATGAATTTATTGAATTTCATAAAATCAAATCAGAAAAATATATATTTAAAAGTATCTACACGCATGTGCATAACAAAAAAGAAATCAATCAAAATACATAAAATCAAAACAAAACGTTTGCATATTGTATATGAAAATACTGCAAATGTTAAATGTTAATTGCCAAAAGAAATGTAAACTATTTGTTCTATCAAACACCGCCAACCCATCCATTCATACCTTTTTGTTCGGTGGACCGGTTGCCAACCGTTGCGTTCGCTTCATCGGTATGGCACCTCATAAGCGGTTTCTAGCTTTTTACGTTCCAAAAACCTTAAGAGCAAATTGCGACCTCTTTGTAATCTATATTCTTTGGAAGAAGGAGGCGGCTAGAGGTCGGCTAGAGGTGTTTTTCCCCATGGCAGAAGAATTAAGAAGGTAGATGCATTTTGACAAGTAAAAGCAACTTTGAAAATTGGGAAAACATTTGTTTTGATACTATTCTTCTTTTTGCAACTGCGTTGTATTTTCATAGTTCAATTTTTGAGTGAGAATTTATAAGAAAATAAATTGCATAGTATTGCATGTATAAAGGGAAAATTAGTTGCTGCTTTTATAATATTTGTTAACTCTTAACATGTTCAAGGTATTTGCTAATGATGAAAACCAATTTAAATAACATTATTTATACTTTTTTTATTATAAATAAAATAATAAAAGTAGTATTAATAATCTACTACTAACTCTCTCTTTTGTGTGTGTATTTCAAAAATTCTCTAATATATTCCTCTTACTTGTCAAAAATTCAAAATGACTACTTTTTTGAAAAAATGCATCTAACTCTAAATACTTCTACCATGGTTTTTACCATAACAGGGCACTTAGCTGTAAACTACAACAGCTATTATGCTTGAGCATACATAATTATGATGTCACGGGAGAAGCAGTGTTTGCAATTTTGTGTTGAGTTTCTTGTAGTAGAAAATTATTTAATTTGAAATTATAACCATAAATATTGCAGTTCAATTCTTAATTCATTCATAATTCATAAAAAAACACATAAAAATATATGGGTAATAAAATTTCAAAGGAGAATAGCAACAAGTATATAACAGTGTTGGGAAATGTAGGTATTTTGTACTTTTTTCAGAATCCTTTGGTTTTAAAAAATACCGTAGTACCACCGGGACCTTTATAGTACCTTTTTACGCTCACAGAAATATAACAAAATAGCTGTATTTCATATAATATGTTTCCTTTTCCAAATTCAAAATTTAATTACTTATAATCATTACTATTTGCTACTATGACAATATCTGTAATTTTTTTTTTTTTGTGGTTAACCAAGGTAAAAATGTATCACACAGCTGTCGTCGCAGCTTGGTATGCCATGTACATACTGTTACTTTTAATGACAACAATTTGATTAAATATTGTCATGTACATACTGTTGACATCAATAAAAATAATTTACAGTTAAATTTAATAAGCTTGTTTTATATGTTAACTTATGTTTTTTGTAATTTTTGATGGAAGTACCTTTTCGTGGGAAAATACATTTTCTTACACAATTCGATTCCGTTCTACCAAACATATTTCCCAACCCTGATGTATATAACAGTAGTAGAAGTTCCTTTTAATAATATTATTGTCTAGTAGTTCTCATTTACTTTACAATATTTTCACTTACACACATTGTTGAAATAAGGGAACTATAATAAAGATCACTGAAACGGGTTCCGAAACGGTCTGATCTCCTTGTTCTTTTTGTTATTTATCTCAATAAAAGAGTTCATGCGTTGCATTTTGTGGTACTGTATTCGATTTTCAAGAGGAAACTAAAAAATTTTCAGAAAGTTATGAGGAAAGAATTTAAGGTATTAGTAACACTACAGCAATATTACTGCTTTGTAAGAGAAGAGATTATTGATTTTATAGCCCTATAGCTAACCTTTTGCCTTGAGCTTTTTCGTTCTCTGAAAAGAAAAGGATTTGTCATACTAAAGGGAAGATCACAAAGCAATCGAAAGTAATTCCAAAGGGTTTTCCACGATTGGGTCTGGATGTGTGTGGGACTGGTGCATATACAATTTTAATATCTACCATACTAAGCTGAGCATAGACATCAATTTCCCAAAATATATATGTCCCTGACGAATATCAATAAAAAATGACTGTGAAGTATTTTATGCTTCTCAGACCCACAACTAGTAGTAAACTCACCAACTCCAAAAACATGTGTAACGCACTTGCCGAGCACATAATTATTAGCAAAACTTAAAAAGAAACTATTAAAATTATCCGTGTAATTAATGTGAGATTGTTTCCACTTTATATCACTAGTCTAAAATATAATTGTTATGTGCAGTATAGTACGCTTCTGTATATAAAATTTCAAGGAGAACTGATTGCATTTCGATATATGTAAAGTACATATGTACGAGCAGCGGATCGCAAAGTGGAGAGACTTCAGAACAGGGTTGCCTTAAAGGTGCTTCAAAATTAAGCACTTTAAAAGTACATTGCAAGAGCTCCATATATTCATAAGTCAACCAAAAATTGCAACGCAACCATCCGAATAACAAATGAAATTTTCAATCGAACAATAAAGACGAGTGACGTTTAACGAGACACAAAAAATGCAGAGTTTTCACAAAGCAGTCAACCAGAAACCTGCCAATATTGAGGATGCATTAAAACTGAGAAAGCTTATAAGCTGAAAGTGCACGCGAGATAAACATTTTCTAATTGGTAACATTTATTTTTCTATAACTTTACTTAAATGAACTTAAAGAATCGGGCAAAGTGATGAGAATTTAATTATATCAGTAGTGACGGCAGCTACGACAAACTGGGAAAATAGAAAATACCTAGCAGTAAAATCGATAAAATACTACCAAATACCGTAAGGCTAAGTAAAGTCAAAAATCCTAACAAGAATTCTACTGAACCGCATAAACGGATAACTAGACAACGTGGTATCTCTGCGAAAATTATCCGACTGATCAAACGAAGGGTTTAAATACAGGATACTACACAATGGTGCCGTGTCTTCCACTTTCAACATCATATCAGGCGTGCAACAAGGATGCCTTCTTCTATTCTCTTCCTAATTGTTCTTGATGATATACTCTCCAAAGCCATTGACCAAATCAACCGCGGCATTAGATAAAACCTCACCAACCATCTGGAGGACCTCGATTATGCCGATGACATCTATCTAACCTCCTCAAGAGAGTCTGACATGCAAAATAAAATCGATGACCTAATTGACAAGTCATGCAATGCTGGTCTGAAGTTAAATGCGTCAAAGGCAAAAGCGCTCAAAATCAACTCCCGCAACGCTAACAACAACTACAGCGAAGGAGACGCGACCATTGAAAATGTTGAATCCTTCACATATCTAGGGAGCGTCATATCAATAGATGGAGGTACCTCCGAAGATATCCGCTGCAGAATTGCTAAAGCGCGATATGTCTTCTCGCAATTTTATAAAATCTGGAATTCTTCATCATTCTCAACACATGCAAAAGTCCGATTAATCAACTCCAACATAAAATCAGTCTTACTGTATGGCTGCGAAACCTGGCTGATGTCAGAGAGCCTTGCAAATAAACTGCAAGTCTTCGTCAACAAATGCCTCAGAAGAATTCTCAAAATCTGGTGGCCGAACACCATACAAAACACGGATCTTTGGGCTACATGTAATCAAATACCTATAAACGAGGAAAACCGCAAAAGTAAATGGAATTGGATAGGTCACACACTCCGCAAGCAGCCAGGGAAGATCTGCAGGCAAGCACTTGAGTGGAATTCTCAAGGAAGCAGAAGACACCGAAGACCAAAGCTAACATGGAAGCGCACCCTTAAAAAGGAAATCGAATCCACAGAAAAACCGTTCAATGAATTAAAAAGTCTGGCAAAAGATCGTAGTAAATGGAGACGTATTGTTGCGGTCCTATGCCCCACAAGGAGCGAAAAGAATTAAGAGGAAGAAGAAGAAGTAAAGCAATACATTTTTCAAACGCTGCAACAAAGAGTATAGATTACAAAGAGGTCGCAATTCGCTCTTAAGGTTTTTAGAACGTAAAAAGCTAGAAACCATTTATGAGGTGCCATACCGATGAAGAGATCGCAACGGTTGGCAACCGGTACACCGAACAAAAAGGTATGAATGGATGGGTTGGCGGTGTTTGATAGAATAAATAGTTTACATTTTATTTGGCAATTAACATTTAACATTTGCAGTATTTTATATATTCTTTATATACAAATATAGAAACGTTTTGTTTTTGTTATGCACATGCGTGTAGATACTTTTGAATATATTTTTCTGATTTGATTTTATGAAATTCAATAAATTCATAAACAATGAATAAATGAAAACTTACAAAAAATTATTCTGCCCTTTGCGTATTATTACATGGGGGAAAAAAATAAGGCAATCCAAAAACGCGCATAGATTTTAATATTAAAGTTTTTGTTTGAAAATTTTAAATTTTATACTTTATTCTAATTTGCTTCCTTTGCTTACAATTGAAATTTCTTTGTTTACATTATTTTTCAAATATAAAATAACAGCACTCATGTAGTTTCTCACATGACTTCTCATATTTTTAACATGATATGTTAAATGTTAAATGCTTTGGCCCATACGATTTCACATTGCATCTCATATTTTTAACATGATTTATTCTTATCAAAGATATTAATTTTTCTTATCACCTCATATGAGGTGCATGTTAAATTTTCTCAAAATGTTAATTTCAATATCGCTGTAATAATTTATTCGGGTAAACAACAAGAACACAAACTCTTCTTCTTATTTTAACATGAGGTGCAATGTTAATTCTTTTGCACATGTTAAATTTCATATATTGCTGATACAATAACATGTAAACAAGAAATTTTTGTATTTATTTCTTATGTTTTATTATTTTTATATTATTATTAAATACAAATGTAGTTATTTAAGAAAAAATTTAAATATAACATTAATATTGGTAAGTGAAATAAAAAAGGAAATATTATAAAAATTGGTTGTGTATTAACGAACACAAGGCAGAAGTGAAACTTCCTGTGAACTAAAAGAAACACAAGCAAATAACAAGCAAATGAAATTTTTTAATCGCAAAATTTTTTACTTCATTGGCTTGTGTTTTTTAATTTTATTTGCTTGTGTTTAGTTCACAAGAAGTTTCACTTCTGCCTTGTGTTCGTTAATACACAATTAATTTTTTTTTTTTTGGCATTAATGCTAGGGATTAACGCCATCTGTATGTGAAATGTATAACTGTCATAAACTTTAAGATGGCGACGCAACACATTGTTCTTTCTGCCATAGGCGTGTGTGGTTGTGTGTGTAATTAATATGTTATATTGAATTAAAACTATTTATGAATCGTTTATTATATAGTTTGCTTGTGAATTCAGTTACGGAATATTGATATTTAGCCCCTCATGCACATTGCTCGACAAAATTATGTCGCATTGCAAACTTACGCGCGACGTCACATCCGGTTGGTTTTACTCTAGGACAAGAGAAAAGAAGTTTTACTTCAAAAATTCTACATCTCATATTATGAGGTGCATGGGTCGTCATGCTATCAGTTACTTAAGGGGACCAACATGCATTTATGTGCGTGCCGTAATTAAGTAATATGATGGAAGGGTGGTCTATCCCCTCCTCGTGGTGGCGGCTGGTAACAGGTGTACGTCAGATAACAGACGTAACTCGTTATCTGGTAACAGGGCACATCAGTTGTCTGATATGCACCTGGCGAAGATAGACTAGGCGGAGGGAGCGCACCCTCTTAAATATTGGCTCACCTAATCCAGGGAGTCATGCGACCCGTGCCTATTGGTTTGGCAGCCAGGGGATTAACTCTAGAAGATCGGTACATGTGGATCCAATGTTTGTTTTTATATTGGTATACGTTCCAATGTGAAATCAGTACATTGGACCCTAGTGCATCGCCTTCTAGTGTTAAAAATTAGGCTGTCTACTAACGGAGCCCTTGTGATACTGGGCGCTCTCACATTGTAATTAGCCTTGCATCTGCACGGGAGCTCTACAGATGTTGACCAACCTTTCTCGCCTGTATAAAACTTATTTATGGATTTAAATATAAACAAAAAACAAAACATAACGGAGTCAGAAGAGGAATCTCTACTCTGTACGCCAAAAGAGTATGGAATGGATATTGAGCAGAGTTCCGTACCTCACTCAATATCCAAAGCTCACCCACTAAGGAGAAGGGCGTTGAAATGTCAGCTCAGGGACTAATTGGACCAAATGTTGACATGGATACGGCCGACTCCTTAGTTAAGTAACCGGGTGATACTGAATGCGTTCAGCAGCCAAGTGTTCAGAAGCTATCTGCCTCAAGCACGGAAGCTGTGGGAGACACCCTGCAGAAATTTGAATATTTCACAGGGGCACAGAAGAGGCGCATCAAGGCTTTAATCAGGGATGGTTATGAACCTGAAAAGGCCAAACAAAATGAGCGGGAGAGGTATGCCAAATACAAGGTTAGCCTCGCTGCTGGAGAAGTTGTTCAGGGGCCCAGCACTAGTAAAAGGTGCAGGTCACAGAACAGCTCTCCACTCGACCAAAAGCAGCCAACCAAGAAGCCGAAGCAAGGTATCAAACCAAGCAGAAGCACAGGTCAGGCGCCGAGTACCCCCCTCATTATACCAACGGACCCATTACAAACTGACCTAACACAAATGGACCTACCACGTACTGAAATAACAGGGACTGGACTAACAAAGACGAACAAACCACGGACGGATCCAACTCAGACGGAGGCACAGGAAGAGCAACCTTGCACGTCACAGCAGGCTCTTAAAAAAGCTGCGATGGCTAAAGGGGAGCAAACAAACATGCCTGAGGAACCTATTAGGAACGCTGCGATGGCACAGGACAATCCATGCTCATCAAAGCAATCCTACAGAGATGTTGCGATGGCATGTAAGGTTGCTATCACTCATGCTATGCATCCGTCTGAGACACTTAGCAACGAGCAAATCCTAGTTATAAAAAAATATTTGTTAGCAGAGATGGATAAATCCGAAAATCTCACTACAAACCTAGGATTTGTTGCGAGCGCTGTAAGGGATGGATGGCTTTCTCTAACGTGTCACAATACAAAGACAAAGCAATGGCTCATAAATGTGATAGGGAAGCTAAAGCCATTTCCCGATGCACACATACAAATGTCACAGGGCGCAGCGATTCCCAAGACATTTGTATGTGTTACCTTCATCTCAGCCGATGATGTTGCGCCGGTTAATGTACTGCTGGCCCGGCTTGTCAAACAAAATGTGGGTTTGTCAACTGCCGGTTGGCGAATGCTTAAGACGACGAGGGACACCAGCGGCGGGGAAACAGTGATCTTTTCTGTAGATGAGAAATCCAAGAACCGAATTCAGGCTCAGGCGGGAAAACTTTTCCTGAACTTTTCTCAGATATAGATTAGGATCAAAGGAGAAGGTAAGACGCTGATATGTAGGGTTAATCCACCTAAAACAAATACCAAAGGACAGAAGAATCAAGGTACGGTTGCAAGGGCTAAAGAGCCTGCAAAAGCTCGTAAACCCAAACAACAACGTCAGGTGCAACAGGGCAGGATCGGGGACTAGCTACCTGGTCCGCTACAATACCCAGAGCAATACCCTCGGCGAGGCAAGGCTGCCTCGGCAGCCTTAGCACAGAGATTTAATGCGGGTCACCTAGATGTGGCGCTGATCCCGGAACTCTATTCGTACAACGACCAGATCAAGTGCCACTCAGGTGAGTTACTCTATGATTCCTACAATATAGGCAGACCTAGAGCTTGCATTCTTAAGAAAACCGGTATTAACTCTCTTCTCATTCCAGAGCACACCACGAAGAATCAGGTTGCGATCAGGGGTGCAATACCAACCGCAACAGGTATGACAGAGATAGTCCTATGCTCAGCATACCTGCCAGGTGATTCCAACGACCTGGAATTTCTGCCGCTGCAAGGACTGGTGGACTACTGCAGCAGAAACAAATTGCAGTTAATTGTTGGTTGTGATGCAAATGCACACCACACGCTATGGGGAAGTACCAACATAAACCCTAGAGGTGAGTGTTTATTAGAATTTTTAAATTATAGTAGATTAGAAATTCTAAATAGGGGTAGTAGCCCAACTTTTATAAAACGAATAAGGGAAGAAGTCTTAGATCTCACCCTTTGCACTCCATTTATAAAAAATGTTGTACCTAATGCCATTTCTTATTAATATATTTAGAACTAACTTTGCGTGGGGATACATTCCTACTATTTGGAGGGAGGTTCAAGCGGGAGGCAGACCAACAGATCTACCCAAATCTTACCGCCCAATTAGCCTCACCTCTTTCCTTCTAAAAACGATGGAAAAATTGGTTGATAGACATATCAGAGAGAACACTTTAAGCACAAACCCCTTAAATGACTACCAATATGCTTACCAACCTGGAAAATCCACAATACATGCCCTTCAGACTCTCACAAGCAGAATTGAAAAATCACTTGGAGACAAAGAGCTAGCTATTGGATGTTTCCTTGATATTGAAGATGCATTCTATAATACCGAATACTCCCTAATCAAAACCTCCATCCAAAGCAAAATTGTAGATGATTGGATAAATAACGTATTCAGAGTTAGGAACATAAGCTCAACTCTGTGTAGGGAAACAATCAGAGTATCCACCGCTAGAGGCTGTCCACAGAGTGGAGTAATATCACCACTGCTCTGGAGTCTAGTAGTAGATACTCTCTTAGAATTACTGCGCACTAATGGTTTTGACGCACAGGGATACGCTGATGATATTGTTATCCCAATCAGAGGTAAATATGAAGACACAGTCTCATATTTCCTCCAGAGAGCGCTGAACCTAGTGGCAAGGTGGTGTAGGGACTCAGGGCTAAACGTTAATCCCAAGAAAACCAACATAGTGGTATTTACCAAAAGAAGAAACAGGGATCATTTAAAAGAACCAACACTTTTTGGTGAAACCATTAACTTCTCAAAAGAAGTCAAATATCTGGGTGTGATTCTCGATGAAAAACTAACATGGAACTCACATCTAGATAGGGCCCTAGATAAAGCCAGGAAAGCTATTTGGACCAGCAAAAGTCTAGTAGGCAAGAACTGGGGACTCAGTCCTAAGCTCTCAATCTGGCTATATACAGCCATAGCCAGACCAATAATCACCTATGCTGCACCATTATGGTGGAGTAAGGCAAAACAAAAAACAGCGCGGGCCAAGCTCCACAAACTTCAAAGACTAGCTAGCGTCTGTATCACAGGAGCAATGCGAACAATGCCCTCCGCGGCATTGAATACATTGCTAAACCTACCACCGCTACACTTATTCTTAAAGAAAGAAGCTCTACAGTTCACCTGTAAGCTCATCTCGGAATCAGAAGAAACGGCGGGTAAAACTATTCTTCCGGATCTAATCCAAGAAATTAAGCTCGTTAAAAGCTTTAGTATTCTTTCTACCGATAAATGTCTTCCGCGTTACAACTTCTGCCACAACTTTAATGTCACATTCCCTGATAAGAATAACTGGGAACAGGTCAGGCTAAAGTTTACAGGGTTACCATACATGTATGGTATACAGATGGCTTTAAAACAAACAAAAAAGTTGAGGCAGGAGTGTACTGAGTTAGACCAAAAAAATATATTTATGCCCAGGTAACTCAGTTTTCCAAGCCGAGGTGCATGCCATCGAGCTCTTCCTAAAGGAGTATGAAAACCGATTTGTGCACAGCAAGAACATTTACATACACTCTGACAGCAAAGCGGCTCTTCTTGCACTAACTGCATATAAAATTACTAATTACAAACTAGTTTGGAACTGCCTACAGCTCCTAATCTGTCTAGCTTCTCATAACAGAGTATAACTCATTTGGGTGCTAGGGCATAGAGGACATGTAGGCAATGAAATGGCGGACGAACTTGCAAGGAAAGGCTCATCCAGTGAATTTACTGGACCACGACCATTCTGCGGTCTACCATGGACTTCCGTTAAAATCAGTTTAAAAAATTGGCTGGACAGTTACTCGCTACAATACTGGAAGGAAACCCCCGGTAACACAAGCTAAATCATTCATGCCAAAGATCTGTCAACGCAGAACTAAACAACTGCTTAATTTAGGCAGGAACCAAGCCCGAATTGCCACAGGGTTCTAGACAGGGCATTGTAGGGTCAAAAAACACCTATCGAACTTGGGTCTAGCACGTGCCGAATATGTAATGAGGAGGAAGAAACAGCAGAACATATTTTATGCCACTGTGAAGGTCTAATGAGGACCCGAGTTCGTTACTTGGGAAACTATATCCTACAACCGCAAGACATTGCGGATTGTTCTCCTAAAGAGATATTAAATTTCCTCAAAGGAAATAAACTCATAGGAGAACTATAAACACAATAAATCTTTGAGGTATATCACAATAGGCCCTAGATGGTCGCAGTGATTTGGGAAATTATTGCCAACCTCCGTGTTAATCTAATCATCCTCATCATTTTCCCATTAGTTATAGAAAAAGTTAAAGAAGAAATTTTAAAATATTTATCAAAAGAAATTGGAACACGACACATAACCTTTTTATACAAAATATTTTTAATAAATACGACATAACAAATGACTGTTAATTACATTCTGCTACTAAATTAAGATTATAGTTATTGTCGAATTGCCGAACCCAAGTGTAGTTTCCAAGGAATCTCGTCCTGACCACCAGCTGAAAAATATACGCCACAGCCGGCATACATAGTATTGGATGAAATGACAGCCACAGAAAAAGATTTACTGATTTTTATACTTTCAAAATATTTTGAGTTTGCTTTATTAAAATATTTGGTTAATATTAAATTAATTAATAATAAAATGGTCTAACATGCATACATTATTTCAACATAACCTCACATTTAATCAACTTTTTAGTTTTTAACAACTTTTCGGTCACAATAGATTTCCTTTGTTTCAATTCCGCCCGTTCTGGTTGTTGAATCAGGGTTGTTAACTTCAGGGATATTAGTTTTTAACAGCTTTTGGGTCACAATCGATTTCCTTGGTTTTATTCCTTTGTTTCATTCCCGCCCGTTCTGGTTGCTGAATCAGGGTTGTTAACTTCACACCCGTTCTTCTTTTTGGCCGATATCCACATTTACAATAGTAAAAGAGTACTATTTAGTACTAGATTATACTACTGGGGATGGGGATATGGAGTCTTTTGTTGTAAATTTGCGGAAAAACGGGAAAACTTTGGTTCTATCGTTTGGTTGATTTTCTGGTGAGTATTTAACGTTATGACTCTGCAATGCACTAATACAGGTACATTGCCGCCAATTCTCATACAATTGGTTGGGTCGGGGACTTTGTCCAGGGTGTAATCGTGTACACCCACACATATATGGGCATGATGATTTCCCGTTTAGAGACCAGTTTCTTGAAGAAACTGCATTGTGTCCTGCTGACATGGCGGACGATAAGATATTGTATGTGGCTGAATATAAGTGGTACATATTTTTGCACCGTACTTATATTGAGTTCTGTGCGAGCTTACGAGAGCGATTGACAGAATTTTTGCGAATTTTCTCAAGCGATCATTAAGTGCGAATATTTAATTGTAGTTTATTTTGTTTTTTTTTTTTCTTTGGGCGTGTCGAAATTAAATTTTAGTGTACTTTGGTATCACCAAGTCGGGTGAACCAAAGTATTTTAAGTTAATAATTTTGTGAGTGGTACCACCAAGTCGTGGTGCATCGAAAATTTTATAATTAAAATTAAATTTTTATTTTTGTTGTGTCGCTAACTTATAGCGCCAGTGTTAGAGTAATTTTTAGCCGGTTTACTCGTGTATTTTTGTATTTTAACTTTCGGGTCTTTGTGCGCAAATACAGAAGGGTTCATAGAACCATATCCGGGAGTACACTTTTATTCTTATACTTTTTGTGGTAGTCACTTTTTGGGAGTTGGTGCTAATTGCAAATGACTATTGTGTTTGTGGAGTAAGCATTTCCTACTTTAACTTTCTGCTCTTAATTTCCACTAAAATTGTGAAAGTAGCTTGGTTTTAATTTTACATTTTGTAAAATTGTGTGGTAGCTCAATATTGAGCTACAAAAATCGTGCGTTTTTCAAAAATATATATTTTTTCCCCCTTTTCATTTTATCGCGAACCTGCGCCCACTTCTCTACTGAGATAGCTGGCAACGCAGAGGTTGTTATCCTTTTTTTGTTTTTGATTAGAAAGCGAAAGTGACGGTGACATAGTGTCCTGGAACCCATATAAGGCATAACTTGTTGTGTTTTGCAACACTATTTAGTTTTGCTTACACTCGCTGACCAATTTTGAGGAGCTAACAGGGTTAGCAAGGGCCTTCAGTGCATCTTGGCTATCACTGTAGATACCTATGCACTTCCTATGCTCCACATCCGACTCGACATGCCAGACTGCATTTAACCGGAGTCTGTAGGCCGCTCTCATCGCTTCTTTACGGATTTGACGATACAGAGGAAGCAAGTTAAGCAAGGCATTGACAGCATCACCAGATGTAGTACACATTGCACCAGTGATACCCAAGCACTCACTTCTCTGAAGCCTGGTCAGAGAGGATACTGTGAACTTAACCAAAGTTCGTATCCACCATACTACAGAGGCATACGTGACAACAGGTCTCCCAAGAGCAATGTATACACAGTATACTAGATCTGGATTCAGACCCCAAGTCTTGCCGAAAGCTCGCCGCACTGCCAGAAAACCTTTAGTGCACGTGAGACCTTCAGCTCCACGTGGACTTCCATAACAGTTTGCTATCTAAGATTATCCCTAAATATTTAACTTCAGAAGATAACTGCAGTGTTACTCCCTTCATTGTTGGTAGTAACAGGCCATCCTTCTTGCGTTTTCTGGTGGAGAACACAAATTTACTTTTATTAGAACTCACTGAAAGACCCTGCAGATCGCACCAAACCCCAATCATGTCCAAGGCTTCTTGCATTTTGATGCACACCGTCTGTAAGGACCATTCTGAGGGTAGTACGCACACATCGTCAGCATATGCTTGGATGTGAACTCCAAAATTCTGCAAATCATTAAGAAAGGAGTCCATCACGAAGCACCATAGAAGAGGGGAGAGTACGCCTCCTTGAGGACATCCTTTCTCAACCTCGACCTCGACCGTGACACTGTCTTCATTTTCTCGCCCCGTGAAAAGCAGCCGTCTGGATAGCATGGCATGAATTCATTGAATGACGATTTCTTCAACACCATATTGTCTGGCCGAAGAGCACATCGAGTCGAAGGTAGCGTTGTCAAGAGCCCTTTGATATCGACAAACACTCCCCACACTTTTCCACTCTGATAAGCATGTTATCGAGAATTGAGAGGGTTTTGGCGTAGAACCTTCTGTCTGTTATCAGGGGTCGGTTTTTTTTGTTTAACTTTCCTTTCTTGAGGGATAATTTCCGCACTAAAAAGCACTAAATAGCAAATAGATTTAGACACGCACAACACGATGTTAGGCCATTATGGTTTGTGTCCACTGATTTATTTCTTTTTCTTTCCATTCTACTTCTCTTTTACGGCACAATACCTCTTGGTTGGAATAGACCTACAATTTTATTCCAGAACCAAACAGCAAAGTGAAAAGCCTTTCTTGTTATGACTCCACAATAACTATGAACTACCGGCATATCCATTGGCGTAACTAGGTAGGGGCCCTAGAAGGCACGCCTCCCCCCCAGAAATAATATGGAAAGAAAAGTTAAATCCAAAGAAATTGAATAATTAAAAGATTGTATAAAAACTTGCATTCATTAAAAAAAAATTGTATATCTATGATAAAAGGAACAATTTTTGATAGTTTTTTGGAGACTATGTTATTTGAAGTTATATTTAAACAGGCTCAATGAACAAATATAGTCATCACAACAACAATGTATATAGAGACGGGCAAATCAATTATTGTTTACTTGTTCAGTTTTTGCTTTTGCAACAAAAGCTAGGATAAATACCACTATGCGACAATTTTCGCCTCGTCGAAATCAAACCGCACCGGACTATTTTTTTTTTTTAATTTACCTATCCAATAGCAAAATCCTTGCTGGGTTTGTAAAAGTTAGCTCGATTCCTTTTTTTATAATTTTTCGAATTTTTCAAGTCTCGTGCCATTTTGGGATTTTTCATATACCCAATTTTGACTTATAAAACGATTTTTTTCGGATGTATCCGATGTATGTCATTATGAGTCTTTTCAGACTGTCGTTAATGTACAAATATACCCATTTTGTGAAGAATATATATCCTGAAACGCAATTTTTGAAACCAAATGTTAGAAAAAAGGCTGTTTTTTGGAATTTTTTACTCTATCATTTGTATGGCTGATTTCACGTCACGAAAAAGTTCCTGAGATGTCGTTACATGCTATTTTAAATCGCACAGAAAAGAAAAGAAAAATTGTTTAAGAGCTACCATCACGTGATGAAATGTTGGTTTTTATTTATATAAAGTACCAAAAATTTCATCTCTGTAGCAATCGATAGTGTGAACGATTGTTTTTACAAACTATCGATAGACTAATAGTGACAAGGCAATCGATACTATCGATGTTTAGCCAACACTTATGTTTACTTGGCACATTATAAAGCGCGGTTCACGCCAAATTGGCACGATTTGTTGTGGTCATCACGTCGCCCCTAGTCATAAGAACAACAAATTTTTTACTGGGATTTGTTTACAATACAGTTACCGTTAGTTGATAAATTTTTCATATTAATTGATCGCAAGTTGGTGATTGTGTGCACAATGGAAGCTGCAAATAAAAAATTGATTGTGAACAAATTTATTGAAAATCCGTCGTGGTCTGGTTCAAAGATTGCGAAAGTGTTAAATATCTCCAAAAGAACAGTATGTAGAGTTATAAAACGATATAAAGAAACTCTTAGTGTTGAAAGAGCTAAAAAAGTTGTGAACAAAACGGAAACCACCAACCTAAAATTAAAGGCAAAGATCTAGAGGTCCATCAAAAGCAATCCCGGACTATCGGATAGCGATCGTGCCAAAAAATTCAATACCAGCAAAAGTACTGCTAGACGAATACGCATAAAAGCTGGGCTAAAGTGCTATCGTGCTATAAAATATCCAAATAGAACAGACAAACAGAATTTGCTGGCCAAAAAACGAGCTCGTCTTCTTTATAATAATGTTTTGGCCAAATTCAATGGATGCATTATTGTGGATGACGAATCATACGTAAAATTTGATCTTAAGCAGCTTCCAGGTAAAAAATTTTATATGGCAACGAATCGTGGTAATGTACCCTCAAAACTCAACTACATAAAAATGGATAAATTTGCAAAGAAAGCAATGGTGTGGCAGGCTATTTGCAGCAATGGTCTCAAATCCAAAGAGTGCCTTTCGAAACGACTATTGCCATTTGTTCGTCACCACCATTCGCCAGTGAAGTTTTGACCTGATTTAGCCAGTTGCCACTACTCTAAGAAAACCATGGATTGGTATCAGACAAATAAAGTAGATGTAGTGCCCAAATATATGAATCCTCCCAATTGCCCCCAGCTTCGACCGATCGAAAAATACTGGGTTATTACAAAATATAAGTTGAAGAAAAATGCAGATATTGTCAAAAACGTGAATTCAATGTTACTAAAATGGAACCAAATTGCCCCAAAAGTATCCAGAGCGGATGTTCAAAGGTTGATGGGGTCCATTACAAGGAATACCCGGAACTTTTTGCAGAACAAAGAAATTTTATTCTTTTAATATTATAGTATTAAAACACAATATTAATCTTATCATTTAATGCATTATTTGTTATTCTGAGTGTTCTGGTTAAAAAGATAGAGCAACTTTCCTGCGTGCCAATTTTGCGTGAACCGCGCTTTAATATAAACCAGGAAAAGTTATGACAATAATAAATGTCTGTTGTGTTCTTCACAACATTTGCAGACACTACAATTTAGAATATAATGTTGGAGAAAGTATTGTAGAATTAAACGTAACCGACAATGACATCTCTACGCCGACAGAAAATATATCACTACAAAACGAAGGACAACGAATCGATCTGAAACTCCATGACTTCTTGCGCCAATGTTTTCTGAGCACAAAAAAACAAAATTTGTTTCAAACGGAATAAGTTGATAGAACAAAGTTTGTTATTTATTGTCTCAACCTCTAAAGTTACCCCCTGGTCCTAAAAAAGCCCAGGTGTTTATTTTGTGTATTCGTTAAATTAATAACAAATTATTTTGAATTTGAGGTTTATTTAGATGCAAAAGGGGTTTAAGGAAAATATATATAAAGAAAAATGTATGTATGTATGCGTAAATACATACACACACATACATACAAATTATTCCCACATCTATATGTATTGCTTATGTATTCATAAACCGTTCGTCTGATCTCAGTCAAATTTGGTAGATGCACTTGTATATATGTCAAGTTGTGGGCTATAAAGTGTGACCCTATCTGAAAGTGGGCGTGGCATTTTCGCAAAAATCCAATATCTTCGAATATCATATCAAGTTAAAGTAATAAAATTGTGATCCGCTAGTCCATGAACTGGTGAACAAAGAAATATAAAAAAAATCATCTCTTTGAATCATTCTAAGCAATTTCTCAATTAAAATTTATAAGTATGTAGTCAAAAATTAAAATTACTTGACACAAACTGGTTCTTAAAAATATTTTTCATATTGAATTTAACTAAAATTTACTTAATAGTTCCAAATTGATATAACACTAAGAAACGTTATTAATTTCAATTAATATTTGAATAAAAAAAAAAATAGTTTTGGATTTTAAAATGCTAAATTTTAAACTAAAATTAAAAAAAAAATTTCAAGTTTATTTAAACTTTGAGTTCAAATTCCACAAAAACTCTCTAAACAAAGGGTCGATTCGATTACCTCAAAACTTCATCTATTATATCATAACCACAACAAAAAAACTTTCTTCAATTAAAACTATATAGTTTTTCTAAATTTTGTAATTATGCAAACACCTCATTTGCTGGTAATTCGGATCATCGATCCGAATTATATGCAAGTAGAAAAACGCATGCTGGTAATTCGGATCGATTTTAAAAGTCAATTTTTTTCATTTCTAAAAAGATAATATTAATTATATTACCATCACAAAAGTCATTATTGTTATAAAATTTGTGGGTTTCTTATATTATTTGCTAAGGCTTTGTATGAAAATACGCTCACTCTTTGTTTTTTCGCTCACAACTGATTAATTTGAAATAATTGAAATAAGTGTTGCAAACCACTAGAAAGAGAAAATAATTCTCGTTCCTTTTGAAAAAAGGACGTAATTTTAAAAAACTCCAAAGAAAAGTTATTAGCAAAACAAAATCGATCCCAATTATATACATCGATCCGAATTACTCTCATTTACGTTATGCTTTCTAAAAAGGTGCTTATTTTTACCAAACTATAGCAGAATATATAGTGAACAAACCCCTATATAAATTTTGCGGAATAACATGCTTTACTAGGCCCAGGAGGTTATATTAGCGCCTCCTAAAGAGGTGAACATCGAAGGGTTAAACAATATCTAGCGCAAGTCATATGAAATCCAATAAATTTTATGCTTCATTTTTCCTCCGAGCGCTTCATATGCTAAATATTTTTCTTAGATTGAACAAGGAAGCTTTTAGGTATCTGCTTAATGAAATAGGAAACAAAATTGAAAATTCAGCCTTTGCATCGTCAATGCCTATTGTCTTAAATCTGTCTAAGGATTCTCGAAGAAGGCGAATATCAACACGGCGCTGGTAATGACTTCGATTTAGGCCTAGCACAATCTACAGTCTCCGCAATTTTTAAAGAAGTTATTGAGGTATTGGAAGCTACAATATGCCCGATGTGGGTTAGTGCAAATTAAACGGAAGAAGAAATGTTGGAGGCGAAACTTCTTTTTCAGATATTTGGATTTCCCGGGGTCATTGGATGTATTGACAGTACCCACATCAATTGCACCTAAAAAAGACGAGTAGCGCTTATACTACAATAAAAAAGGGTTTTACAGTCTGAATACCATGACGCGCTCATATGGAACACAAACTACCTTAAAGGATATTTAAAATCTAAATTTGACCGTGGCGAAAAAAATATTTGGTTGCTTGGTATTTTGTTTTCTATTTTATTAAAATCATGGATTTTATTCTAATATTTAGGTGATGCAGGATACCCATTGGAGCCTTTATTGATGATTCCATTCAAATGCACTCAAGAAATAAGTGCACAAAGCACCTACAAGCTCGCAACATAGTTGAAAGAACAATTGTGTGATACTATTTTTCTTGTAGGTCTTGTCGAGTAAAACAAAAGCTTGTATGTGAAATTTGCCAAACACCCCCAAAATCTTGATTTACCGTTAAAAAACCGGTTGTGCGTATCTTCGCGAATTTATAAGCCTATAACATAGTGGATTATCAACAGATTTTCAGTTTCTTACCGTTTTTAGAAGAAAGAAACTTAATAGTCCATTATTATAGCGCCATTATAAAGATTCTCATCATAAAATTTCTGATCTGAGATTTTTCTTCAGTAATTGTTAGTGGGGGTATGGTAGATTGAAAAACCACAAAAATCAGTTCTGGGGTTGCAGAGCGACCCACAGTGTCGCGAGTTCGGCCAAAAATACAAAAACAAAAGTTTCAAAATATGCAAATATTTGTTTACTCATCGAAAGATAACACTTTAATTAAAATAAATCCAAAATATTTTGTCTAATGTTATTTTTATTATGGCCACTCCACACCTCCAAAATTCGTAATTCTGGAAGACGCATTTTTTGTGGTAAAATTTCATTTTTTAGAGCAAATACTAGTACTCCATATTACTTTTTGGTAATATCTAACTATATAAATTATATGCGTAATGAAAATATGGAATTATTGCAATACAAAAACACTGCTTTTTTTATTACCATATTCTAAAAACCGTTACTTTAAAAAACAGCAATCTGCCAAAGAGTAATTGCAAACAATCGTAAACTTTGAAAGAATATTAAAAAAATATATCAAAATATATCCCTCCAGTATTTCATATACACAAGTACGTATTTTCATAAATTGCTTTTAGTGGCAAATAAATGAAATAAATTAATTTTTGTAGTGACACCCAGAGTAAAAATTTGTGAACTATTTGAGATTTGGGTTGAGGCACGCAAGGAAATTCGAAAAGAAAAAGTGTCTGCTACTGGTTAGCTACATAAAAAAAGGTTTTCACAATTTTAGTAATGGAACTGCTACGGGAGAAGCTAAATTTTCTGGAACTAAAGTTCACAAGGTTGTGGAACTCTTGCAGTAGAAATCGTAATTTTTTCGAAACCAAGCATTTGTCGTGGCTTCAATTTTGTTTCGATTTAAGCGGAATCAAAGAGATTTGTGTGAGTTATCTTATTGTTAAAGTAACAAATATAATTAAATATTTTAGCATTCCAATTGGAATGCTTTCAGAAGATGTACTTGAAGCAAGACTTAAGGAAATTTGAAAGTTTCGCTTAAATAATACACGAAAAACTTCTCAGAAATCAAATAGAAATATATTAGTAACTACCAGTGGCGTGCCTAGCATTTACTGATGAGGCAAGCCCAGTGCATTTTTTTTATCAAACCAAAAAGGCTAAAATTTACAATAAGGATGGAATGCTCTAGATCCCGATTGAAGCATTGAAAAAGGAATATGGGAGCTCTGTTTGGACTTTACCAACGTTTTTAGACGAGCTAAAATATTGACATTAAAAATACAAAATGAGCATATAAATTCAGGAGGTGAACGTAGAAAGAGCATTTTTGGACTTAAATTGTTATAGGCTCCGCAAAGGTATCATTAAAAAAACAAATCGTTGAGTGATATACTATTTTTTAAACTAAACGATAATTTCTCTTAATATAAACCTTATTAATAAAACTGCAAATTATCAAATATAAGAAAATTTCAACGGAATAAAAAAATCCAAATTGCAAAGTAACTAAATGTATGGATGTAAATAAGTAAAACTGTTATTTGAAAAACCTTGTTTTGCGTCATTTTTATTTGAACCTGAACCGGAACACTCGTTATTTTTTGCTTGAACCAGAATCTGAACACGAACCCAAATTTAACCGGGTCGAAACTCTGCTAAAAACTATTGGCGCAAAAAATAGGAGTAAAAGAAAGTGGAGTAAATACTTTCCAAATGCCAAACAAAAACTGAAAGCCAGCTTTTAAGTTATATATAAAATCATACATAGTAGTAGAAAATTGGTATGCTGCTACTTTTTATGGAAACGCACATACTAAAAAAGCTATTGAACTTCCTATAAGAATAAGCGAGATAGCATGTTATGAAAACATACATTTTCAAATTTAATAGCCTCGTAAAAGCCAACTTGATGAACTGCGATAGCATGAATGCTTGTGTGTATTTTATATAATCCACATTTAATTTTTTATTAGTACATATATGAGCTATTGAAAAGCAGGGTAATACAAATAAAAATTTTTAAAAGAAAATTATTCTTTCAGTTAAAAATAAAAGTAGTAATTTTGTAAGTACATATTGTACAAATTTTCAGTTAACAATTCTTAGGCAAGCCCGGCTTTTGGGCTTATATGGACATACCGTCACTGGTAACTACGTTACTTTCTTCGGAGCCAATTATTTCCGCTCATAGAAAAATTCATTCTACGAAACATACAATTACTGAATATATTTCAGGGTATATTTTAATTGAAGAAACACAAGAAGAAAGTTTTTTCTACACTTTTTTTTATTCCGGAAATAGATTTTGGAAATTTAATTTTAAACGATTTATCATTTAGTTATGATTCAGAAGGCGAAAAGGAGTAGCTTATATTTTATATCTTCATTAATGTAAATGTAAATTAATAAACTTCGTATAAAGTTGTAATGGAGCTGTTTATTGTTATTACAATATAATGATGTATCATTATTTTATAAAAAATAGCTATTTTATAACGAGGGCGTGGTCCCCTGTTTATACTTAGAAGAAGATTAAAAAGTTGTTTTGTAACATCCTGTGCCATGTTTTATACTTTTGGCATACTTGTGGCAGCCCGCCCATTTTCCCTATAATAAACATTATTAACGCTATAACTTCACACACTTAAGTTGAGCATTCTGGTGTTTAAATTTATTATGTTTTTCAAAATGAGTGTTTTATTCGTATGGGAGGTGGGCGTGGCAGTGGGCCAATTTTCACAATTTTTTTTTCGAACTTTACTTTGACCAAAAAACAACATTTGCAAAATTTCATAGAGATTGAACAACGTTTAATATTTTTAGCCACAGGTTATATGGGGACGCGACACTGTGCGACCCTCCAAAAAAAAAATTCCCCCTTCGCTGAAAAAGTCTTTTTTTGCTAATAACTGGTTAACCGTTAGAGATATCGAAAAATTGCTAACCACAAAAAAAAAGGTTGAGTGATTTCCTAAAAAAAAAGTATACAAAAAATTATTCGTTGTCAATAAAAATGGCAGAGGATGTTGTACTTTATATCCTCTTTATAACTCATTTTGATTTTTCTTCCTAGCTTGTTTGGTTTTCGAGTAATTCCATTTTTTCCAAAGGCTTCGCGCGCAAAAATTTAAACAAACAAAGATGCGCGCGCATCCACAGTACATCCAAAGCACTAAATTTGCAATTTCTTAAATATTGAATATCTCGTAAACTATGACATAAACTTTTTTTAGGAAATCTTTCAAGCTTTTTTTTTGTGGCAAGAAATTTTTTGATATCCCCAACGGTTAACCAGTTATTAGTAAAAAAAAGGCTTTTTCACCAAAGGGGGGATTTTTTGGCGGGGTCGCTCTGCAACCCCAGGATTGATTTTTGAATCTATCATACAATAAATAACAAGTACTGAAGAAAAATCTCAGATCAGAATTTTTATGAACTTTTGGTGCATTTTTATTCTACTGACTGGGCTATAAACCTTTCGAATGATATATGTATATTTGATATTTGTCCAGCAAACACAATTTTTTTTCACTTTTTTCGCCTTTTCTCGACTTTGGCGATGTTTCTACACACTATTTTATAAAGAAACCATAGTACTTGTGAATTTATACAAAAATAATTTAATAACGAATACAACGCATATTTGTTTTTAAAAATCGGTAAGTAATTGAGTAAGTATAAAAACAAAATTTTTACAAAAATACAATTTTTGGCCATTCAACTCAAAAATGTTTACTTGATTGTGTTTTTTTTTTTTTAATTCAGTATCATCTGTTTCTCGTTGAAGTGGCCGAAAATATTTTGAAATCATTTTTGTTTTATTTTTTCGTTCAAAGAGCATTTCAATTCTAATCATTTCGTGGAAATCTTTTTCATCATATATTTTAAAAAATTTTGGCCGGGTTCTGATTTCTTTTGTATGTCGCATTATAATGACATTGCACAGTTCATCGTATTCCGGGCCACTAATAAAATTGCAATACCAATCTAATTCCCTGTTTTTTTTTTTACTCCAACTAATTTTTCATTCTTTTTGTCAAAGATTCAAAACAAAAAACAATTTTAGACTTAAGCAATGATTAAGTCTGCAACTTTCAGTGCTTAAGTACAACTTAAGTATGAACTATAAAAAACTTTTTCACTGACTTAACTTAACCATAACTTAAGCATGGACAATGGAACCGGGCATTAGATTTCATTAGATGGGCTTCAATGCGCTTTAAGTTCTCTGCTATCTCAGTGAATAACTTTTCTTGGATTCCAGTCTATTTTGCAAGCAGTTGAAACATTGTAGTTGCATATCTTCGGGGTCTGTTGCAATCAGAGATTAGAGGCAGCTCTCCATTTCTCAGGCGTGTCGTTGGCAGCGTGTTTCAGGCATCGAAACAATGCTAATTTGAAATTTTTCATCAAACGCAGCAGTCGAAGTCCTCGAAGGTGACGAACCATAACAGCCCGCTGTAGGTATTGATGCACGATCACTAATAGCAGCTGACGCTTTCTGAATGGACGAATGCTCACACGCAGAAGTTGTCGTTTGTGAAAAACCTACCGAAACACCTGTTGGGTTTACGACAATTTCAAAATTGAGCAAATTTACCACCGATTCTTCAAATGAAGAAAGCGTCTGGCGGGTGTCATAGAAATTCTCCGGGTGCTCCAAAACAAAAAAATCAATGAAATTCTATAAATATACATAAATTTCTGTAAGATAGACTATTCATATCGCAAAAAGGCCCCAAAAGTTTGAAAATATTAAAATTATTTTGGGGTCATTTTGCATTTTCCTTGTTTTTGAATATTTGTTATAAATCACCGAATTGGAGAGAAATATAAAACGGTATTTATTCTTTTTAATGCAATTTGTTTTTGTAATGCATTGCAAATATAACAAAACATAGAATTTTTTAATGAGTTTCAACCAAACAACATTAGTGAATCAATGCGTTGAAAAGTGTCGGTTAATAAATATTACCAAGTGAAGTAAAAATTAAAAAATTAATTGTGAATATATTGTTGGAAAAAAGATAGGCAGTAAACTGCTGTATGTTATCGAGCAAAAGATGATTTACAAGAAAATGTCTACTTATAAAAATATTGTAAAATATGAATGCTGGAGAGACACCTGTAAAGCCAGGGTTAATTTGCTACCTGAAAGCACGTGTGTCAAAGCTAAAGGTTATGAAGATCATAATCATAATACTGAAGAAGACTCATATAACGAGCTGAAAAAGAAATGCCATAAAATCTGAATGCTTGGATATAGCAAAACATTGGGCGGAGAACGAAATTCTATTAGCACTATTAGAACGGCCTATAGGAATGTATGTGGCAGATAATGTTAAACAGTCATGTAAAAATAGTAGTTGACGATTATTTATCAATTTTCAGATTGCAAAGAGAAACACAAAATGTTTCGCTTGCCAAAATGCGAAGAGAACTACACTATTTAGTCTGCAAATCTTTCGTTTCTTCTCCAACATCAGGCATTGATGTTATTGAAGCATTTCAACTTGAAAACGTCTGGCGGAATTTCGGCACTTCCAGGGATGAAGTGAATCCACGAAATTTCTTTACTGCGTGCATTATCGAAAATAATTTTAGCTAATGCATATTTTCTTCTTTAAAGTCAATAGACTTAATAAAAGAAAATATTCCGCAACATGGCAGAAAATACTTAACGGACGCAACTTTTAAAATTGTGCCCACGGATGTTTTAAACAGCTCCTTATAATATATATTGAATACGTGAAAGAGGTAAAAATATTAATGAATAAAGAAGCCCTGAAGGGAAGAATCGCGTGATTTTTCTCTAAATAAATTGTCCTACGCGTCTTTTTATCTAAAAAAATTTTCGCTTCGGGGTTTAGGGTTGGCCAAGAACCCTGATGTTGTCTTCTTGCCATATAGGCCTTTAAAAGTGTGTACCGAATGCGTCTTTAAATTGCAGGCCACTACCGTTGCTGATAATATCGAAAGCTACAATTGTCCTTTTTGTTGATGTAAGTTAGATGATACAATTAATGTTTTTGTTTAATTTTTGGGGCCTATTTTCCTTTAAATAAAATTTGAGAAATAAAAATATTGGGGCCATTTTTCAATTTATTTTGGGGCCATATTTCAATTTTTATGTTGGGGTAATATTTCATACTGAAAAATGGCCCCACTTTTGGGGTGATTTTTCACTTTTGGTTTTGGGGTCATGTGTCCTGGGGCCATATTTCATAGAGCCATATTTTTTTATAAAGTTTTAGACACATATTTTGGACACTGAAAGAGAGAGGTATAGAGGATGATAAAATAGGTAGTAAGAAAGTGGTAGAGACTCGCCTGTTGTTTTCTTACTACCTATTTTTTCTAGGCAGACAGGCGTTCTTGCTAACGTCCGTGTGAACAACCACATACACAATGCTATATGCTGGTCGCTACTCGCTTACACTACACATTTGCTTTGCCAGACATATTCTTCAAATCACCAGCTCAACAATTTAGTGCAGAGAATCGTGGGGGCTGAAGAATAAAAATTTTGAAATTAAGTTGTAAACTTAGAATTAAAAGCACAAGACCACTTTTCTTGCGCGAAATCAAATGTCAAATTGTAAAAACAGTTAAATTCAAAAAACAAAGTGTCTTCAATACTTGATAAATCATACAAGAAAATAGATAAATAAAGGAAAAATTAAACATAAATTGTTCGCCTGATATCTTTTGTTGAATCTTCTGGTTCACAATCACCACTTGCATGCATTATTCAAAAATAACAGAAACTCATATAAGCAACAGAGTTGAACAGACCTTGGGTTATTAATCAACGGAGAATGTAGTTAAAAAATTAACAAATATACAATTAATATATTTTCAAATATCTTTTTAACATTTTCCATTTGAAATAACACTTATTTTTCCAAAAATTGTTTATTCATATATGTATTTATAATTTCAAAATTTTCCATTTATTTTCCCAAAGGCAAATAAACAGAAAACAGTAGATTGTTTGACTCTGATAAACAGAAAACAGTAGATTGTTTGACTCTTTTAACATTTTTACCCGAAGAAAAAGTACGGGTTTTTCAAGCAACAAGAGGAAGACAATTACTCTCTCATCTCCGTTCTCATTTACAAGTTTTTCGAGTACGGGAACACTTTTTAGGCTGTTTTGGGTGAACGTTTTCACCCACGTCGTAGTACGGGAACAGACCTAATGTTGGCATTTTTTCGTTGTCTTTACAATCACACAACAGCTGTCATTTGAAATGACTCATTTCTGTCGTAGTTCTTTTAAGTTTTAAAACAAATTAAGTTTTAAATATTATAATTAAATAGTAATATATACTAGCTCTGTTCCCGTACTATAAAGTTTTAGCCCAATTTGCAGGTTTTTACCATTTTTTACTTGAAAACCGTTCCCGTACACAAAAGTCTGGTAAATGAGAGAGTAAATCATTTCCCCTCCGTGTCAAAAGTTTAAAGTTTTTACCCGACAAATTTCAAAACCTGAAAAGTGTCAAACAATCAGTTGTTTTGTATTTATCAGCTGTTTTGCTTTTGTGAAAATATATTGAAAATTTAAAATTAATAAATAAATAAAGAATTTTTAGAAAAATAAGTGATATTTAAAATGGAAAATGTTTAAAAGACATTTGAAAATTAATTAATAGTATATTAGTTAATTTTTAACTACATTCTCCACAAGTTAATGACGCAATTGTCTGTTCAACTTCTGACGCTGTAGAAGCTTCTGCCATTTCTCAATAATGTAAATGGTGATTGTGAACCCGAAGATTCTACAAAAGTAGACAGGAGAATAATTTATGTTTCATTTTTTCATTATTTATTTATTTTCTTGTAAGATTTAACAATTTTTTTTTATTAAATATCACAGAAACTTTGTTTTTTGAATTTAACTGTCGTTAAAATTTGACGTTTTGTTTCGTGCAAGAAAAGTGGTTTTGTGCGTTCCCGTACTTTTGTGCATTTTTGTATATCAGAGAGAGCATTTTTCGTTTACTCTCAGTTTACCAGACTTTACCCAAAAAGTACGGGAACGGACCTACTATTGTAAATGTCTTGTGATGTTGCAAATCAAAAATTATAAAAAAACAAAAATTAAGGGAAATACTTTTGTATGGAAAGTCAAAAATTCAGCAATTCAAGTAAATTGAAATTAAGTTAACGTGGTAATTAGAATATAGTCTAAATCTTAATCTACTGCAGAAAAAATCATTTTTAAACGATTCGTCCAAACCAAACATGCTAGAAAATTTTTTTCATAGTAGTTATTAAAGCTTATCACGATATTACTTAATCACTATCACGGAAATACGAGTGCTTGTCATGATATTGCCCATACTGTTTTCAACTAATTTTTCCTTATGTTTTTCACTGGAAAGTTTCAAAATTTCTTTGAAAGATTTTTCATATTAAAGAAAGGCATACCAAGGAGGATTAAAAAGTATGAAATTTATTTCCTCTTATTGTCAACTTTTCTTGGTACTTTTGTAAATTTTATCACGGAAGTACCTCTCCTTACCCTATTAAATTTTTGGCATTTTTTTTTTTGCTGTTGCACTGTGTTATAGATAGTGAAAAATTCTTTGGTTCCACATAAAATATGAAGTAGAAAATATGGTCAACGCTACTAAGCTTAGCGTATTTGAATTATGAAGAAAAATATATCAAGCCTCTTTTAGGTGCAATTTTCACATAATTTGGGCACTTTCAAAAAATTTGAAATATCAACATTGTTATAGATAATATTTTCATGGTTCATCATCACAACAAAACAATCATGGAATGAAGTCAAACAATCAAACCAACCGAGTTTTCTTGCACATAGTAAAAACTATAGTATTATTTAATAGTTCTGATTAATATTATTCAATATTAGATTGTTAAAAATAATACAATCATTAAATTTCATTGGCATTAATCATCGACGTAAATGTATTACTCAGAAAGAGATATACGCATTTCTTATAATCCAAACATGTGATAATTGATAATATACTACCTTAATCTTGTTAACGAAATTGTGATTTGTTCTTGATATCAACTTAGTATTGGAATACTATGAAAAGCAATATAAAATAATTAAAGTTTCATTGAAGAGTGCTCCTGTGCATGCCGTGCCACTCTCAGAAACTTTAATAAATGACATGGCACTAACAAAAAGAATTAAATGTTTTAAATACTTGGTTTATAGTTACGTTGTACTTTTGATGGTATGTATAAGTTTATATATTATATTAACAGCAATGTTTCCAATTTGGATTTATGCCTTCTTCATGTTTGGTGAAATACAAGTATCCATTATCGATTTTTCTCTGCTACATGATTTAAATTTTTTACACAATTTTCATGAGATGCAACTTGTTATTTAGTACCTCATCACATATGTATGTCTGCATTATATTTCCATACTTAGTTAAAAATAGAAAGAAACTTCGATAAAAGTATTGTATTTAGGATAAGCTTTACTGTAATGCATTTCAATTCAGTCCCTTCTTTTCATTTATTTTTTCACAACTTATGGGAAATAAAAAAATAATTATACATCAATTTGCCTTCAGAGAACAAAACAACTCCACTAAATACGGTCAAAAGTTGGCACAAATTTGACCATTGGATTTTTTTCGTAATGGATTATCAATTTGATTTGAATCGTATCTGCTTAATTGCTCATGAAATTTGAAAAATCGCTAAAACATTTTTCACTTGGGATTTTTCGAAACAATTTCCCGTCATTTTTATCAAAATTTATTCTACTTGAAAGTAAAATCCCCATTTTTTCCATCAAAAAGTAAAAAATATCATATGCCTGCGGTGGCAAGCATAGAAATAGAGAAGTAACACGATTAAAATTAAACCGAATAAATTAATATTCGAATGTTATATTTACATATATTAGCAACCAATCTTTCCATTGTGGATGATAACAGATATATACCATTGATTTAACAGTGCAGCAAAAATTTTATGACGTAATAATTTAGGGTCGCTGATCACGACTGCGTACTTCTCCATCACATCTAGTTCTGCCACAATATGGACCTGAACTCGGAAAAATGAGGTCTTCAGGTGCTATTAGGAAATTTCTTTATTTCAACAGATACGAATTTGATATTTGAAGCAAAGTTATTGAACACAAAGAGATAAACAATTTTTGAGTATGCACTTTTCCTCCATCTCCTATCCTCCTCTTTAAAATTATGTTTTAAACCCCCTTTTTCGATAAATGGCCGTTAAAAAAATTGTTGAGAAAACTATTATACTGTTTTTGGAAAATCTCGCGCATAAGACAAAAGTTGAAAATTAGTTGATTTGGTTAACAATTTGTGTCAACTTTTAACCAGTTCAAGAACACAGTGTGAATATGTAGTACGAGGAAAGCCTTGAAATAAAATATATTCTTTAGCAATATTTGTTGATTAGCAGAATAATTCGATAAAGAGTGGCACGAAGTCACAGCACATTGGTCCACTGCACTTTTTATTATGTCTGGCTGTGGGAGTAAGCAAGATAAAACCTTCTCTGAAATTTTTTTCCTGCACCCCTAGATATAAACACACCCCCTGCTCAAAGGGCACATGCAATCAAGTTGGCTTAGGGGTATGGTTTAGCCTTTAATTTCTGATATAAGAAAAATTTGTTGCTCGTAAGAGTTCAGATATACAATTTTTCAAAAATGGCCAAAAACACTGTTTTTAGGGGTTTCAACACCTTTGTTCAAAAATGTGGTGTAATGGGAAGTTTTTGACTCCAGAAAATTTTAATTTTCAAAATTCATAATCAGCTCCAAAAATTGCATATCAGTCAGAAAATTCATTGTAAGATACTTTAATAAAGCTGGGGTATCACCACGAGCGTTCTAGGATCTTTAATATTTCTCATCTTCACATCCGATTTACCAAATCTTCTTTGAGATATGACGATTTTTTGGCGATTTTTAGTTTGTAGGTGAGTTAGCGGAGTCAAAAGGGAAGGAGTCAAAATTTCCCGTACTGGCAATTTTTGACTTTGCTACTTGGTGGGTTGGTTTAGTTGGTATATGTGGCTGATAGCAGTCTACGCGTACCACTGCCCCTCCTAACGAGGGGCCTCTTTACAACTATCCCGTTCTTAAGGATCTCCTCCACACCTACTCTGGCAAGAGAATCTTATGCGTTTGAAGTAAGACATTAAGGGTGCCAACAGATGTTTCCGTCCATGTACTGTCCACGTTTTTAAGAAAAGAAGGACTAGTATATCCCTTGGACATTAACTTCTTTAGTCTTACGGAAGTTGAGGTAGCTTCAATGGACTGACAAAATTCCCTCCAATCATTTCTTTTGGCTTCTCTGATGGGTTTTTTTTGCAAGTTTTAAGGCTATTCTTATATGGTTGCCAATTTCTATAAAATCTCTATAAAATTGTTTAAACAATTTCCTAGTTCTCTCTCCAAGGTCAGATAAATTTTTAGTCCACCAGGTCCGCAACCCTATTAAAAGTTCTCCACATTATCCTCTTAGGATTTCTGAAGGGAATAAGATCCTTAATTACCAGATTTAAGCTGAAGACTATCCAGCTGTGGTCCAGCTTTTTGTCTACACCCCCCTACCTGGATTGTTGTATTTTCTGATATTAGGGTCAAAACTAGAACCTCTTCCCATCCAGCACAGCTTTCTGAACGAGGGAAGGTAAATGTGAGCGTGCTTCCTATATTACATACTGTAATTCGAATCGTCTACAAAATTAAAAAGTGACTCATTTCTTTCGTTATTCTCGGTACTTCCCCATAACGTGTGCCTCGCGTTTAGTGATGATTCGGTACAAGTAAATACTCGATACATTTCATTAGATTCAAGTATTTTTTTACATGATGCCATATCACAAGTATTTTCGTCAGTATCGAATACTTTGGAATATGGAATATTTTGGAAAATATTGATTTATAAAACTGAAATTTTACCATATAATATTTAAAATTGTATCGTATTGCAATATTTTACAGCAATTAATAATATGTTTAAAAATGCTACTGCAGAATTATTCAATATGCATATTCAAAATATTTCAATTTATATTACAAAATTCCAATGTATGAAAATATTGGAATACAGTGTTACAAAATCAGTACAAGTAACTTTTACTCTGAACAAATCCACCTGCTCTCCTATTACACTTAACAACGTCATCGTACCAGCAGTTGAAGAAGTAAAATACTTGGGCTTGCATCTTGATCGACGGTTAACTTGGCGTAAACATATATTTTCAAAGCGAAAACAACTCGGAATTAAAGCTAGTTCCCTATACTGTCTTATAGGCCGTAATTCACAATTAACATTAGAAAATAAGATTCTTGTATACAAATCAATTATCAAACATATATGGACGTACGGCAATTCTAATATATCTATTTTTTTTACAAAGATTCCAATCAAAAGTACTCAGACAAATTACTAATACTCCGTGGTATATTACAAACGAAATATTACACCGCGATCTGGAAATACCAACAATCTAAGACGAAATCAACAACTACAACCTCAAATATTCTAAACGTCTTTTAAACATCCCAATGCTCTTCAAACCGATTTACTCATCGCAACAACAACCAGGTTTAAATGTTCAAAGCCTCTAAATAATATAAACGTTCACATTGATCACTGCAGTTAGTGAAAATGGACATTGGTTCAATCTTACACATGTTGTTTATATTATTATATACATTCTCATTGCATAAATTAGTTGAATGTAGTTATAAGATATGCTTATTGTCTACATTTTGATAGATTGTAAATAAAAAATGGAGTTAAAAAAAAAAGAATGGTGATTGACTAACAGTTTATTATTTTATATGTTTACGAGGGGAGTCCAAACAGGCAGATCTTTTGTGCCAACCCCCACTTATAACAAAAGACGTTCAGCTGACCTAATGAAGGCCAAAACGTCGTTAGCTGTATAGAATTTAAACAGACACAGACAAAAAAATTTTTTGAATATGCTTTGCTTTGCTGGCTGTGCCTCATTGTGATGAATTTCCCGTACCATATTTATCAGAGCAAAGACTACCTGCGTATTAAAGGTGAAAATTTTAAACATTTTTTGAATTTAGGTTTATTTTTACTAAAATCAAATTTACAGATTTTTGTTGTTCAGTAGTCTATAGTAGAATTTCATGGGCAACATATTTCTTGAACATACTAACCCTCTATCGACTTTCTTAATGGGTTAAAAATTTAACTCTTTTTGAGAAGGCAAAAAAGACCCATAACGGTGGGCACTAAAGGGTTAATATGTTCAAAGAAAATATTCTACGGAAAAGTCTATTATAAGTTGCAGAAAGCTTGTTTACTTTGATGCATAAATAAAACTAGACGTAAACTTTTAAAACGCCGAGACACGTATACTTTTTTTGCTCGAGTTCCATCATAATCCGCTTTCAGAACCTTGCTATTTTTTTGTATGTTGAACAGTGTAATCTATCCTATTGCCTTTGCCCACTGAGGAGGAGGCTCAGCCGACTCCACAGAACGGAGCGGGGTCAATGTGCATAGCCGATGAACCTTTTCTAGCCAGTTCATCGGCAACCTTATTACCTTCAATGTTACAATAGCCAGGTACCCAGCAAAGCGTATGTTATGGATAGACAAGCGTTAGAGACTCTCAAGGAATTCTTTCAACTGTTTTGAGGAAACAGAGAAGAGAGAGAGCTAAGAGAGCCGCCTGGCTGTCTGAAAAAATTACAATATCTACGCCTTTTAGACTCTTATGAAGGTTTAAACTAGCACAGGTCTCAATAGCAAATATTTTCGCTTGAAAAACACTGGGTCAAATACCCAGTTGGATTGAGATTCTAGTATTGGGACCTGCAATGTCGTCACCAGAACCACAATCAATCTTCGAGCCGTTTGTATACCAATTGAGGGCAGAGGAACCGAAATTAGGGCATTGGCCATTCTAATCGGACCTGGAAGGAAAAAGTTGTCTTTTAACGGACTTGACGAGATATGCAGCCTCAGGACAGTATTTGCTGCTGTTTTCTTAATGAAAATGCGTAACGGCACCAGGCCAATCATAGATTCAATAGCAGGAGTTGGGCAGGTACACATTGCTCTAGTTATGGAGACACAAGCAATCCTTTGGAGCTTGTTAAGTTTGGTGATGGCTGAGCTCTGCATGGCTTTAGACCACCATACCAGGGCCGCGTAGGCTATGATGGGTCTAACTATCATAGTGTAGAGCCAGAAAATTATCTTAGGAGTAAGACCCCACGTTCTACCAAAGAGGCCCAGAAAGTCCTAGTGGCTTTCGTAAGGACATTATTTAAGTGAGTGTTCCAACTCAGTCGTTTGTCAAGCGTAATACCTAACTATTTGACCTCATCGGAGTACACAATAACAGTGTCTTGAATGGAAATAGGACCTAGGTCCAGCTTGTATCTCCTAGTAAATGGAACTAGGACGGCTTTGTTGGGATTGATTGATAGGTCCTCTGTGGCGCACCAATCTAAAACCAATAGGAGAGCTGATTTGTTGAACCATACTTCCCAAAGACGACGGTTGCCAAATCATCTGCATAACTGATGGCCTTGTAATCAGACTCATCCAGTTTGGTCAAAAGGTCATCGATTACAATGGACCACAATAAAGGCGACAAAACGCCACCTTGTGGGCAGCCTTTTACAGCCTTGATGCACACAGTGGCTTTGTCTAGTGTGGATGTGATTTCACGCTCCTTCAGAATACCATCCACCCAAGCAATTAATTGGGAGTTGAGTCCCTTGCGTTCCAGAGCTCTGGAAATAGAAGCAAATCCAGTATTATCAAAGGCACCCTCAATGTCAAGGAAAGCGCAGAGCGCTATCTCTTTAGATTGAAAGGTTTTTCCCGTTTTATCAACAAGGCAGTGTAATGCGACTTCGCTTGATTTACCTTTAGTGTATGCAAACTGAGTTGGATACCTCGAGCTTGTGAGCTTATAATGTGTAAATCAAGCAGTCTTTCCATTGTATTAAGCAGGAAAGACGTGAGGCTTATAGGCCTGTATGATTTAGGAAGCTCTAGAGGCCTGTTCCCTTGTTTGGGAATGAAGACGATTTACGACTTGACGAGAAGACACTTACCTCGTTCATTTATGTTGCTACTACCCCATACAGTATGGTGAGCATTCGCATAGCAACCGACAATAAATTGCCGATTGGACTCCTGACAGTCGCTGATCAGATCCTGGACCTCGATATGTGGAATTTGCTGTGTATCCCCAACAAAATAAGCAGACGCCAGCACGACATCCTGCACTCCATTTGCAGTAGAAACCTCCACCAAAATAGCAAGGAGATCTCTGTGGAGTTCTTATATCTGTGCATACAAATTTATACTCTGACGAAATTTCAATGAATGATGAAGATGAGAACTTAGAATTTATTTGTGTACGTGTAAAGATTGATTGCAGTGGGCTGTTCGTGGTATGCTGTTATGTACCACCTAATTCTGATTTAAATACTTATTTGAGATATACTAATTGTATAAAGGTTATCTACGCTAAATTAACACCTATTGATTCAATAATAGTGTTCGGTGACTTTAACCTACCATTAGTGTGGTGGAACATCTGTGAGGAAGAAAATCATTTCTCCCATATGCTTCCCGTGAAAATTTTAATGATTTTTTGGATTCCCTTTCGGAGTTACCAAGTAAATACAATTACCAATAAAAACGGAAGAAGCTTAGATTTAGTCTATACTGATGACATCGCTAGATTTTACGTGACCCGATGTGTACCGTTCGTTTGTCCTGAAGATCCTCACCATCCTTTTCTTGACGTAATTTTTGAGTTTCCAGTCACTCTTCCTCAAAAGGATGTAAATATCTACTCTTCACGTTGTAAATACTTTTTTAAAAAAACCAACTACCGTAAATTATGTAACATGCTCTCAAAACAAAAATGGCCTAAGAACTTTGATGAGTTAGATAACTGTGTTTCGAGCTTCAACGATATTCTTTATAATTGTTTCGATGCTTGTGTACCTAAGTTTAATGTGTCACTGATCCAAAAATGTCCCGTATGGTTCTCAAAGGAGTTGAAAAGGCTTAATAATGCCAAATCCCGTGCGTTCAAAACATATAAGAAATCTGGTAGTAGTGTAAATTACATGAAATATACCTTGCTGAGACATAACTTCGATTCAGTTAATAAAAAATGTTATAACAATTATTTAAACACCTTAAAGAATAAAATCCGTCATGATACTAAATCCTTTTACGACTTGTTGAATATGAAGCGTAAAACTATTGGTTTTCCCTCATCAATGACATTCCGAGACATTACAACCAATGATGAATCTCTAACATGTTTGCTGATTTCTTCAGATCCACATACTCTACGTTTTCATTCAATAGTAATGATAGCTACCCATATTATATATCGCCGTTTAATTGTGTACACCAACCTGTTATTGACCCGAAAGATGTTTTAAATCACTTAATGACCCTGAAGTGTACTTTCGACCCAGGTCCAGATAATATTCCTAGCTGCATTTTGAGGAATTGCGCCGAAAAACTGTATTTACCACTGTCAAATATTTTTAATGCATCGTTAAAATTAGGAAACTTTCCTAAATGCTGGAAAGAATCATTCATAATACCCCTTCACAAGGGCGGTACTAAATCCAATGTTGGGAACTACCGCGGTATAGCTAAACTCAATGCTATCCCAAAGCTATTTGAGTTTATCATTACAAACCAAATAATACACTGGATTTCACCTTGTATATCTGAAAATCAGCATGGCTTTCTTAGCGGAAAATCAACTACAACAAACCTCTTGGAATTTTCTTCATATGTACACAAAGCTTTCTTATCTAATTTGCAAACCGATGTCATATATACTGACTTCAGCAAAGCTTTCGATAAAGTTAATCACCACCTGTTACTTATGAAGTTAAAAAATATGGGATTTCCTACATTGCTTTTAAATTGGATCAAATCATATTTGGACAATAGAAGACAAAGCAATTTCGGATTTCATTGAGGTCACATCTGGAGTCCCTCAAGGCAGCCACATAGGTCCCATTTTATTTCTTCTGTTTATAAATGATTTGAAGTTTGCTATTCACCACTCAAAAACTTTAATGTATGCTGACGACGTCAAGCTGTTCCTTTCGCATAACTCAATTGATGACCAGATGTTACTACAATCCGATCTAAACAGCTTGGTACAATGGTGCAATATAAATTTAATGATCCTGAACCTAGACAAATGTAAAGTTATGGTATATGCAAGAAACGTTGCCCTTCCTACAGAATATACAATTGGAAATACTGTCTTAAGCCATTTGGATTCCTTCGTTGACTTGGGAGTTACTATGGACCCTAAACTTCGCTTTCATTTGCATATAAATATATGCGTTAATAAAGCAAAAGCAATGCTTGGTTTTGTTAAGCGCGGTCTAAGGAATTCAACGACCCATATATCACAAAGTCGCTTTATACATCATTGGTTAGACCTATTTTGGAATACGCATCAACTATCTGGTGTCCTCAATATAAGATTTATATAGACAAATAGGAATCAGTTCAAAAACAGTTCTTGCTTTTTGCTTTGAGATCCTTGCCGTGGGATTTACCGTTTAATCTTCCGTTTAATTTACCGTTTAATCTTCCACCTTACGAGCACAGATTTAAACTTTTGAATTTACCTACTCTTGACAGCCGAAGAATTATGAGTAACGTATGTTTTATTGCAAAATTGTTATCTGGCACTGTTAATTCTCCATCTTTGCTGAGGAGCATTAACTTGAACGTTCCGACTCGTATTACTCGATTCTATATTCCTATCAAGTTATCTATTTGTAAGACCAATTATTCAGACAATGAGCCGTTCCGCCGTGCCTGCCGTGATTTTAACAACCTCTATAATGTTGTCGATGTTTCTGATTCGGTATATTCCATAAAACAAAATGTTATAACTTTTTTAAATATATAGATGTCGTTATCAGCTGATGATTTATAATCTGTAGCTGAATTTCAGAAGGGCCACTTGTTGGGTAGTGCGCTACCCCAACGTCCTTTTTTTTAAAAAAAAAAAAAAAGGATAATTAATTTTTTTTTAAATTAGTATGGCCGCTTGTGGCACATAATCTCCGCGGAAATAAAGTAACTTACTTTGATCCGTATTAAGTCCACAGACTTGGCCACGGTTTACCTAAGGCTCCTGTAGTAGTGCAAGGATGAATTTATTTTCGGCGAAAAGCCTGCACACCGTAGCCGATGCCCCTATGGCATGATGCGGGTTCGCCTGGAGTACCTTGATGGCACTCATCGTCTCTGGAAGTCCAAAGACCATTGGACAAGCTTCCCCGCCAAAGCTCGTCGAGAACCCTTGCCTCTTCCACCTCTGTCACGGACTTCAACCCTGCCAAGGGAGTTGGGTGGCAATTCACCCCGAGCGGAGGGATGCGAATTATGTGGCAGAATCGACAAAGCATTTCCACCAGACAAACCAGAAGAGATCGCATTACGCAATGGCTGCTGGGAGGTCCCTCTACTAGACTGCCCTGCAGTCCCCCTGGTAATGGCTGACACTCTTTACCTTCACTGGTACCGTAGTAGCAGGAGTAGTTGACCTGGAAGCGGAATCAAAGGCAGGCAAAAAATTGATGCTGCGAGGGCCTTCTGGTTGTCAGCCAGGCGGCACTACTTGTAGAAGGCCTCACATCATCTTTCATTCCCACCGGTCCTCTGCCTGGCGCACCCGACGCTCTGACGATATTGGCCCAAGTAGCAGAGCCAGTGGGGATATCAACAATGGAGTTCAGCCGATGGAGATTCCTTTTATTAGCCTGCCTAGCGGCACGGTTAGTAAAGGGCTCTTCATCGTCAATAGGCATTGTTGATTCGTATCTGGGTCTAGTATTGGCCAAATCGGCAGTAGCCAGGAGCGTTTCCATCGACACCATTTCAACCTTACTGTCTACCGTACTGGTAGAGGCAGAGTTAGAGGGGGCCTGTTCCTCAGAAACAGGCCCAGTTTAAAAAGCATCGGCTATAGGTTTGAGCATCAATGTAATGAATCCAAAACTTGTAGTAGACCCTGCTTTTGAGCTCCACTAGTTTTGCCATTGATGCGTCATCAATGACCATAATTAGATGGAGCAACGGACCTTGCGTGCGTCATTCAACAACCTTCCACTGCTTAGTTGAGAAGGAGTTAAGTGCACCAAATGTGCTCACCACCTTCTCACTTATCAGCGAAAGGCTGTGAGGAAAGCAACCCCGGATTAAGTGAGTCCGGGGAAAGTTACCCTCCTCTACAAGGGCAATATGAAGGGCGGAAGGTCCTTGATTTTGGTGAAGTGCCTACGCACCCAATCAGCCGAAGGCTGGTCGACGCACATAAGAACCAACCACCCAGTTCTGGACAAACAGTCCTCAAATTGTGGTTTGAGCACGTATTTGCCAGCTAGCACGATTAACACATCAATAATGACCTCCTGTACCCGAGCAACTTACTCGGGTGTAAGAGGACAATTAATCAAGTCGCTCGAAACAAAGCCCAACCTAACGCTACTCACCACCTGGCTGAAGGTGGCTTTTGCTGGTAGGAAGACTCTGTGATTGCTCCAGTGAGCGCACACGCTTTATATTTTTCGGTCTGGCTGGAATGGAGAGAAGGGTATTCTTGGTTATTTCCAGAGAACTATCTCTGGAAAGACCACAAGCCAATGCCCAACGGAACCTCCTTTTCTCTGCAGAAGTTAGTTTTATAAAACAAGAGTCCGCATTAAGCGTCATCTGGTTAATCTCTGCGCCTATAGCAGTGAGCCCGGATTGCTCCGAGTAGACGCTAAAGTTGTCCGGCACTTCAGTGCTACAGAGGAAGCCGGTATCTGAGGACTCTTCCCTGGATACGTCCCCCTCTCTAGCACCGATGAGTGTGGACGACAGCATATTAGGGATAGGTATTGGAGACCTATCCAAGACCCCTGTAAAGTAACCAACATCACCTTTAGGGGGGTCGGGAGTCAATGGCCCCTAAACCAAAGCGCCCGAAGCCACAACTACCGTGCAGGTAGACGTGGTGAGAGTTTAGACCACTGTATGCTCACCAGCAGTGCAAGTGGTCTATGCACTAGCTGCATCCTCCTCATCCTTTGATAGTTTTTTTTATAATCCATAAAAATTCCCAACAGGGTGTGGGAAAGGACGGTCAACCACGGCATAGCCCCCGTGGTAAGGCTAACATAAAACCAGAGATCACCTGGTATTCGGAGTTCGCATATTAACGACTAAGCGCCCTCTTAGCCACTCATCCCTCGGCATATGCTGTTCCGCCTTGGATTAGGGGTTTTATTTAAGAGAGTGAACCATCTCTCCTCTCGACAACAACAGTTAGTGTTTAAAAAGTTGATTTCAAAATTAACTTTTAATTTACATTTGGTAGCCATATTGATCCGTCATTTTGAATTGTTCAACTCTGGTTAAAGATTCTTCAACTTTTGAAAATTAATGATGCTTGGCAAGATTTAAGTGATTTTAAGGACCGTAAATCGCTAAATAAATATTATTTCAAACATCAAATAATCCTAAGCCAGAGCTAACTTTTCAAAATCCTTTTCAGGTTCAACTACTCACATTGTATATTTACCAAATTTTCCAGTCACGATTCGTAATTTTTGTTACCCAAATTTTTGTCGTATAGTGTTAGCAATATTCCTCCAACATCTTTTAAATTTACTTATAAATTTTATGTAGTAGATATATAAAATAATTATTTAAACATTTGTTTTTTATACTTATAGATTACTGGTGCTGCTCAAATACTTATAGGAACAACATTATTATGGGGCCATTCGGGTTATTATGGAATTGTGCAAAACAAATTATGGGCCCCAGCTGCTATCTTATTATGTTTGGGACCAGTGACATTTATACTATGCTGGATGGGATGTCAAGCCACAAATCAAAGAAAACGTTGTTTATTAGGAATGGTATAATTTGCAAAATATATGGTTTGTCATGATAAAAAGCCTCTTTTATTTTATAACATAGTTTACAGCGTTCTTGGTGGCTTGTATATGTGTTCAGTTCATTATCTGTGGCTGGTCCTTAGCAATGCGTGAAAATCTACCTTCATCTGTAGAAATATTCATTGATGATTCTTTTGTAGAGTTTCTAGATAAGTTTTCCAGAACAAAGGTTGACAATTTGCATTTGTGGAACCGTATGCAATCACAGGTATACATATAAAAATTATAACTAAATATATATTAAAGACAATTCTATTTAGCTGCAATGTTGTGGTGTTGATGGACCCTTAGATTACCGTAGATTATCCCTTCCGTGGTCTTGTTGCTCTCGACCAGAGCATGCATATGAATCTGCATGTGATACGCACTATAAAAGAGGATGCTTAGCAGTAGTATCTGAGCAGATAAAATATAGATTATTGCTAACAGCATTTGGTTCTGCTGTAATCGCTATATTTCAGGTAAACTCAGAAGATTGATTATTTTTCATAACTTTTTCGTTATTTTAAGTTTTATGTATTTATTCAAAATATAAATAACTTGTGACATGAGTTGTGTTTTTTTTTTAATGGATCATTTCATATTCGTTAATAAAGATACAAAATGTGATCGGTCCCAAGAACCATTTTTCCGTGGAATTTTTTACTCTGAATCCTAGCCAATATTATTTAATGGTATGCAAATGATTTAGTGAGAGTTCTAAAAAAAATGCTGTTTATTTCATAACTGGTTAAAAATTACCGAACTTAAAAAAACACAGTACATTTAATTAAAATTATTCGGCTTTGAATGAACAATGATGTCAGAAGAATATCAAAAAGTTTATAGAACTAGCAGATCAGACGATCGTTTCGGAACCAGCTACGGTTCCTCATCAGTGATCTTTGTGATAATTCCCTAATTTCAACAATCTATGGAAGTGAAAATACTGTAAAGTAAATGAGAATTACAAGGACAGTTATTTTCACTGAATAGTAATATTGTACATTTTGTTCTTGGGTCTGGCAAAATCGAAAATTTAGTAGGCCCGAGTTAATTGAAAAAATTTTACAAATAAAAAATTAACATTTTACCAAGTAGTTTAAGGTCTCCTGGGTAAGAAAAAAATTGTTGGAATTCTAGTCCCCATTTACGATTTCTAGATCCGCCATTGTGTATAAGTAAAAGAAACGTAAAAAAATCACAGATTATAAGTGCGAAGACAACTTCACAAATGAGTCATTTCATGTGAAGCGGACAACCAAAAATAAAGTAAGGTTCTGAAATTCGGCTTATTTAAACCTGTGGAAAATATGAATGTGGACACACAATTTTTTTTTTATATGAAGTTTATTTGCCAAGTTATGGGTTTTTAAAGAATTGACGTAATTGAAATTGGATTTTTCAAAAGTAATTTTTAGAATTAAGCAAATTTACAATAAAATATTAAACATGGTAATATAAATAGGAAATGTTCTTTTCAATTATGGAATCAGATTGGAAATTAAATTTTTTTGTGCACCAAACCGGAGGTAAAAGTTTAAAATCAGAATTTTAATAACTTCGACCATTTAAAAAAAATATTTTTCAAATTTTAGCTTATCGTATTTAAATAATACCCTTAAAATTTCAAAATGGGATCTACAATAGTTTAGGAGATAGATACATAGGTGTCGCACTGAGCGTGGTAGCTATGTACTTTAATTCATGTATCTCATAAACTAAAGAGATTTGTGTAGGTTTATGAAATAAAATTATTGTTATTTTTCTGTTGTCATATCTAAACTATTTTAAACACTAGCTTTTATATTCTTTCAGAGTTTGGGTCTTTTTTGCGCCGTTCACTTAACAATATTATTTGGGAAAAGTGAAAACAACCATTCTGTTAATGGCTTGAGTAAAAAACGACAGCATCAGTTTCTTCCCTTATCAATACAAGATAAACGGCACGACATGTCATCACCCCTCAGTTTATCACCGTCAGCTCCTGGCCATCGAGTTACTAAAACTGCTAAGCCTGCTGCCATACAAAAATGACAGACGATTAGTTTTTAATTATGAATAAATTGTAATTAATTAAATTATTAACTCACTACAAAATATTGTAACTGAGATGGAAAAAAATACATGTGACCCTCAATTTGTTGATTTTTGCTTTTGAATATGATGGTGCATTGAAAACCTAAAATCAAGGTTTCCATGATATTTTTCCACCAATGAGATTTCCATTTTTTCATAGGCTACAAGGGACCATTTGGGGTAGTCCGAATGCTCACAAATTTTATATTGTTAATACGGCTGAATCAATTTTAATTGAAAGGTCAATTTTATTGACAGAGTATAGATAACAAAGAGGTAGCAATTCGCTCTTATACTTTTTGGAACGTAAAAAGCTAGAAACCACTTATGAGGTGTAATACCGATGAAACGAATGCAACTGTTGGCAACCGATCCACCGGGCAAAATGTATGAATGGATGGGTTGGAGGTGTTTGATAAAACTAATATTTTACATTTCTTTTGGCAAATAATATTCAACATTTGTTTATTTACTTACTTAGTTGGCTCTGCAACCGATGATCAGTCTTGGCTGCCTCTATAAAGCCTCACGCCGGCGTCAGTTATTAAGGCTAAGTGCAGTCAGGTCCCCCTGTACCTGGGGGATTAAGTCGTCCTCTTCTGCGCGTTTCACCTCCATGGATCCAAAAAAACACCCTCCTACCCGGATCATTTTAATTCATTCATTTAACATGACTCAGACAGCGAACCCGCTGGATTTTTATGCGCTTGATTACGTCAATGTCGTCGTACAGCTCATGGTTCCACCTTACACGATACACGTCGTCCACGCCCACTGGACCATAGATCGGAGTATCTTCCTCACGAACGCTCCCAACAGCCTCTCATCGTTGGTGGTCAATGTCCAAGTCTCAGCGCCACACATTAGGACGAGAAGGATGAGGGGCTTGAAGAGCGTTATTTTCGTACGTCGAGAGAGGGCCCTGCTTCTCAATAGCCTACTGATTATTCTTCGCTTGATTTCAAGGCTGACATTATTGTTGGTGTTGATGCTGGATTCAAGATAAACGAAATCTTTGAAGTCGTCAAATTTGTAATTATCAACGGTGATATTTTGTCCATTTTGTTTGATGACACAAGGTATATGGTTTTGTCCTCGGCCACCACTAGATCCACTCGACGAGACTCCCTTTCTAAGTTAAAGAATGCTGCACTGACTCCTCGCGCGTTAGTACCAATGATGTCAATATCATCAGCATATGCTAGTAGCATGACACTCTTGTAAAATATAGTGCCAGAGATGTCAATGTTCGCAGCTCGAATTATTTTCTCCAGCATAAGCTTGAAGAAGTCGCACGATAGAGAATCACCTTGTCTAAAACCTCTTTTGATGTCAAATGGCGCGGAGAGGTCAGACCCAATTATCACTGCGCTGGTGGTGCCTGTCAGCGTCATTTTCCAAAAACGAATGAGCTTTGCAGCCAGACATTGCGGTGTATTGGTGATCTCTAATCGTGCTGTCGAAGGCGGCTTTATAATCGACGAATAGATGATGTGTGTCGATTTGTTTTTCTCGGGTCTTTTCCAGGATTTGGCATAGTGTGAGTATTTGGCCGATGGTGAATTTACCAGGCCTGGAGCCACACTGATAAGGTCCAATCAGTTTGTTGACGATGGGCTTCAGTCTTTCACACAGTACGCTCGATTGAACCTTATATGCGATGTTAAGAAGGCTTATTCCACGGTAGTTGGCGCGGATCGTAGAATCACCTTTCATGTGGATTGGGCAGAGTACGCTTAGGTTCCTATCACTGGGCATGCTTTCATCCGATCATATTCTGCATAAAAGCTCGTGCATACGTTTTGTGGACGACCTCGATAGTCTAGTGGATAGTGCACTAGACTTTCATCCAGAAGGTTGCGGGTTCGTTTCCCGTTTTGGTCTGGTGGTTAATTCTCATAAACTTCTTGTATTCACTATCGATATGAAGTGGATGAGAATTATAAGAATGTGTACAAGTACACACCTTGGTTGGTAATGGCAAAACCACCGAGCTGATAAAAAATTGCCACACAGCCGTTCGGAATCGGCGTTAAACTGTAGGTCCTACCATCGCCACTGTGGTCTAGTGGCAGAGTGCCAGACTCTTGTTTCTGGAGACCCGCGTTCGATTCTCGGCTTGGGTATGTTTCTTATCTATCTTTCTTTCCCTCTTCCTTTCCTTCTTTCTTGGGGCTTTGGTACAATAGATCTTATAGGTCGCAGTGCCTGACTTTCGAGTCATCTTTCCTTCAAATAATAATAAAATACGTTTTGTGAGCTCTTCGCCTCCAGTCTTAAGCAACTCAGCAGGCAGGCCATTTATACCCACAGCCTTATTGTTTTTCAGCGGAGCGATGGGTGTTAAGACCTCGTCATAGTCGAGTGGCGGTACTCCAACGCCGTCAGTGATTGAGGTTTCCGGAACAGCTTCCCGAATGGCGGGACTGTTGTCGTCATCACCATTAAGCAGCAGCGAGAAGTTTTCTCTCCATAACCTCATAATACCCTGGACATCTGTCACCAGATTTCCGTCTTCGTCCTTGCAGGAAGAGGCGCCGGTCTTCAAACCGTTAGTCAGGCGTCTTATTTTTTCGAAAAATGTTTGCACCTCATTCCTGTTTCCAAGCATCTCGATATCGTCGCACTCACGTCTTACTGCACTCTCGTTTCTTGCGCCTGAAAAGACGTTTGTCCTCCCTCAATTTTCTGTATCGCTCCTTAGCACTTCGCGTTGAAACTAACTGCAGGGTGGGTAGCCTAGCGTCCACTGCGCGCATATATCATCGAGTTGAGGGGTGTTTGGGAAAGGAGGAATGAGAGTTGATTAGCGAAGGCGTCGGCTATCCGTTGTGATTGCAGCTTTTCGACATCCAGCTTTCTCTGTGTACTGGTACGTATGCGTTTCGCTGCACAGAGGCGTGTGCGAACCTGCAACCAAGAATCGGTCCGAGTCGATGTTAGCGCCACGTATTGTGCGTACGTCCAGTATACTGGAAGCGTGCCTTCCGTCGATCACAACGTTATCGATTTGGTTACGCGTATTTTGATCAGGGGACAGCCAGATGAAAGTTAAGAGTTTTGCCTTAATGCGGATAGTGGCTAAGCACTCGTTCACGGGTGTGAGCCTCGAGACAAGATGGAACAGTCTCTTCCTAACCACAAACCCGACACCAAATTCGTGTTGCGAATCATGACAGCTGTACTAGATGTCACAGGATGCTCTTTTGCAGTAACCCTGTTCCGTCCATCGCATTTCCTGTATAGCAGTGATGTCAGCTCTATATCTTCCGAAGACATCTACCAGATGGATAGAGGCACCTTCCCTGTAAAGGGTTGGGACATTCCAGGTGCATATCCGTAAATAGTAGTGCTTTGGGCGTTTGCGGGGGTCGTCAACATTAGGGGAGTCCGTTATCCGAGGCTTCTTTATTGGATTCATTGAAGATTGTTTTTGACGTGGTGGGTTCCAAGCCCAACGCACAACCCCTCATTCAGGGTCACGGAGAAACCCACCGCACGCATTAGTTAGCTCCCTGACGGTTGTCAGATTGCTATCCAGGGGTGCCACGAGGAGGCTGTGTGCCGGCTTGAGACGGAGAAGCGCAAGGATCGAATGTGGACTCTCCTGAGCCGGTCACAGACTTTACCTTGTGTCCTCCGCCCCCAAGGCCCCTCTTCAACATTTGCAGTATTTTATATAAACAAATATGTAAACGTTTTATTTTGATTTTATGCATTATGAATGATTTCTTTTCTATTATGCATATGCATGTAGATGCTTTTTAAAATATTTTTCTGATTTGATTTTATGAAATTCAATAAATTCATGAACAAGAAAATAAATAAAAATTTAAAACAAATTATTATCGTCTTTGCGTATTATTACACGAAAAAAAGGGAAACCAAAAAAGCGTATATGCATAGATTATAAATGTGTTATCTTTTTTGTTTGAAATAATTTTTGAAGTCTGTACACAATAAAAAATAAGAATAAATGTAGTTTATATGGAATTTATAAAAAATTGAGAAAACAGGACTTTTTAAATATCGTCAGTATATCTGACATACATACATACTTTAGAAAGTTAATTGGCTTTATTAAAGTATTAAAAAAATTAATATCACGTACATTAAATCTGATTTTGTGTCCTTCTTAGCCGAAAAAACCGTAAAAATTGGGAATTTTTCATGTTTTTTGCACTAAAGCGCACCCCAGCTGCTGTTGTTGGTAAAAATAAATTGCAAATTCAGATTCCTTCAGGGCAATCATTTGTTGGACCATTGTCATCTTTCTAGAGGGTGCGTTCAATTTAGGTTTTGATTTCAGTTTCACTCATACAATGAGGAGCCACGCTAGTGTAGCATACACGACGCCTTTCTCAGTTTTTTTTTACACATTCGACATGTTTTTTCCATTTTAAATTCTTATCCACAACGACCCCTAGGTACTTATATTCATCAACCAATACTATTTTGATGGCACATTTGTCGCTGAGGTCAAAGTTATTTATTTTGTGCTTGTGAAGGCAGCTTACGTCATGAAATTTTATATGTATGTTAGAGTATATTATATGAGGAGGTCTGACATGTAATAATTTTGTTTTTGTTGAACCACGTACACTTGCCTTTTTTAATGCAATTAGCAGATGTTTGTGTGTCAGTGTACCGAAAGCTTTGCTGAAATCCACAAACAGTACAAGACTATGATAATTTTTACTTAGATTTGCATTCAAAGTATTTGAAAAATTTCCTAGAAGGTTGTTAATATTTTTGCCTTTCTGAAACCCGTATTGATTTTGACTTATGATATCAGCTTTTGTTATACAACTTTTTAGTCTACGGTACACGATTTCTTCCAGCACCTTTTCAATTACTGGCAAAATTGATATTGGTCTGTAATTATTGCAATCAGATTTCTTCCCACTTTTATATATTGGCCTTACAATTGAAACTTTAAGTGCTTTGTAGGGGCGCTTGTAGCTCAAGCAGTTTCCGCTTACAATTTCATTTTGGTTGTTTGAATGTTCAAACATAAAAACATCACTTCCGTTTGAGTCGCCATCTGTGTGCGAAAAGAAGAAACAGACCACACTACTTATTCACCATAATTTGAATTAAGTTCCTTATGTCCAAATTTTCATTAATTATTTTCTTTTCCGACAGTAGAAATACTGTTACTCTCTCTAATTTTTGATGATTCATTATCCTAGACAGAGCTTACCTCGTCAAGAAAAGCAATTTTCTAATCCTTTGCGATTCCAGACGTCTTCAAGTTAACTTGTGTGGAAGTGTCAAGGCAGATAATTGCGTTTGCTTAGTACAACTAAAGACCGTATAGTAATTTTCAATTTATTTCAACATTTAACTCAAACCTTAACATTTTCATCTGTTTTCTACGCAATAAAAAAAAAAAATAAAGAGTGAGTAAATAATCTGAAAATTAATAAAATTCGCACATACATTTGTATGCTTGCATTCATTTCATTTTTGCATTAAAATTTAACTATTCTACGAATTTTAGCAATCGCAATATTTCATTGGATCATTTATTCGTATCAACATTTTTCAAGGTGTGGATGAAAAGGCAGAGAAAGGGGTATAAAATCATTATACTGGTGCCAATTCCTACCATGGGTAAAAATTCCACAATGTTGACCATAAATTTTACTATTCTTCAAATTTTATTTTTTTTCTCTATTAGATTTGGCACCTAATGCTTAAGATAATAATACATATCATAAAACCTAATACCTAAAATAATAATACATAACATAAAACCAAAGATAATTATACCTAAAATAAAACCTAATACATAAGATCATAATACCTAAAATAAAACCTAATACATAAAATAATAATACATAACATAAAACCTAATATATAAAATGATAATACATAACATAAAACCAAAGATAATAATACTTAAAATAAATCCAAGTAAAACAACATAACATGTACCTCAACTAAATACCTACACCTACAAAACCTCTATCATACCAACTCGGGTACACACACACAAACCATTGGTCAAGGTGTCAGAAGCGGTCAAGCAGGTTTCAGTTTCTTTCGCACATTCAGAGATGATGTATTAAAATCCCGTGGGTCTGCTGAAAAAGAGAAATTCGACATGTGGAGTGAAGTGATAGAACCTAGTTTAGTTAGATAAATTTAGTATTAGAATAAGTATTAAAAAGGATATATAATGAGCTAAAAATATCTACAATATTATAAATGTGTTAAAAATAGACAAAACAAAGTCAAGCTAAACCCCTGAAATAAAAATAATAAGTAAAAAACAATAATGATGAAAAAGAGGTAAAAACATATTACACCAAAACCCATGCATAAAAAAAAAGTAACTAAAAAAATATTAAATTTAACAAAAACTATATCTAAAACCTCTGAAAAATACATAAAAACAAATTAAAATAAATATAAAAACCAAAATCTGCATATCTAAGTGACTAAAAGCTACATGAAAATAAACTAGTATGAAACTAGTATGACACTAGTTTGCAACTAGTATGTTATCAGTGCAGTGAATTTAGTTAGTGAAAATAACATAAGTAAAAGAATAGAGAATAGAGAAAAATATGAAAACAACAACAATTGTATAATACTGCACATATAAATATGTATATTAATTTTTCGAATTACGGTTAATTCATAATTTCTACTTGTGCAAAGGCAAAGTGTTGTTAGAACGGTATAAAAATTTTTCGACCAAATATTGAATACAGTGTCGAGAAATATTTATACATATTTTGTTGGTTTTTTTTTATTTTTTTATTAAATCATTAAAATATTTTTGCCTTAATATAATAATAATAATAATATTCATTAAATAATAATTTTTAGAAAGAAAAGAAACAAAAAAAAAGTTAATATTCACTGTGATTTAAAAACAGTATTAATATAAACATACGTGCAAAAATGTTGCAAAGCATGGTTAGCAACATGTTTCCAACTAATAATTTTGGTAGATTTACAGCATTGTCAACATACACATACACCATGAAAGATCTTTCATCGTGGGAGCAACGACCTTAAAAGTTGTAAGTGTATTTTGTTAATTTTTTTTTTATTTGTGTAATATTTATATTTTGTTAGTACTATTTATATTAGTATGGGACAAATTGGTTCTTTCTTGGTCATTTTTTTTTCTTTTCGGTAATTGAATATTTAAATTCTAATTTACCTAAGTTAAATTTTATCGCTAATTTTAATATTTAATTATAATTACCTAATATAATTTTTCTTTGAATTTTTGATAAATTGAATAATTGTAATGCATTCTACAGTATATTTAAATTGGTTTTCTAATATATTAATTAAATAAAATTTATTATAATGCAGTGCTAAAATTTTCGGTATTATGATTACGAGCAAGTTCGGTTAGGTTTTTTTTTTGTGGTTATGTTTAGGGACTATCAAGTATTTCTTTTGTTGTGGATTTTTATCTGATAGTCATGGAAGGGAGGGCAAAGTGTTGTGACAACATTCTAACACAACCAAATCGTAGATCAATTCGATGATGTGGAATCTTCTTCTCTTGTGTCCTATTTTTTTTCTTGCTATTTCTTCCAACTTTAATGCACGCGAATTTTATTATTTTTATTTATATGGCAACGTATAATCACCAGGCGGAAGGTGCAAGAACACCACCCCATTAGCCGACGAGCCGGAGCCGGAACTCGAAGCGTGCATTCGCTACCTACCCCTGCACAAACATTCACCAAATCGTTGCATGCTACAATATAATATAAAATTTTTGGCGCCCAACGTGGGGCCCGACGATACTAACTTTTCGAAATCAATAAATTTTAAACTGGGTATGGAATGAAGAAGTTCATACTTTGGAGTGGGTCCTCATTCTACCTGGCTCTTTTATCTATCTTTCTAATTTTTTTTCTTACTTTGTTAAGACTCGCAAGGAATTTATAATGTTGCTATCTTGCTAACATAAAACCAGCGTGCTTGAAACGAAGTAACTATTTGTTTTTTTGTCAGTGATCTTATTAGTCCTTATTTTTGCTGAATGGAAATGCAGATTTTGTGGTATATAAAGCTACGGTCCGACCAAGGTTTAAAATAAGTGATGATGTAAAGATTTCCCTTCTGTTTCTCCGTTTATTTTCTTTCAGGAAAATAGCATTAGTTATTGGCCCTGGCTCAAACTAATGACCAAATGTATCTATTCTTTCTCTTTTCTTTTCTTTTCCGTCCATTACTCGTATTGATCTGTTATAACGAAAATAAACATAACGAACTTTTGCTGACTTGTCTCGAAATCATAAAATAATTATCTCGATTTATATTTCTTAGCTTGTGAAAATACTTACTTAATTTTATATAATTTAAAATTTTTTTTCTAGTATTATTATTGACTTTGCTTTAATAGATTTTTTTTTTAATTTAATTGATTTTTTTGCAATGCCTGATCCTAGAACAGAAGATTTGAACTCAGAATCCAATGGTCAGCATTGTAACATTTGCACAAACTGGATTTCCGTTCGTGCTAATTTAGTCTCCATTCCATGTGGACACTGTTTTCATAGATCCTGTATATATAAATACCTCCAATCAAAACGTAATTGTCCTACTTGTGGAATTTATTGCAATTTACAAGATATTGTTCCCAAAACAATGACAACAAGATCACAAAGTAGTATACCTGGTCCTGCTAGTACTACTGGTGCTGCAGAGGCAAACACAAATACCGAATCTTCCACAACAACTGCGACTAGTGAAGTTGCTCAGGGTCCAGTAATATCACCTTCTAGATTATCTCCTTCAGAGCATAGAGCTACCATTAGAAATTTTGTCACTGCTGCTGTAGGTGCACAGCAGGCAGAGCTTTTAAGTACGCTTAGTACACAATTATCAAATTTGATTGCGACAAATATCGAAGAAGGGTTCAAGAGTATCAGTTTACAAAATAGTCTACCTACTGCAATACCATTGCAACCAAATAATATCCCCACTATTAGCAGCAATGCTCAACGTTTATTTCCGCCAAACGCGCAGGTGCATTCTTTACCAGCAGTGGAACGTCAAACAATGGAGGAACTGCTTGGTTTACCCGCAGCTGCTAATGCTAATCGTGATAGTAGTGGTGGAACATCTATTCGCACTCGAAATTTCCATTCTGGTCTTGTATCTCGTCCTGATAAAGTTGGTTCCATTATGTATAATTGGAAGTTAAAATTTACTGGTACTAATGATGGTTTGTCAGTAGACAAATTCATTTATCGTGTAGAAGCATTGACCAATCAGACTCTAGGTGGAGATTTTGATTTACTGTGTCAGTATGCAAGTGCTTTGTTTGATGCAAAGGCTAGCGATTGGTTCTGGCGTTTCCACAAATCCGTCCGCGAAATACATTGGCCTGATCTTTGCATTGCTCTGAGAAGACAGTTTAAAGATTCCAGAACTGATGTTGACATTAGAGAGTTAATACGCGATAGAAAACAAAAACCGAACGAAGGATTTGATTCGTTTTACGATTCAATTTTAGGGTTGACTGATCGGCTTGAACAACAACTATCAGAAAATTCTCTTGTGGAAATATTACAACGCAATTTACTACCGGAAATACAGCATGAGATTTTGAATCTGCAAATTCACTCAGTGTCACAGCTGAGAGATATTTGTAAGAAAAGAGAATTTTTCCTTCAGAATATTCAGCACAGACAGCAATATGCTAAAACATCAACACGTAAACATACAAATATTTCTGAATTAATTGAGAAGTTTAGTAATGAAGAAGAAAATGATATATCTGTAATTTCTGCCATTTCTTTGAAATGTTGGAATTGTGGGCTTGATGGTCACCAATACCAGGATTGTCTTAGTGAGCGTAAAGTTTTTTGCTATGGTTGTGGCATTCCTAATATTTATAACCCTAACTGCAAAAATTGTAGTCCAAAAAACTACCAGCAGAACGCACTGAGAAGTGCACGCAAACCACTCGTAACCAATACGTTCAAACATCAATCGACCAACACCGAATAACGATTGATACCAACCAAAATAATTCTAATATAGTTTTAAATAATATTAATAACAAATTTCTAGTTTTAGGTCCTCATAAACCTTTCCATGTCCGACTGGCCGAATATAACAAAGTTCGACAGCGTATTTTTGGAAATTTTCCTACACCTCCTACAACACCTAGTCGTTCTAGTTTACGCATTCGTTCCTTTTGGGAAAAAGTGCGCACTAATCGCAAAAAGTTTTTGTCTTCCATTTTTGATAAACATACAGATATTCGTCCTTACGCTGAAGTGCACTTATTTGGTAAAACAATAAGGGGCCTTTTAGATACGGGTGCATCTATTAGTTGCATAGGAGCGCAGTCAGCTTCCGAATTTTTGTCGTTCAATATACCGTACAAGAAAATAAAGTATTTCATACATACTGCAGATGGTAAACCACAAAATATCGTTGGTATAATTGAAACTCAAATAGCTTTTCGTAATGTTACAAAACCCATCACAATTTTTATAATACCTAGCTTATCGCAAAATCTTTATTTAGGAATTGATTTTTGGAATTTATTTCATCTTTTACCTTCATGCTTTGTTAGTGAAGTTAATGTATCTAATATTTCGAATTCGATTATACACTCTTTAACTGATGTCCAACCAAAACAACTTCAAATGCATAAACTTATATCCATCTTTCTCCAAAGAAGGACTCGGAAAAACAAATCTCATTTCACATGTTATTGATGTTAAAGATACAAAACCTATCAAACAAAGACATTTTCCTGTTTCTCCGGCGATTGAAAAATTAATTTATGATGAATTAGATAGAATGTTGAAGTTAGGAGTGATAGAAGAATCCGATAGCGCGTGGTCTTCACCAATTGTTTTAGTACGCAAACCAGGTAAAGTGCGGTTGTGTTTAGATAGCCGTAAAGTAAATACAGTAACACTAAAAGATGCATATCCCTTGCCAATCATAGATGGAATTTTGAGCAGGCTTCCAAAAGCCGAGTTCATTTCGAGCATTGATTTAAAAGACGCTTTTTGGCAAATACCTCTCGACGTAGGATCACGTGATAAAACCGCGTTTACTGTCCCTGGTAGACCACTGTATCACTTCAAAGTAATGCCTTTTGGTTTATGCAATGCGCCACAAACAATGTCTCGTCTCATGGATAAAGTCATTCCCGCACATCTCAGATCATATGTGTTTATATATCTGGATGATCTTTTAATTGTATCCGAAAATTTTGATAGGCATTGTAAAGTGCTGCGCGAAGTTGCTCATCATATTCGTTGTTCTGGTCTGACAATTAATGTAGAAAAAAGTAAGTTTTGTCTAAGGGAAGTACAGTACTTAGGTCACATTGTGGGTAATGGTACAATCCGTACAGATCCCGAAAAAGTATCTGCTATCACAGAATTTCCGAATCCAAGATCTGCAAAGCAGCTAAGACGATTTCTAGGTATGTCAGGATGGTATAGAAAGTTCATTCGGAACTATGCTTCAATAACTTCGCCATTAACAGATTTGTTAAAATCTAATAGAAAGTACGCTTGGAACGAAGAAGCACAGAAAGCATTTGAAGACTTAAAAACCATCTTGAGCTCTGCACCGGTTTTGCATAGCCCAAATTTTTCACAGCCGTTTTATATACACTGTGATGCAAGCAAAACTGGAATAGGAAGTGTATTGGTACAAGTAAATGAGGAGGGTGAAGAGTTTCCCATAGCATTTATGTCCAAGAAACTCAACCAAGCCCAACGCAATTACTCAGTGACCGAACAAGAATGTTTGGCAGCAATGCTTAGCATTAAAAAGTTTCGCGCTTATGTTGAAGGACACGAGTTCACCGTGATTACGGACCATGCGTCTTTAAAGTGGCTCATGTCTCAAACAGATTTAAGCTCACGCTTAGCTCGATGGGCTTTGAAGCTGCAAAGCTTTTGTTTCAAAATTGAGCACAGAAGGGGTAGTCAGAACATAGTTCCCGATGCGCTTTCTAGGGTAAATACCGAAGATCTGTCCGCTATAACTATTGATGAAGGAATTTCCGTAGATTTAAATTCAACTCATTTGCATTCTGATGAATACAAAAGACTTATCGAAAACGTAAGGGCAAACGAAGCCAAATTTCCAGACTTAATAGTTGTTGATGGTTATTTGTATAGACGGACTGAACACGCAACTGGAGAGCAATTGCATGATGATCTCGTGTGGAAACTATGGATTCCCAAAGCTATGATACCTAGTATTTTAGAAAAGGCTCATGACAGTCATTTGTCATCACATGGTGGCATAAATAAAACACTTTATCGAATTCGGCGGTTTTGCTTTTGGCCAAACTTAGTGTCCGATGTCAAAAACTATGTGAATTCTTGCGAAATTTGCAAAACCACAAAACATCCTAATTTTACTTTGCGTCAACCTATGGGTAAAACTTCGGAAACGAAAAGATTTTTCCAAAAATTATATGTTGATTTCTTAGGTCCTTATCCACGTTCACGTTCTGGCAATATAGGCATTTTTATAACTCTTGAAGAAATTTACCGCTGATATAGTCACAAAATATTTGGAAGAAAATTTGTTTCATTGTTTTGGCGTACCAGAAACCATTGTATCTGATAATGGCTCGCAATTCAAATCCGGCGAATTTAATAACCTTCTTCTCAAATATGGCATTAATCATACATACACTGCTGTGCATTCTCCGCAGGCGAACGCATCTGAACGTGTAAATCGCTCAGTCATTTCCGCAATTAAGGCATACATTAAGCCAGATCAGAAAAACTGGGATGAGTATCTCAGTAGCATTTGTTGTGCTTTACGATCAGCTGTCCATTCCTCTATAGGTACTTCGCCTTACTTTATGACTTTTGGTCAACATATGGTAACTAACGGTGCAACATATGCATTATTGCGCAAACTAGAAATGCTCGAGGATAGATCTGTGAATTTTACTAGGGATGATACTTTTGAAAGCAGGAAAAGTAATGAAGAAGCAGCAAGAACGCAATGAGCGTGCGTACAATCTCCGATCACGTATTGTATCCTATGAGGTGGGTCAAGAAGTTTTTAGACGTAATTTTCAACAAAGCAACTTTGAAAGAGGTTTCAACGCAAAGCTTGCTCTTTGTTTTATTAAAGCACGAGTAAGGAAGAGGTTAGGTAATTGTTACTACGAGCTTGAGGATTTACAGGGTCATCTTATTGGTATATATCACGCTAAAGATATAAGGCAGTAAACATTTTTATATAAATTTAACCTTTTGATTTTTTTTGCTTCTCGCTTCAAGCGGTATCAGTTTTTGGAGATTTCATCCCCAAAATCTGATTTTGGCGAGGGAGTTATGTAGGGGTGCTTGTAGCTCAAGCAGTTTCCGCTTACAATTTCATTTTGGTTGTTTGAATGTTCACACATAAAAACATCACTTCCGTTTGAGTCGCCATCTGTGTGCGAAAAGAAGAAACAGACCACACTACTTATTCACCATAATTTGAATTAAGTTCCTTATGTCCAAATTTTCATTAATTATTTTCTTTTCCGACAGTAGAAATACTGTTACTCTCTCTAATTTTTGATGATTCATTATCCTAGACAGAGCTTACCTCGTCAAGAAAAGCAATTTTCTAATCCTTTGCGATTCCAGACGTCTTCAAGTTAACTTGTGTGGAAGTGTCAAGGCAGATAATTGCGTTTGCTTAGTACAACTAAAGACCGTATAGTAATTTTCAATTTATTTCAACATTTAACTCAAACCTTAACATTTTCATCTGTTTTCTACGCAATAAAAAAAAAAAATAAAGAGTGAGTAAATAATCTGAAAATTAATAAAATTCGCACATACATTTGTATGCTTGCATTCATTTCATTTTTGCATTAAAATTTAACTATTCTACGAATTTTAGCAATCGCAATATTTCATTGGATCATTTATTCGTATCAACATTTTTCAAGGTGTGGATGAAAAGGCAGAGAAAGGGGTATAAAATCATTATACTGGTGCCAATTCCTACCATGGGTAAAAATTCCACAATGTTGACCATAAATTTTACTATTCTTCAAATTTTATTTTTTTTCTCTATTAGATTTGGCACCTAATGCTTAAGATAATAATACATATCATAAAACCTAATACCTAAAATAATAATACATAACATAAAACCAAAGATAATTATACCTAAAATAAAACCTAATACATAAGATCATAATACCTAAAATAAAACCTAATACATAAAATAATAATACATAACATAAAACCTAATATATAAAATGATAATACATAACATAAAACCAAAGATAATAATACTTAAAATAAATCCAAGTAAAACAACATAACATGTACCTCAACTAAATACCTACACCTACAAAACCTCTATCATACCAACTCGGGTACACACACACAAACCATTGGTCAAGGTGTCAGAAGCGGTCAAGCAGGTTTCAGTTTCTTTCGCACATTCAGAGATGATGTATTAAAATCCCGTGGGTCTGCTGAAAAAGAGAAATTCGACATGTGGAGTGAAGTGATAGAACCTAGTTTAGTTAGATAAATTTAGTATTAGAATAAGTATTAAAAAGGATATATAATGAGCTAAAAATATCTACAATATTATAAATGTGTTAAAAATAGACAAAACAAAGTCAAGCTAAACCCCTGAAATAAAAATAATAAGTAAAAAACAATAATGATGAAAAAGAGGTAAAAACATATTACACCAAAACCCATGCATAAAAAAAAAGTAACTAAAAAAATATTAAATTTAACAAAAACTATATCTAAAACCTCTGAAAAATACATAAAAACAAATTAAAATAAATATAAAAACCAAAATCTGCATATCTAAGTGACTAAAAGCTACATGAAAATAAACTAGTATGAAACTAGTATGACACTAGTTTGCAACTAGTATGTTATCAGTGCAGTGAATTTAGTTAGTGAAAATAACATAAGTAAAAGAATAGAGAATAGAGAAAAATATGAAAACAACAACAATTGTATAATACTGCACATATAAATATGTATATTAATTTTTCGAATTACGGTTAATTCATAATTTCTACTTGTGCAAAGGCAAAGTGTTGTTAGAACGGTATAAAAATTTTTCGACCAAATATTGAATACAGTGTCGAGAAATATTTATACATATTTTGTTGGTTTTTTTTTATTTTTTTATTAAATCATTAAAATATTTTTGCCTTAATATAATAATAATAATAATATTCATTAAATAATAATTTTTAGAAAGAAAAGAAACAAAAAAAAAGTTAATATTCACTGTGATTTAAAAACAGTATTAATATAAACATACGTGCAAAAATGTTGCAAAGCATGGTTAGCAACATGTTTCCAACTAATAATTTTGGTAGATTTACAGCATTGTCAACATACACATACACCATGAAAGATCTTTCATCGTGGGAGCAACGACCTTAAAAGTTGTAAGTGCATTTTGTTAATTTTTTTTTTTATTTGTGTAATATTTATATTTTGTTAGTACTATTTATATTAGGATGGGACAAATTGGTTCTTTCTTGGTCATTTTTTTTTCTTTTCGATAATTGAATATTTAAATTCTAATTTACCTAAGTTAAATTTTATCGCTAATTTTAATATTTAATTATAATTACCTAATATAATTTTTCTTTGAATTTTTGATAAATTGAATAATTGTAATGCATTCTACAGTATATTTAAATTGGTTTTCTAATATATTAATTAAATAAAATTTATTATAATGCAGTGCTAAAATTTTCGGTATTATGATTACGAGCAAGTTCGGTTAGGTTTTTTTTTGTGGTTATGTTTAGGGACTATCAAGTATTTCTTTTGTTGTGGATTTTTATCTGATAGTCATGGAAGGGAGGGCAAAGTGTTGTGACAACATTCTAACACAACCAAATCGTAGATCAATTCGATGATGTGGAATCTTCTTCTCTTGTGTCCTATTTTTTTTTCTTGCTATTTCTTCCAACTTTAATGCACGCGAAATTATTATTTTTATTTATATGGCAACGTATAATCACCAGGCGGAAGGTGCAAGAACACCACCCCATTAGCCGACGAGCCGGAGCCGGAACTCGAAGCGTGCATTCGCTACCTACCCCTGCACAAACATTCACCAAATCGTTGCATGCTACAGCTTCTGGAATTTTTGCTTCATCTAAACCAGTTGTTCTCAAGTGGTGGGGCGTCGACAGTTTTGAACGGGGCGCGGAAGCATTTCAATAAATAAATATTTGCATACTCTGTAATGTTTTATATAACAAAAAAATTAGTTTTTTCGCGGTAAATAGTTAAAATTTATTTAAAAAAACAATGAAAAACACCATTTTTAAAAAAACACTTTTTAAGATTCATAATGTAAGAATATTGATCTCATTCTTTGTGTTAAAATATTAATTAAACAGGTTTCAAATTTTAATTACGATTCCGTAGTCCATTTCCACTATCAGCTCAGGTTTTTTAAATAAATTATTTAGCCATTTTTAAACATTTTTGACCAAGGAAATCGAAAATGGATTTTCAACGAAAATCGAACGTCCATTTTACGCCCTTAATTATCCGTTGAAATTGTCTGTATTTGATTCTGTTGTGACTTTGCCCGCCACAAATATAACAAAAATACTTCGCACTGTTTTTTTGATTTGGTACCATAAATATACAATTGAAACAAATACGGTATTGACTCGATCAGCTGTTAGGTGCTGTGACAACGAAATACTACCAATATAAGAAATCTCTTGTTTCTGTAGATCTGTTATATTTTTTTATCATAACTTTGGGAGGGCGGAGGGGGGCGTGGGTCCACAAAGAAGTCGAAAAAGGGGGCGCAGGTTGAATACAGTTGAGAACCTCTGATCTAAACTCTTGTTAATGAAGTTTGTTAAGACGGGTGCCATCAAATCGGAATGGTTTCTCAAATCTTTCAGCCTAATATCATCACATCCACGGATTTTATTTATTTTAAGGCTTTTTAATAGCAGTAGTTATTTTATTTTTTCAAATTCAGCTTACAAAGATATATGCATATATAATATATAGTGAAATAAAATAAGGTTGCGATAGTGGCCATGGCATTATGCCATCAGTCATACTATATGCACATGCATATGTACATATATAAATACAACAATTTTGATAATTTAAAATTAAAATGTTTCGTCTATTATTTTTTGTCTATAAGATTGTGCTTCGCGAATGTAGGATACAATTTGTGGCCAGTTTCTTCCGTTGAGTCATCTCTGAGCGTTCTAGGGTCTGTTTACCGAAATATACCTGTCTTATCTCTTTCAGCATGGGACAGATTCCTAAGAAGTGTGGCACATTTTCTTCTTCTTTCAAACCACACAACGTGCACACTGTATCTGTTATATGAGAAACTTAGTTTAGCCTTATGAGCTTTCCTCTTATTTTGAACAGCATGCTGATAGTTTCTGCGCTAAACTTTTCATTAAAACAATTTTTAAAGCAAAGATTATAGTCCAGACTTCCGTATACACGTCTTACCTCACTCCTTTGCGCCTTCAGCCCTGGACTTTGAGTCAGTTTTTATAATTACTTTTTCAAGCCGCACGTCCCATTCATATAGATTTTCAACATTTAATGGTTCATTTTTATCCTCTACAATTTTGTTCCACGTTTTAAAACAAAGTATGTTTTCTTTCAAAAGATATGAAGCGAGAATTTTCGGTAAGCGGGAATCCGATAACATCATTACGTTGCGCATGTTCTTAAAGTGCATATCAAGTGTGTGGATACACAATGTTGGAAGAACAGTTTCCAGATGTATCATGTAGTTAGGTGTGTATTGTGGCAATCGGGAAATCCTTTTTAAATTTTAAAGTTTTCAACCTCATTCTAAGCATCTATACCTTATATTTGGGCTGTCATAATGGACCATACATTGGATTCCTGCAGTGCGGCAGCACTCTCGTGGATGTGCAAGTGGTGGTGCGTTGTATGGTATCAAGAAGAACATATCTGATGCTAAAAGATGCCACTTCATCAATGATTCGACCATAGTTGAGTTATTGGTAAATACAAAAATATATCACATAGTTCCTGTTTACATAAATTGCAATAATTGGCAACATAATTTCAACGAACTCTGTTATTTTTTTGCGAGGAACCTGGAAAATGTCATGGTCACATGAGACTTTAAGAATTGGTCGACCGCAGCTAATAGAAGAAACTTAAACCCGGCTTAAACAAGAACGCAGAAGCAAGGATGAGAAAATAGATACAAACGGCAAAACTTTGGAAGAACTATGTAATACTTTTGGTTTTACAGCATTGAACGTTACAGTGAGTGGCGACGAGCATGGTGAATTTACTTTTTTACGCGGATCATCTTGTTCGGTTATTGATTATTGTTTGACAAGTGGAAATTGTGCGGACATGGTAGCTGATTTTCAAATCCAACCAGTAATTTTTTCAGATCTTCTACCAATATTAATTTCCTGTTCTGTAGATGCCGAAAAAGTAGTTACGAAAGAAAATCTGCAACTTCTGCCCAAACTAGCTTGGAAAGAAAAAAACGCTGAGAAATATGCTACTAACATGGACAGCTTTTTAAATGATGTACTATTTCCCTAATGTTTTGGAGCTGATATCCTAATTGATATAATAAGGAAGTCCACGCAGCAAATAACAGCTAGAAAACCAACTAGAACCAAGGCTAAAATCCCATGGTATGATAAGGAATGCGATAATGCAAGAAATGCAGCTGTTTACAACTAAAAAATCAGGAATAATTGATAATCAAATGAAATATCACACTGCAAATAAAAATCTCAAGCTACTTTACGCATTAAAAAGAAAAAATTCTATGAAGACTTAGCAACTTCCTTAGTTTATATAAAAGATAGTAAAACGTACTGGAAAATGGCTAGACGAATAAATGGAGTTCAATATACCAAAGGCCAACAGATGGATGAAATGGAGCTGGCAAAATACTTTTGTACCCTGTTGAACCCCAGCGGCATTTCTACATGCGTCAGCTATGCGATTCCCCATGTCACAGTGCCGGAACTTGATAGAGACATAACTATTTAGGACGTCATTAAAGCAGTAAATGGTAGTAAAATAAATAAAGCACCTGGAGTTGATCGAGTGCCCGCTGAGTTTTTTAAATATGCCACACCAAAATTCCTTATCAAGCTTTCAGAAGCTTTTAATTACATTTTCCGTACGGCAGACATTCCGTAAATTTTTAAGCAAGCGATATATTTTTTACATATACTTATATAAGAATATACAACTGTGACAAATCTGTCGTCGGTTTGATTTAAACTTTAAATAAATGCATAAAATTAATAAAAACAATAGATTTTAATAATTGAACTCAATAATTAATTGTTTTCTGTATTCTAGAGACTTTAAAATATACGATACTAAATTTTGCCATTGACTACATTCCCCATTAAGGATACATATTATTTCTTCTTCTAAAAGTTCATCTTTACCAAAGTATTGATGTCTATATTCCTTTAAAATGGGGCAAATGCCTATAAAATGGTTTATATCTTAATTTTCTTTTCTGTTGCATAATGAGCACAATTTGGTTGCATTTGTTTTAAATCTAGTTGCATTTAATTCAATTAAACCACAACGAGCCTTAAAAATCCAAGTAATTTCGTGTTGTTTATTGCTGTCCGCAAAGTAAAGTTGATCTTTTTTATAGATTAATTTCGTATAAAATCTATTTGTTTCTGATGCTCTTCTCAGTCTTGCTTCATAACTTGAGTCTCTCTATATATTTTTAAGTTCGGTTCTTCTGCTCTCCCATTCGTTTTGAGTAGAATCTTTAGTAGGCCATTGTAGACTATGTTCTCTACCCAACTGATTAATATGCTTAACCCAAAATAGCTTTTCTTTTAATATTTTTCGTGTTAATATGAGTGGCAATCGTTGGCGATTGTATTCAAACATTATTTTTGTAAAGTATCTCAGATGTAGATCTAGTGTGTAGATATGACTATCCTCCATCCCCGTCTCAAGCATTAGTATATAGGTAGGCGTAAAGTTCTGTAATTTTAATAGTTTTTTTTTATAAAAAATCGCTGCAACTTCTCTACTTGTTCAAAATAAGTATATCCCCAAATTTGAGCAGTACTGCGTTGCAATTTTAATTGGGTCACCTTTAAAAATCCATCTTTCCTGACTAGATATGCGCCCTCCTTGTCCAAAAATCATCATTTCCGATTTGCTTCTATTCACCTCTAGGTTCCACTGATCGCAATATTTTTCCAGCCTGAATATCATATTGTGCATTACATTTATGTCGTCCGCAAGAATCACAATATCGTCAGCATATAAGAGCAATCTAATATTTGTGTCTTCTATATTTATGCCACCACCTAATTGATCATGAAGATCATAGAGTGCAAATAGTAATGGCGATAATAGACAGCCTTGTTTCACACATGATAATGTGTCAAAATCATCAGAAAGTTCCTCTACTGTCCACACGGCTGATTTCGTATTAGAGTAGACTGCTTCTATAAACTTAACCATTTCTGTTGAAACACCTAGTTCATGCAGTTTGTATATTAAAGCATTTCGTGACATTTTATCTTAGAATTTCAGGCATACGATTGCTGAGAGGTTATATATATTATCTACTGTGGAGCGGCCTTTCCTAAATCCCGCTTGATATTCATTTAATATATTATTATTTTCTACCCACTCGTAGAGTCTTTCATTTATAATGCCCATCATTATTTTCGCTAAGCAATTCAAAAATGATATTCCTCTATAGTTATTTGGTTGTTTTGTGTCTCCTTTTTTAAGTATAGGGAATATAATGCTTGTAACAAATGTCTCATCGATTTTGCCATTATCATATAGCATATTATATGCTGCAGCTGGTTTTGGCAGGAAGTCGTCATGTGCATTTTTAAGAAATTCGTATGTTATTCGGTCTTCACCAGGTACCTTGTTTATTTTTTGCTTTTGACAGCACTTGTTTTATTTCAGATATCGTTATAGCTCTATTCAAATCCTCATCCTCCCATACCATTATAGCATACTGCGTATCCTGAGATACTTTTGGTGGGTTTAATAAGTTTTTAAAATACTCTCTAAATTCAAAAGCTGTTATTTCTACATTTGTATGAATATCTTTTTTTCGTATTTGTCGAACAAGCTTCCTCAATTCCTTGTTGTTAGTTATATAATTTATTTTACTATATATGCCCTGATAATACTTAGATCTTTTTCTTTCACACACTTGTTTAAAATTGTGGTTTGCACTCAAATAATCCTGTTTATTTTCCAAACTCTCTGTTCTTTTATACCTTTTTAGACACATAAACGATTTCTTCCTGGCATTGAAGCACTTAGCGTCGAACCATTCATTTTTTGGCGTATAAAAAATTTTTGTTTTGTATTATTTTGGCGATACTGTTTTTATTATGTAAGCCAACTCACTTAACTTAAAGGATGAGTTTTGTTGCTTACGTATATTAAGTTGCTCTAAAAGCTTTTTATTGTAATTTGGTTTTTCACTATCCTTCCACTGAAGTTTGGACAGAAGAGTGCTTCTGTTTATATGATTATCTGCTGCAAAACTCAGAGATAAAACTATATTATTTCCAATCTATAAAAAAGGTGACCCAAATGTAGCTAGCAATTACAGGGGTATTTCCCTCCTAAATGCCATAACAAACATTTTCACAGCAATAATACTGGAGAGATTAACAGCTTACGTGGAAACAACAAATTTACTTAGTGAATGCCAAGCGGGTTTCCGGAAAGGATATTCTACTGTCGACAACATTTTCTGCCTAAACAACATTGCCAAAATATATTTCAGTTGTGGAAAAAAATTATATGCATTCTACATCGATTTTAAAGCAGCATTTGATTCAATCGACAGGAGATAAGCATCCTTAGAATCTCATCGAAAGTTTTAAAAGTATTGGAAGAATTATACTGTAACAATCTGGCTTCAGTTTGGAATGGAAACCATGTCTCTGTTGCTTTCCCGACGGAAATGGGAGTTAAACAAGGTTGCACTTTTAGCCCCCTACTATTTGCGCTTTTCCTAAACGACCTGCTAGCAACGCTGGGGTGAGTGACAATAAATGAAACAAAAATAAACATGCTTTTATAAGCAGACGACATAGTTCTGTTTTCGGAATCTTCCAACACTTTACAATTAATGATAAACAAAGTAGTGCATTGTTGTAGCATATGGAATCTTACTATAAATACAGATAAGTCAAAAATAATGATTTTTCTACAGCATACGAGTTTGGGGTGTTGAGGAGTATGAAGTGGTGGAAAAGCTGCTAAGGTTTTTTCATAAAAACACTATTTCGATTGCCATTCTTCACCCCTTCATACATGCTCCTAGAAACAGGACTATCTCCGATATATCCGCAAACTCTAAACCTTCACTTTGAATATATAAATAAAGTAATATATAGTAACGAAAAAAATACAGAAGCAAGAGCTTCAAGCCGAAAAATCAACTTCAAGGAAGCTTTATAAAAAACTAAATTTCAAACTCGATGAAAACAATTATTTCCGTGATAAATACAGTATGTATAGATACTATCCGAAATATTTTCATGGCAAGAGGAGAAATGCTTAACGTAAACTACCGGCCACACATCACAGTACTACATGAAGAATGCTCTCTTTGCAATATGCACTGTGTAGAAAGTGTCCAACACTTTCTTGCAACCTGCCCCATACTGAGCGAACTGCGTCTTTTACATTTGGGAAAAACTACACTTGTTGAGGAAGAACTCATAGACTTACTCAACGGAAACAACTGGCTCCAGTTAGCATATTTTATTAAAGATTTGCATCAATATAGAAAGAAAATAATTGAAGAAGATTTCTAAATTAAAATTATTGTTTTTTTTTTTTAAGTGTAAAAGAAGGAAAATTTTCTGGTCACTTATTTAAGCTTCTAGACTTAGACTTTTCGTCTTGTCTAGAAGTAGTTTAAAGCTGATGACTTATTATAGTTAAAGCTATATTTTTTTTTTTTTATTTTTTACTTTGTAAAATTCTATTTTATTGTTAATTTATGCATATGGAAAGAAAAATATGAAAAAAAAAAAAAATTACTTACTTACTATTACTACTATGTGAGTTTTTTTTGACGAATCCCACGCCCACCTCCCGCCCAGCCGACCGAGGGACGCTCCCAACTACAAATGGTTACTGTAGTAAAGTGACCCGGATCACACAACAGAAGCGCGTATGGTAGCAAACGCGAGGGATGAGAGCTCCATTAAGCACAAAATGGTTGGATTGCGGAGAGAATTAATTGTTAATTTCAGAAAGAATTTTATGTTTAATCGAAATTAGCGGATCAGAAAAATTTATTAAGTGATAAACTTTATTAAAATCAATACAGGCTTTATTAAAAGGTTCAAATTTTAAGTAATTACTATTATACTGGAATACAGTGAAAATATAAGATGAACTAAAGTAAAGTAAAATAACTAATTTGAGGTCGTATTCAGCGACACCAAAATCGAATTCATTTTTTTTTTCTATGGGTAAGTTTTCGAAATATGTAAAAATAACGGTTTTTCAGGTTACAGTTTCACTTATAGACTAATATCTCATTACTTATAGTTTCTTCCGATGAGTTATATGCCATAGGAAATATAATTATATTACGCGTCTTATGTCGTCAAGTTTGTTGAATTCGGATTATAAATAACTGAGATATAGATGCTGAAAGTTAAATTTTTGTGTGATTTTTGAGAAATTTTCACACAAGTCGTGGGCTAAGTTTTCTTTCTCACAAAAAGTAATCACAGAATCTGAAGTTTTATTTTTTTAATCGATAAACCATTTTATTACAAAAATTTTAAGCATAAAACGATAGCAATCGGATCGAAAAATGACAAAGTTATCAATGATTGAGCAAAAATAAAATATTCTCGAAAACTCGAAATTTTTCTCAAAATTCGTTCTGGTCTAGAAAATGATGAACTACTTGAAATTTTCATGCACACTATTATTCAGAATATGTTTGGCCGCAGCGAAACCAACATACATCGGGGTGCACAATGTTATTAACGATGCACTCGTCGATGAAAACCAAATCATTCCTTCGCACCTCCACATCATGTTTGGTCTCATGAAGAATTTCGTTAGAGCGTTGAAAAATAACGCTAGTGTGTAGCGCAAGCAGTTTCCGCTTACAATTTCATTTTGGTTGTTTAAATGTTCACACATAAAAACATCACTTCCGTTTGAGTCGCCATCTGTGTGCGAAAAGAAAAAACAGAAAAAACTTATTCACCATAATTTGAATTAAGTTTCTTATGTCCAAATTTTTATTAATTATTTTCTTTTCCGACAGTAGAAATACTGTTACTCTAATTTTTGATGATTCATTATCCTAGACAGAGCTTACCTCGTCAAGAAAAGCAATTTTCTAATCCTTTGCGATTCCAGACGTCTTCAAGTTAACTTGTGTGGAAGTGTTAAGGCAGATAATTGCGTTTGCTTAGTACAACTAAAGACCGTATAGTAATTTTCAATTTATTTCAACATTTAACTCAAACCTTAACATTTTCATCAGTTTTCAACACAATTTAAAAAAATAAAGAGAGTAAGTAAATAATCTGAAAATTAATAAAATTCGCACATACATTTGTATGCTTGCATTCATTTCATTTTTGCATTAAAATTTAACTATTCTACGATTTTTAGCAATCGCAATATTTCATTGGATCATTTATTCGTATCAACAATTTTTAAAGTGTGGACGAAAAGGCAGAGAAAGGGGTATAAAATCATTATATTGGTGCCAATTCCTACAATGTTGATCAAAAATTTTGCTATTCTTCAAATTTTATTTTTTTTCTATTAGATTTGGCACCAAATACATAAGATTAGATTAGATTGGATAAAGAGCGGGATCTGGTCACGTAGTCACCGAAGCCTCAAATGGGCTTATTGTGACAAACTCTATAGATTACAAGTCATCCCTGAGTCTAGTATTCGTTAGGAATTCTAAGGCATTCTTGGGTGATTTGTCAGCAGTTCTTGGCGGTTCTAGGTAGTAGTCACCTAAATAACGAAGACGGTTCCATATATAGACAATTACAATAGCACAATAAGTGTTCAGCTGTTTTCTCTTCTTCGTTACATAACCTACATAGATCGTTCTGACTTAACTTCATATTATATAGGTGCTTGTCTACTCTACAATGTCCAGTTAGGAAGCCTGTTCTTGTTAATCCAAGAATATCTATAGTTCTCTTTTTAGATATATTTGGCATGAAGGTTTTAGCTACTCTTATACCTTTTGTTTCCATCCAGTATTGATGCGATTTATCTTCAAGCCATTTATGGAGACTGTGCTTCGTGGAACTCCAGGGCAACCCGCAGAATGGTTCTGGTCCAATAAATTTATTGGCAGCTCCTTTTCTGGCGAGATCACCTGCCTATTCGTTCCCCATATGCCCACTATGACCTGGCAGCCATATCAGATAAACTCTATTGCAGGTAGCTAGTCTATTCAGTAGATGCACACAGTCCCAGACTAATTTTGAATTGATTTTAAAAGCATTAAGTGCTAATAATGCGGCTTTACTGTCAGAGTGAATAAGGATGTGGCTATTGTCACTGCCTAATTCTTCTCTAAGGCAGAGCTCTATTGCATGTAATTCGGCCTGAAAAACTGAGTTTTCTTGACCCATACTGATAAATAAATGTTTTCTTGGTCTCTCCCTATAAACCCCAGCACCAACCCCATCAACCGTTTTTGAGCCATCTGTGTACCATACATGAGAGTTATTCGATGATGGAGGTTTATTCTTTTCCCAGTTAGCCTTGTCTGGGAATGTTACCTTGAATTGGTGGTTAAAGTTATATTTAGGAAGACAGAAATCCTTAGTGCTGGATTAGGTGTGTGAATTTCGGTTCCATCCTTAAGTAGAGTTCGCCATAGTCGCACTGCACCTTTTTCGAGTCCTAAGAATAGTTTAGCTGCAAATTGTAGCGCTTCTTTCTTAATGAACAAATGGATTGGGGGAAGGTTTAATAAAACTTCAAGGGCTGCAGTCGGAGCAGACCTCATCGCCCCAGTTGTGGAAACACAGGTTAGTCTTTGTAGTTTATTGACCTTGCTCTGTGCTGTTATCTGATCCAGCTTCTTACACCAAACGGGTGCCGCATAAGCAAGGATCGGTCTAGTAATAGCTTTATATAGCCATAGCGACATTTTCGGATTAAGACCCCAGCTTTTACCCATTAAACATCTGTTTGTCCAAAGAGTGGCCCTGGCTTTGTTTATGGTTTTCTCTAGGTGACTGTTCCATAATAATTTTTCATCGAGTGTGATACCAAGGTACTCTACTTTATTTGGAAAAGGGATTCTTTCACCAAAAATGGATGGCTCTTTAATTTTGTCCTTAATCCTTTTCTTGGTGAAGATTACTATGCAGGTCTTTTTAGGGTTAACATTTAGCCCCACCCTCCTGTACCAATCTGATATAAGGGACAACGCTCTCTGGAGTAAATGTGAGATAGTATATCAGCATAGCCCTGTACATCAAATCCATTGCTACACAATAGGTTGAGAAGATCGTCGACAACAATGGACCATAAGTGTGGTGATAGTACCCCACTCTGAGGGCACCCTTTTGCTGCCCGGACCTGGACTTCTGAGTTTGCTATAGAGGACTTAATGATCCTTTCTCTAAGAACATTATTGATCCATTTGCATGTAGTCGAATCGACCCCTTTGTTTAGGATTTAACTATTGATATGGGAAAAATCGGTGTTGTCGAATGCACCTTCAATATCGAGAAAGCAACCAACTCTTTGTTCTCAAGAGAGTTCTCAACCTTCTGCGTGAGATTCTGAAGAGCATGGGTGGTCGATTTTCCTGTTTGATAAGCATATAGATTTTTATTTAGAGGTTTTTGTGTAAGAAACCTCTCTCTTATATGCCTGTCAACTAATTTTTCAATTGTTTTTAGAAAAAATGAGGTTAAGCTGATCGGTCTGCATGACTTAGGCAGGTCGGCAGATTTGCCACCGGCTTTTGGTATATACCGAACAATCACTTCCCTCCATTCGCTGGGTATATAGCCCCATGCAAAGCTGGCTCTAAAGATATTAATTATTGCCGGCAAAATAAATGAAAGCCCATTTTTCAGGAGTGCTGGAATTACGCCGTCTGCTCCCGGAGCTGTGTAAGGATGAAAAGTATCTATTGCCCACTTAATTCTGTCCTCACAGAAGATTTCTCTAGCTCTAGATCAGTCAATCGGTATGGATCTATGACCCTGTACCATTTCTGGCTGAGCATTTGTCAATATCTGGGAACCCATTAAATTAACTACATTAAATTAACTAACATACTAAATTAACTTTAAAGATAAATCCAATACTGTAATGTTCGATCTGAAATCACATAAGTGTGTGCAAAAGAAACATAGCGGTGTGGCGGTTAATTATTGTTGTCGTTTACGGTTTTTTCGGCATATTCTGGCATTGGCAATTTACACAACTTTGTAATTGCTCTTCTGTATTCACCGTGTTGTGTTTTGACGTCACAAACACGCACAAGCCCGTCGTTTCCAGGGAATAATTTTGTGATTCGACCAAGAATTTATTGATTTGGGTGCAATCGTTCATCTTTAATGATGACCAAATCGTTTAATTTAAAATTTTGTTGTTCTTTGCACCATTTTGGGCGTGTTTGTAAATGCGCTAGCCAATCAGATGTCCAGTGTGACCAAAATTGATGTACAGTTTGTTGCATGTTTTGAAAGCGACGAATTAGTGAGTATTCTATAGTTGGTGGTTCGGGTGCGGACAATAATGAATCACCGATCAAAAAATGACCGGGTGTTAGCACTGCTAGGTCGTCTGGATCGCTGGTTAATGGACACAACGGTCTTGAGTTGAGGCATGATTCGATTCGTATAAGTGTGGTAGACAATTCTTCATATGTCATGCGCGTGCCATCAGTAATGCGTTTTAAGTGATATTTCATACAGCGAATATTTGACTCCCATAGTCCACCGAATGTTGGTGATGCTGGCGGAATAAAATGCCAATTGATCTCTAATGCAGTTAGTTGGGGAATAACTTTGGTTTTTATGGCATATTCGAATTCTTTTATGTTGTTTTTGAAGACGTTATTCGCACCACACAAATTGGTTCCGCAAACAGAATAAACATCAAATGGTGATCCTCGACGACCAGCAAATCGTTGAAACGCCATTAAAAATTCTTCGGTGGCTAGTCACTGCCTCTAAATGTATTGCTTTGGTTGCTAGGCAAATGAACAGGACAATGTATCCTTTATATGTTTTGTTCCCGCGGAATTTTGATGTTTTTAATTCGACGGCACCCGTACAATCAACACCAACGGCTGAAAATGGACGTGATGGTGGATGAATTCGATTTGTTTCCCATCAATTGTGGCGTTGCATTTGGTTTAGCTCGAAAGCACTTAATACATTTTTCAATTGATTTTGAATTGTACGTCTAGCGTTGATGATCCAAAATGATTTACGTATCTGTGATAACGTAAGCTGCGTGCCACCATGCAATGTTTTGTGGTGTGTATCGTTTATCAGAAAAGTCTTGAAATGGTGCATAGGTGGTAATATTGCTGGATGTTTGGTGCTATATCGAAAAGTTGTACGTTGTAACCTACCACGTATACGCAAAATGTTGTGTGCATCCAAAAATGGTGCTAAACCAATTAATTTATTACGATTTGGCAAATTTTGTCCCGATGCCACTAAACGAATCTCCTTCGCAAATTTTTCTTGTTGAACCAAACGAATCAACACAACCAAACTTTGATTCCATTCGGCGACCGTAATTGCACCAAATTGTCGAGCACCGATTATAGATTTGCAATTGTTTGCGAAGCGAAGTAAAAGTGCGACGATTCGACGTAAACGAGTTAAAGATGAGTAGCGATGAATGATGTCTGATGGCTCTGGTGTGTGCACTAAGTGTATTTGCTGAATAGTTTCAACTGGTTCTTCATCAAATTCTAGGAACGTCCAATCAGTTGATGGCCAATGTTCATACGGTTCGCACAGCCAAGTTGGACCATGAAACCATAAACTAAATGCGGCTAATTTTTCTGGCGTCAAACCCCGCGTAGCACAATCAGCTGGATTTTCATGAGTAGCAACATGATGCCATTGTCTTTTGTTAGTATAATTCGCGATTGTTTTCAAACGATTTGCAACAAATATTGATCGTTTTTTCTCTTCGCCACGAATCCATGACAAAACAATAGTGGCATCTGTTCAATAATAATGTTTATTTATTTTCATTTGCATGTGAGTTTGAATCCATTTGACGAGACGTGTACCAAGCACTGCTGTACACAATTCGATACATGGTATTATCAGCACCTTGGTTGGTGTCACTTTAACTTTTGATACAATTATGTTTGAATAGAAATTATTGTGTTCGTCTTGTATACGCAAATATGCTACACACGCGTAAGAGTTTAAAGATCCATCACAAAAAACATGCAATTCACATGATTTAGTATTTAACGATGAATGTAGCCAACGTGGAATTCGAATCCGATCGATATAACGAAGTGATTTGATGTAATTTAGCCAAGAAGTTTGTAATTCATCGTCAATTGGCACGTCCCAATCCGTTCCAGCAAGCCAAATACGTTTGTGTATAATTTTCCCCACGACTGTTACAGGTGCGATAAACCCCAATGGATCAAACAAGCGTGCAATAACTGATAGAGTTGAGCGTTTGGTAATAGTTGTTGTGTCGATTTCAAAATTTAAAGTGAATTTGAAATAATCACCATATGGCTGCCATGAAATTCCCAGTGTTTTGATCGTTGCATCGCTATCGAATTCTAATGCTGTACTATTGGTTTGATGTTCGCTGGGTACACCATCCAAAAGTTGTGGTGTGTTACTTGCCCATTTACGTAAATAAAATTGAGTCGAGTTCAATGCTCCGATAACATGATTTCGTACTTCTATTGCTTCCGCAATTGTATCACGACCAGCGTACAAATCGTCCATATACATTTGTTTTTTGAGTACAGATTCTGCAAAAGGGTATCGAATTTTTTCGACATCAGCCAGTTGATGCATAACACGAAGCGCTGTATATGGTGCCGAAGCTGTTCCAAATGTGACTGTATTAAGACAGTAAGTTTTGATATCGCCATCACTATTTCGCCATAAAATTTGTTGATAAGGTGTGTCATCTACATGCATGTCAATACAACGATACATTTTCTGGATATCAGCTGTAAAAACATATCGAAATAAACGCCAATTTAAAATAACAGCTGGTAAATTGTTGTATAATGATGGACCAATACATAATAAATCATTCAATGAAGTTACATGAGTCGTGAGTGCCGAAGCATCAAAGACTATGCGCACCTTTGTAGTAGTGCTTGATAATTTTATTACTGGGTGGTGTGGAAGAAAACAACAGGTATAAGTTGATTTGCCGTTTTCGTTAAGTTGATAGTGTTGTTCTTCGGTTTTTACTGCTAACGAAATTTGATTCAGCTGAAAATAATCATCGATTCCGGTATAATATTCTCGTTGTAGTTGTGTGTGGTTTCGTAAACGCCGTTCCAAATAATGCAGCCGATTTTGTGCCATTTGTCGAGATTTTCCTAGAGTTAAAGATGAATTGAATAAAGTTTTGAGTGGCAAACGTACCAAATATTTGCCATTCTTTTGCCGCTTGTGTGTTTGTTGGAAGAATTGTTCACACCATTTTTCTTCATTGGTATACGATTGTGCGTCACTTGGCACATCCTCTAATTCATAGAATTTCTTTACAGTTTGCTCTAATTCAGCTGAAACATGGAAACAATTCAATCTCACATGATTTGTTACGTGCTGTGCGATGCCTCCACTCAAAATCCAGCCTAGATGCGTGTTTTGAGCGATTGGTTCACCGTTTTTACCTTTACGAAGACCCGATAACAAAATTTGAGCATATACATCACCACCTAATAGCATATCAATTTTTCCAGACCGATGATATGTGGGATCCGCCAATTGTAAGTCTGCTAAATGTAAACAATTTTGTACTGAAATGTCGCTGGTTGGTAATGGATTTGTGATATGTTTCAACACAAGTGCGTTAAGTTGAAGTTGAAAATTAGAATCGATCATCGATTGAATGGTAAGTGTAACTGCTTGTCGACATTCTTGTGAATTTGTTTCACCGACACCGTCAATTAGTGCACGCACAGAACGTTTGTTTAAACCAAGTAATTGTGCCACTCACTCAGTTACCAAAGACACATCGCTGGCTTGATCTATTAATACGCGGAGTGCATATGATTTTCCATAGTCATCTATGGCATGAACGATTGCAGTTGCTAATAAAACGTGTGCTTGTGACTTCGTGTGCAAAGATGTATGAAATGTGTTGGCAGACGAAGAAGTTGATGGTTGGATGCTAATGTTGTTGGGTGATTGCAACTGCCTGTTTGTTTCAATTTTTGGTGGAAAATGCAGCAATGTGTGGTGTCGCTTGCCACATTGTTGACAATTTTTCGAGCTATTGCACGCTGCAATCAAATGAGAATGGCTTAAACAATTTAAACAGATTTTCGACTTATCGATGATTGCCTTTCGTTCGAAACAGACCATAGCCAGAAATTTTGGACATCGTCGTATTAGGTGGTTGTCGAGGCAAATTGCACATTTGATAGAATATTGTTCTGTTGATTTTGTGTGGAAAATGCGATTCGTTGTGTCTCTTCGCTGCTTCGATCGAAATGGTGATTTATTGCTAGAATGGTTGTTGTTCGTCGAGTGAGCTGAAGAATCGAGTGTAGTGGTTGATTTTGATGATTTAAATTCGATCGACTCAAGCGTACGAAATCGAATTTCTAAAATCTCGCTAAAAGCTTTGAAAGTTGGAATTTCGGTTGATAATCCAAGTGTTTTTTCCCATAGTTGATGCGTTTCACGCGGTAATTTTTGAATTTAGAAGTGTACCAGTAATTGATCGCAGTCGTCGATTGGTAAATTCAATTTCTTTAATGCTGTTATGCATGACCGAGATGTGTCTAGTAATGCCTTTATGGGCGATGCATGTTCTCTAGCTATATTTGGCTGGGCGATTAATAAGTTCATCTGATGAGTGAAAATAACACGATAATTGTTATATCGTTTAACTAATAAATTATATGCGGTCATGTAATTTTCATCAGTGATATCTAAATGACGAATGTCATGGTTGGCTTCTCCCGATAATGCGCTATGCAAATAATTAAATTTTTCGACACGCGATAAAACACTGTTTTTGTGAATGAGTTGTTCAAACGTAGCATAAAACGACTGCCATTCAGTGTATTTTCCCGAAAATGTTGGTAACTTTATCTCAGGCAATTTGAGTGCTGGTTTTATGCGTGTGACACTTGGTGTGTTAGTTAGTGGTGCTACAGTACTTGAATCATTTGAAGTCGTTTCTACAATAGGTTTTACAACAGATTTTTCATAATCGTCTAATATAAAGGCATAAGATTCCAGAAAGGCTTCTTCGAACACGTCTGTTATGTCCTTCTGATAATATGTTGCTTCTGGTTGCAAGTTTGAGCGAAGTAAGCAACGATGATTGTCTTGAAAAACCACTCGTAATGCTTTGATGTTTTGTAAACGTATTTCGAAATGTGATTTTGTTCGACGTTTCGGATCAGTGGTTTTTTTATGATACGACAACGCCTTTTTCACCTTTTCTACTAAGTCATATTGTTCTTTAATCAAGTCATCGGGCAATTGCCCACTTGTTTCTTCTAAGTCTGAATCATTTGCCATAATTAAACGCGATTTAAAGACAACAATAATATAATATAAGCCGCTATGTATGCACACACTTACCTCGTGGGTTTCTTTTAGGTTATGTTTCCGCGATGTGAGCAGCTATGTGAACTGCGATGTGAGCCTTGATGTGAACCGCTTGATTTGTATATGTTTGATGATCTGTGTTAACAAAGCATAGTATTCCTCACAGGAGGCACCAAAATCATTGAGCTTGAAATGGCTTTGATCAGTTTAAATAAATTTGCGAAATTTAGAGGAATACTACACAAATCAATTTTAGATACGTATCAATAGCTTGGTTTAATTTTATATTTTTATTTAGAAAAGAGCACAAATGTCTATTTGAATTATAGAGGTTTATAAAATTTATATAAAGAAGAAGCGAATTTGGGTTTTCTGGCTCTGAATTCGCGTATCGCGTGCTTCACCGGATGAACAGAGAGAGACCAAGATCGTAAAAAAAAGAACAAGACCATATACGTGCAAAATTTTGACATTTTGATTCAATTGACGGACGACCAAACAAACAGAGCAAAATAGGATAGAAAGCATAGTTGGTTTTGAACAGAGGGATTCCCTATATTTTACCCATTCAGCATTTAATTTAGCCCGGTTGAAGAGCCTTCTGGTCTCTTTTCTTAGTTTGGCCAAATGATTGTTCCACCATGGGGTAATCTTATTGCCTGATTTAGTCTTCTCTGGGCAAGCCTGATGGTAGGAATTTAGCACTTGCTATACTTAGTTCATCAGGGTTTCTAATCCTGCTATTATATCTAGTCATGTTACCAGCTAAAAGGCTCTGAAATAGATACCAGTTAGTGGATTTTGGCTGTCTGTAAGTGGTAGAAACTCTGATGTCAAGATCGATTTCGAACCGAATATGTTGATGATCAGACATGGATGTTTCATCAGACACTTTCCAGTTCTGAACAAAGTTTTTAAGGAAAGTGTTACATAAGGTGAGGTCTAAGACTTCTTCCCTGATACTGTTCCTAAAAGTAGGTTTATTTCCTGGTTGAAAACCTGCATCAAGACAGCAGAAGCCGCTTGCGCATGATGCAGATTTACCTGGATACACCTGAGCACCATGATCACTTCGGTGGTCGCTTTCTAGCCCCTTCCCTCATCCATTTTGGACCCTTGCTTGCATGCAGCTGGACCTGTCTGGATTGGGGTGGTCGACGATCCTATTCTTCGACCGCTCGTCGACAGAGATGGTGACATATTGCCCCCCCATCCTTCTCTTCCGATGACCGCAGAATACGCCAGCCGGTGGTTTCTAGCCCAACATTTTGTTTAGCAAGTCTGCTTAACAATAACGAAGGGGGAACAATGTCTTCCTGTGGTAGGTACGTCACGCAAACAAATGTTTGGGGCATGTCAAGACCCTCAGATATTTGAATGCTCGCATTAGGAAAGGGTTTCAGACTCTTAAGTGTATCTTCAAGCCAGACTTTGGTTTCCTTGTTGCGACACGTAAGAGTAAGCCTCCCATCACTAGTTACGCAGCTAATAAACCCAAGACTACTCTTGAGGTTTTCGGACTTATCCACTTCATCCAGTAGGCTTTTCTTTATCAGTGCGATTTGCTCAGCATTAAGTTTTTCCTCGGGATGCTTGGTTTGTACAATAGCAACTTTGCATGCTGACAGAACGTCTCTGTAAAAACAGTCGCTGTGCAATGTTGCTCCTCCTGAGCATCCTGGGAAGCTGATGCTGTTGTTGATGCATCTATTGTGCTTTTAGAGGATGATGCATCAGATGTAGTCGTGGGTTGGCCTGAGCGGTCGGGTCTTCTGTGCTTCTTGGCCTGATGCGCCACATCACTGGGCGAATTGTTTGACGACCGGCATATTTTGCTGGAGGGAATCGTTGGATTGGTTGCCTGTTCGTTTTTGTACTCGGCATACAGTTCCCGTTCCTTCCTCCTTGCATCCTCTGGTGTCATGCCATCCCTAATCATAGCCTTTATGCGCCGCTTCTGTGCACCGGTGAAGTATTCGTACTTCTTCTGGCCGGCACCTTTATTAGGTTCTCTAGGATCCTGAGTAACTCCCATTTGGGAGGCGGCTCCAGTACTTGGTTCCATGGGACCCTTAGTACTCTCTTCATCTAAACTTTCAATGCATGGGACTAATTGTTCCTGTGAATCATTGTCAGTTACATTTTGGAGGGTGATAGTCACGTCCATATCGTCCATGGTATCACCTTCTCCGGCGCTAGCCGGCGCACGAAGTAGAGTATCCTCTTCTGACTCCGTTTGTTTATTTATGTTATTTAAATTATTAATATCCATGTTTTTTTTTGTTATGGCGAGAAATTAGGTACTTATCCGCAGAGCTCGCTTACGGACACAAGGCTGTTTACTATGGGAGGTCGCCCAGTATCCTAAGGGAAACTCCGTTCGCAATGCACATATTTGAATTCCCTGCACTATTCAGCCCTCGGCACGATTCCAAGAACACCTTGGCTTGGGAATTGTTGACGGTTGGTTTTCGGAATCTCACCAAGAACCTTACCAGCATGGTTGAACCTGGGCTGTTATTGCTCCTTGGATCACTGACCCTACTTAAGCCCCCCCACCACGTCAAGGTCCATCAACACGAGAGGATAAGATAATAATACCTAAAATAAATCGAAGTAAAACAACATAAAACCTAGTACATACATAATACATAGAACCTAATATGTACCTCAACTAAATACGCGCATTCAGAGATGATGTATTAAAATCCCGTGGGTCTGCTGAAAACGAGAAATTCGACATGTGGAGTGAAGTGATAGAACCTAGTTTAGTTAGATAAATTTAGTTTTAGAATAAGTATTAAAAAGATTAAAAATATCTACAATATTATGAATGTTTTAAAAATAGACAAAACAAAGTCAAGCTAAACCCCTGAAATAAAAATAATAAGAAAAAAAGTGCTTGAAACAATAATGATGAAAAAGAGGTAAAAACATATTACACCAAAACCCATGCATAAAAGAAAAGTAACTTAAACAATATTAAATTTAACAAAAACTATATCTAAAACCTCTGAAAAATACATAAAAACAAATTAAAATAAATATAAAAACCAAAATCTGCATATCTAAGTGACTAAAAGCTACATGAAAATAAACTAGTATGAAACTAGTATGACACTAGTTTGCAACTAGTATGTTATCAGTGCAGTGAATTTAGTTAGTGAAAATAACATAAGTAAAAGAATAGAGAATAGAGAAAAATATGAAAACAACAACAATTGTATAATACTGCACATATAAATATGTATATTAATTTTTCGAATTACGGTTAATTCATAATTTCTACTTGTGCAAAGGCAAAGTGTTGTTAGAACGGTATAAAAATTTTTCGACCAAATATTGAATACAGTGTCGAGAAATATTTATACATATTTTGTTGGTTTTTTTTTATTTTTTTATTAAATCATTAAAATATTTTTGCCTTAATATAATAATAATAATAATATTCATTAAATAATAATTTTTAGAAACAAAAAAAAAGTTAATAATCACTGTGATTTAAAAACAGTATTAATATAAACATACGTGCAAAAATGTTGCAAAGCATGGTTAGCAACATGTTTCCAACTAATAATTTTGGTAGATTTACAGCATTGTCAACATACACATACACCATGAAAGATCTTTCATCGTGGGAGCAACGACCTTAAAAGTTGTAAGTGTATTTTGTTAATTTTTTTTATTTGAGTAACATTTATATTTTGTTAGTACTATTTATATTAGTACAGTATGAATATTTAAATTCTAATTTACCCAAGTTAAATATCTAATATAATAAATATCTAATATAATTTTTCTTTGAATTTTTGATAAATTGAATAATTGTAATGCATTCTATAGTATACTTAAATTGGTTTTCTAATATGCTAATAAAATAAAATTTATTATAATGAAGAGCTAAAATTTTCGGTATTATGATTACGAGCAAGTTCGGTTAGGGTTTTTTTTGTGGTTATGTTTAGGGATAGTCCCTAGTATTTCTTTTGTTGTGGATTTTTATCTGATAGTCATTGAAGGGATGGCAAAGTGTTGTGACAACATTCTTACACAACCGAATCGTAGATCAATTTGATGATGTGTAATCTTCTTCTCTTGTGTCCTATTGTTTTTTTGTTTCTTGCTATTTCTTCCAACTTTAATGCACGCGAAATTATTATTTATACTTATATGGCAACGTTTAACCACCAGGCGGAAGGTGCAAGAACACCACACCATTAGCCGACGAGCCGGAGCCGGAACTCGAAGCGTGCATTCGCTACCTACCCCTGCACAAACATTCACCAAATCGTTGCAAGCTACAAGTGCAATGAAATCATTGCAAAGAGCGTTCTCGAAAGTTTCACTACAAAAAATCAAAGCGGACGTATTCGTTGGACCACAAATCCGCAAGTTGTTTGACGATGCTAGATTTACTGAATGTTTGAGTGAGTCAAAACGGGAAGCATGGGAAGCATTTGCGAATGCTGTTCAAAATTTTTTGAGAAATTATAAAAGTGACAATTATGCCCAACTCATCGACGTAATGTTGGAAAAATACAATGACATTGGTAAGTTTATTTACGGTGAATTGAAAGTTGATTCCTTATTAATTTATTCAATGATAAACAAATTTGATTTCGAAAATTCAGGTGCGAATATGTCTTCCAAGATGCATTTTATATTCAGCCATTTCGACTTCTTTCCATCAAATCTGGGTACAGAAAGTGACGAGCAAAGCGAACAATTCCACCAAGGGCATGTTGCCTAACTACTGCTGGTTCTTGATCACGGGGGACCCGGCAGCGAAAAATTGCAAAAGTTCAAGTGGTGGCTCATCATTTTCTACAGCAGAATGAATTTTGAGAAAAATTTCGACTTTTCGAGAATATTTTATTTTTACTCAATCCTTGATTACTTTGTCATTTTCCGATTGCTATCGTTTTATGCTTACAATTTTTGTAATGAAATGGTCTAATGGATTAAAAAAATAAAACTTAAGATTTTGTGATTACTTTTTGTGAGAAAGAAAACTTAGCTTGTGTGAAAATTTCTCGAAAATCACACGAAAATTGAAATTTCAACATCTATATCTCAGTCATTTATAATCCGATTTTAACAAACTTAACAGCATTAGACGCGTAATATAATTCTATAATCCTATGATAACTTGCTTCGGTCGAAACTATAGGTAAGAGATATTAGCCTGTAAGTGAAACTATAACCTGAACAACCGTTATTTTGTCATATCTCGAAAACTTACGCATAGAAAAAAATAAAATGTTTTTCGTGTTCAGCGACCTCGAATTAGTTTAAAAAACATACTTTGGTTCATGCTATATTTTAAAAATGATAAAGTAATAAAGTATAGTTCCTTGTAGAGTGCGTAGGACTGCTTAAAAGATAAATGCTATTTATATTGCCCTGAAAAAATTTAAGTATGAATGTTGAATTTTACATAGTTCTATGCGATTTTAAAGACGGTAATGCAATTAGTTTCAAATGATTTTCATACGATGGAAGGCTTAAATTCGCGTTCCAATGTAAACCACGTAAGCAGGAAAGTAGAAATTGTTTTTGGACCAATTCTAAGGCATCTTCATGGCACTTATAATATGGATATATATATGTAATATATGTGTGTAATAAAACAAAGCTTTGGGTCCGTAGTAACACCAAGCTCCACAAATGCTGAAACAATTTCAAGCTTATAATAACACTGCAAAACGGAATTTACCCAAAAAAAATGCTCAAGAGTTTTGAAAGTTGATCTTATATAATTCGACTACGCTGAACATGATTTATAATGGTTTAAAAAATCATATATATATATAGAAACACTGCATAATGGAATTGACCAAAAAGAAAAGCTCAAGAGTTTTGAAAGTGGACCTAATATAATTCGAGTACGCTAAACATAATGGCGTTCTCAGTTTTTCTCTGTATCGTCTAATTATTTTATAAACGGTTTGAATGGTTGGCATGCAAGTTTGGGAATGGCATGCTATGCCACGGTAGTTATTGATTAAAGATTTACTTCCAGACTTGTGCCACGGAATAATGTATGAGATCTTCCACATTTTAAAGAATGGTTAAATAAAAGAGAGATGGGTTCCATAAGTTCTTGGCAACATTCTTTCAGAATACATTCTGGAATGTTTTCAGAGCCAGAGTTTGCACACATTTTAAGATTTCTCATATAGTCCAAAACAACTGTTTCATCAACAGATGGAAAAGAAATATCAACTGGAGATAAAGAATATGGATAATGATCGCATTGATAGGCAGTGTGGCCAACTTTTGTTTTTCAAAATCCGCTAAAATGAAGAAAAAAACGCGTATTTTCATTAAAAAAGCGCTAAATTTTTCCCTTATAAAAGTGTTAAAAACAATTTTTTTTATATACAGTAAAATCGCGATAATTCGTACCCGTTAATTCGAAAATCTCAATAATTCGTAACAAGCTGCTGGTCCCTGGAAAAATCGCTAATTCGAATTTTTTTCAATACAAAGTTTGTTTAACCTCTTATTAATCGAAATTGGTTGTTGAAAACCTCTTATAATAATAAATGCAAAGCAAAACTCTATGGGCTTTTTTAAGGAATTTTTAGTGTTTTTCGTGGTTGACAAGATACGCGAGAAGAGCCTTAAACTACAAAATCGTTAATTAGTATTTTTCTTATTTTAACCTCGTTAACGTATATCGCAATAATGTTCGAAAACTTCAGTAAAATGGGAGATACGGTTTCCATTTTATTTGAGTTTTCTTTAAAATACGGATGCTGGCTGTCAATGAGATGTTATAGCAGACATAATGCCTCATTGGAAAACTTAAGGGTAACTGTAAGGATTAAGAGTCCTGGCCATATTATTTTTTAAGATTTATTTTAATATTTGCATAAAATATTGAAGAAACTCAACATAGATTTTGAGGAAAAACTCGGGGGTGAAAGGGTTAAATCGAAATCTTGTTAAATCGAAAACATCTGTAATTCGTAAAAAATTGCTGGTCCCTTGTGATTACGAATCATCGGGATTCACAGCATTTCTAAATTATAAATTAAGAAGACAGGTTTTAATCATTTTTAGTGCAAAGCGACTTGCGTTTATTCCATCTATTCTTCTAATGATTAAATCGATCACGCCGATTCTAACTCCAACCATCGAGTTTTGAGAGTTTGGCGTAGGAACAGATTTTGTTGCTATTTAAAGTGCGAATAAAAGATTTGAGGTCAGTTGTTGTTATAACGTGTGTTGCTACAATTGCTCTTACTGCACTAACTGTTGTCAAATGACACGCGATCACAGCATGATGATGATCACAATAATCGATATTGGTATTTAAGTATGTCTTATCCAAATGCTGTTGTCAAGTGAAACATTCGCACACTTAATAAGTAATATGCAGGTATATCAGCTCGTTCGACAGCGTTAGATTTATGATAGTTTTTTAGGAGACTATGAAAATTAAATCTAGAGGTTAATTTTCAAAGTCATGACTTAAGTTCATGTTAATTTCGTTATTTGAAGTTATATATAAACAGGTTAATGAACAAATGTAGTCATCACAACAACAATGTATATAGAGACGGGCAAATCAGACGGCCGTTTCGGAATCCGCCACAATTCCTCATCAGTGATCTTAGTGGTAGTTCTTAATCTTTCAATATCCCATATAAGCTACTAATATTTGAAATCATAACCCAGAATTATGGATTTGATTCCAAATATCTTCACTGAATAGTGATATTGAAAGAAACTACCACTACCGTTCTATACACTTATGTTGTTGTTTTTTTCCCATCGTAGCTAGTCTGCATAACAGTTCGTTATTTGAAAGTCTAGTACATGGGAGAGTGTGTGTGTGTGAGAAAATGATTCTAGGTGTCATTTTTTCTGAACGGTCCCCATTCGATCAGTTCATGATAGTTTTTTAGGAGACTATGAAAATTAAATCTAGAGGTTAATTTTCAAAGTCATGACTTAAGTTCATGTTAATTTCGTTATTTGAAGTTATATATAAACAGGTTAATGAACAAATGTAGTCATCACAACAACAATGTATATAGAGACGGGCAAATCAGACGGCCGTTTCGGAATCCGCCACAATTCCTCATCAGTGATCTTAGTGGTAGTTCTTAATCTTTCAATATCCCATATAAGCTACTAATATTTGAAATCATAACCCAGAATTATGGATTTGATTCCAAATATCTTCACTGAATAGTGATATTGAAAGAAACTACCACTACCGTTCTATACACTTATGTTGTTGTTTTTTTCCCATCGTAGCTAGTCTGCATAACAGTTCGTTATTTGAAAGTCTAGTACATGGGAGAGTGTGTGTGTGTGAGAAAATGATTCTAGGTGTCATTTTTTCTGAACGGTCCCCATTCGATCAGTTCATGATAGTTTTTTAGGAGACTATGAAAATTAAATCTAGAGGTTAATTTTCAAAGTCATGACTTAAGTTCATGTTAATTTCGTTATTTGAAGTTATATATAAACAGGTTAATGAACAAATGTAGTCATCACAACAACAATGTATATAGAGACGGGCAAATCAGACGGCCGTTTCGGAATCCGCCACAATTCCTCATCAGTGATCTTAGTGGTAGTTCTTAATCTTTCAATATCCCATATAAGCTACTAATATTTGAAATCATAACCCAGAATTATGGATTTGATTCCAAATATCTTCACTGAATAGTGATATTGAAAGAAACTACCACTACCGTTCTATACACTTATGTTGTTGTTTTTTTCCCATCGTAGCTAGTCTGCATAACAGTTCGTTATTTGAAAGTCTAGTACATGGGAGAGTGTGTGTGTGTGAGAAAATGATTCTAGGTGTCATTTTTTCTGAACGGTCCCCATTCGATCAGTTCATGATAGTTTTTTAGGAGACTATGAAAATTAAATCTAGAGGTTAATTTTCAAAGTCATGACTTAAGTTCATGTTAATTTCGTTATTTGAAGTTATATATAAACAGGTTAATGAACAAATGTAGTCATCACAACAACAATGTATATAGAGACGGGCAAATCAGACGGCCGTTTCGGAATCCGCCACAATTCCTCATCAGTGATCTTAGTGGTAGTTCTTAATCTTTCAATATCCCATATAAGCTACTAATATTTGAAATCATAACCCAGAATTATGGATTTGATTCCAAATATCTTCACTGAATAGTGATATTGAAAGAAACTACCACTACCGTTCTATACACTTATGTTGTTGTTTTTTTCCCATCGTAGCTAGTCTGCATAACAGTTCGTTATTTGAAAGTCTAGTACATGGGAGAGTGTGTGTGTGTGAGAAAATGATTCTAGGTGTCATTTTTTCTGAACGGTCCCCATTCGATCAGTTCATGATAGTTTTTTAGGAGACTATGAAAATTAAATCTAGAGGTTAATTTTCAAAGTCATGACTTAAGTTCATGTTAATTTCGTTATTTGAAGTTATATATAAACAGGTTAATGAACAAATGTAGTCATCACAACAACAATGTATATAGAGACGGGCAAATCAGACGGCCGTTTCGGAATCCGCCACAATTCCTCATCAGTGATCTTAGTGGTAGTTCTTAATCTTTCAATATCCCATATAAGCTACTAATATTTGAAATCATAACCCAGAATTATGGATTTGATTCCAAATATCTTCACTGAATAGTGATATTGAAAGAAACTACCACTACCGTTCTATACACTTATGTTGTTGTTTTTTTCCCATCGTAGCTAGTCTGCATAACAGTTCGTTATTTGAAAGTCTAGTACATGGGAGAGTGTGTGTGTGTGAGAAAATGATTCTAGGTGTCATTTTTTCTGAACGGTCCCCATTCGATCAGTTCATGATAGTTTTTTAGGAGACTATGAAAATTAAATCTAGAGGTTAATTTTCAAAGTCATGACTTAAGTTCATGTTAATTTCGTTATTTGAAGTTATATATAAACAGGTTAATGAACAAATGTAGTCATCACAACAACAATGTATATAGAGACGGGCAAATCAGACGGCCGTTTCGGAATCCGCCACAATTCCTCATCAGTGATCTTAGTGGTAGTTCTTAATCTTTCAATATCCCATATAAGCTACTAATATTTGAAATCATAACCCAGAATTATGGATTTGATTCCAAATATCTTCACTGAATAGTGATATTGAAAGAAACTACCACTACCGTTCTATACACTTATGTTGTTGTTTTTTTCCCATCGTAGCTAGTCTGCATAACAGTTCGTTATTTGAAAGTCTAGTACATGGGAGAGTGTGTGTGTGTGAGAAAATGATTCTAGGTGTCATTTTTTCTGAACGGTCCCCATTCGATCAGTTCATGATAGTTTTTTAGGAGACTATGAAAATTAAATCTAGATTTAAACAGCAGCGCAGCTCTATATAAAAAATAAGGGGCTGCACCTGAATGCTAGCTGCTTCGTTAACTTATACAATCGAAGTCTATATTCCCTTCATTACTATCAGCTTCTTCTGGCCATAACAGAAGAGTTCAGAGGAATATAGGAACACATTATGTAAAAATATAAGGATTGATATTTTACCTTAGCACAACCAAATTCAATGTTTTTAGAAGTTGGAAGCACCACTTCCTCGGAGTAGCAACAAGAACTAACAGCAATCAAAACGCCTCCTCCCATTGCAGTATTATCAATGATGGAATTTCTGTCTTTACGATAAACCGTGAAATCATGGCAAAAAACTTCAGTATTAAATACGGAAAATTTTAGCCATGTTTAAGTAAAGACAACAATATCAAATTCGTGGTCAAAGCTAGCTAAGAATAAATCTCTTAGCTTGGTGTTGAGACCTCCAACATTTTGATATAGAATACTGCAATAGGTGCGTTTATTTAGTTTTTTTTTATTAGAAGGTTAAGGTAGTGTTGCAGTTTTAGGTATCCTAGTACCCTCACGAGAAACAAACTCTTTCATTCTCTGGCCAAAAAGATGAACTTGATACAGTTACCCGGTAAAGTAATTTTAAAGGAAGAAGAATATCTTTTATAATTAAAGTAAAATTTAAAAATAGTTATATTAACGCGTTTAAGATTAGTCTCGGATGTTAAATAGTCTAATACGTCTTGTTCAGTTGTGTCAGCAACAAAGCGAGACACGAACAAGGACTTCCTAGGTTGAATTACATTTCTTAGCAAAACCTGCTTTAGGTGGAGAGGAAGGTTTAGGTGATAGTTTTAAATTGCTAGTAGTTGGAGTATTTATAGCAACCGGAGTATTTAGAACGGTCGGTGAAGAGTCAGTGACGACAATCGCAGAAGCAGACCCCGAAGATGGAGTTAAGGTCTCGTCCACATATGCCTCTACCAGAAAATCAGTCATAGACTGTTCACCACCTTATTTGCCGTGTTTGGAAGCACTTGCTCGCGTTAATCGAGTGGAACTAATAGGATCATCAAGACACTTATTGAAAAAGCATTCGTATTGCTTAAAATTTGATGTCAGAGAGGATAATCTTTTCCGATTTCCGAAAAGCCCAACTTGGTTTGTTTGAAAATTTTATAAAAATCGATAGCAGTCGACCTACATTTCAAGCATGACCAATGAAGACCCATATTATCATGAATTAAGTCAAAGATCCTACCAGAAAATCCGGCATATTTTAAATGAGCTAGCTCATCACATAACCAGCAAAACACAAAACGTTCCGATTCACCCATAATGGTGCAATCATAATGGAATTTAAAGTTTTTGGTCAGATCAAAAATTAAAAGATTTATAATTAACGTCAAAAGTTAAAGAATTAAAGTCAAAATTTTAAGTTTTAATATAAAAGAGAAAGGAATTTTGAGTAAAATAACAAAATTCGGTTCTCACTGCAAAAGTGAAGTAAATATATACATGTATGAAACACAAAATATGCACATATACGAAATAAAAATTATTAATAATACCCGAAAATACAATAATTAATGAAACAAAAATTATAGCACTTAGCTGGATAGATGTAGAATCCAATACAGACACTTTTTAAATAAATTAAGTTACGCAAAACACGCGGTAAAACTATGTAAAACAAAGTAAAGTAAAGAGCTCAAAAAAGACACGTCCGATGTATTGGTTTTTACTTCGATTTTATCGTGTATTATGCGGTTTAATTTTGGTTGCGTGTTTTGGTTTTTACGAGTTATATTCTAAATTAGTTGATTGTTTCAATATCCGATTCTTTTAAAATTTGAACAATATTAGATTTTTCATTATTCTTAACTAAAAAACTACCTTCTCGGACCCATACAAATATAAAATTACAAAGTTTGGCTTTATTTTTTGCTAACCATAATAATCGGCGGTTGACTGCAGTCAGCTGATCGTTTACACATAGTTTGGTGTTGTTTTCATTTTTGCTTGTATCCCCAGTGGCTGTTACATTAGGTTCGTTCCTTTACTTTTTGGGTAAAGTCTGGTAAAAGTACTTTTCTTACACGAAAATCCACTCTATTTTTAATTCTATGATATGGTTTTGGAGATATTGCAGGTTAAATTTTTTTCTCGGAGCAAAAAAGATTTGTTCACATAACTACAAATATCTTGGAAACTAGGAACTTGATTTGAACAAACAGCATACATAATTAAAGATATTAAAATTTCTCATTTTACGTTTTACATTTCGATTCGATTGGATAAATAGTTTTGGCACCATTAAGTAAATTGCCAAGAAATTTTAAGTTTTTTTTTTTTTAATTTTTAACAAAATATTGGATTACAAAAAAATTTGAAAAACGCAATAATTTTCTCTGTTTTAAAACTAGTTATTTTTACTCAATTTCATGTAACTTTTACATTTAACCATAGATTTTTATCTTTTATATCTTATTTTTTTTCGTAAAAGTACAGAAAAGCAACAAATTTAAAACAATGCAGATTATTGCTTTTTCCTAATTTTATTTGTAATCTAAATTTTTTTTTTTAAATATTTTTTGAAAAAACTCCAAATTTCTTGAAAATTTTCTTAATTGTGCCAAAACTATTTATCCAACCAAATCAAAATGTGTAAACGTGATATGAGAAATTTTAATATTTTAAGTTCATATACTGTTTGTTCAAATCAAGTTCTTAGTTTCCCAGATATTTGTAATTATGTGGACAAACCTTTTTGGTTCCGATAAAAAAAAATTCAACTGGCGATATCTCAAAAACCACACCATAAAATTTAAAATAGAATTGATTTTCGGGCTCAACGACCAATTTTACATAGGAATTGGATAGTGGTGTTCATTGCCCAGAAAAAAAATAATTATTTGTAAACTAGTGTTATTAAATGAAATATATATTTTATTATACTTCAGCAGCTAATGTTTGTTGAAAATTAACTATATTTTAACAGCCTTACTAATAGTCAAACTAAAAGCGATTTCAAATGTAATAGAGTTGACAAAAATATGTATATAAACTTAAAAATTTTATTAAATATCATTAAATATTAGATTTTGAGGGGATTTGTTTTTTTTAACCACTTAAAATCATGAAAACACAGATTTTTATATTAATTCTTTCTAATTTACTATATATTTACAACCAATCAAAAAATATAACATAACTAATGAATTTTATTTGTCCATTGGATTAATAATTCATGCAGTAGAGTGTTAATAAGACACAACAATTTTTAAATCTTACAAGAAAATATATAAAAACATAAATATATAATGGAAAAATTAAAAATAAATTGTTCGCCTGGTACATTTCAACGTGTTCAAAATGGTAAGTAGATTGAGTATTATGGGGTAGAGTCTCACTTTTGTTTACCTCTTCCAGATGAAGAATACAGAGATGAATAAGCAAGTCGGGTACTAAACAGGAGGAAAAAACATATAACGAAGTGATCTTCTCTCAAATAGAGCCCAAAGAAAATAGTAAGTAAGATGAATATTGTAGGGCAGAGGTTCATTTTTTATACTCTTATTAGATGACGGGCAGCAGAGTCAGGAGCAAGCAGCAGCAGCGGAGGCCATCTTCTCTCCTATAGAGCCAGAAGCAAATGGTAAGTAGGAAGAATCTTATAGGATTAGTTTAATTTGTAATCTATTCGCAAAAGCCAGTTTTTTATCTTTGTATCAGTCGTCGACTATTACTTGTCGTGTACAGTAAATGGCTTATTTGCTCCATACATTTTGCTAAAGTATTTCAGATCTTCATTGTAACAGCAGAATATTAAAATAGGGTGCTAAAAACCAATTACAAAAAAAAAAAAAAATTTAATTTGTGAAAAATGAATGCGCTACTCCGAAAACCTTGATTTTTAAGGATGTTTTACAATAGGTTTGGGATTTTGTATGGAAAAAGCATTTAACTTACATATAAAAGATTTCAAGATATCTATATCTACGTAAAAAATGCCGCTAAAGCGAATGGCGTACCCAGTTTTTTGATACAACTGAACCCAAAGCCACCCCTAGCGCCTAAAGTGACCATTTAGCACTTTTTTTTTGCAAACTTTTAAATTCACCCGTTAGGATTTTGAATATAGCGTTAATTTTTTTAAAACTAAAGTACGTAGGATTGTAGGTAATTCAATTTAGTTTATTTAAAGTACAAACATTTTTTAAATCGAGTTATATTTGAACTAGTAAATTAACTTTTACTGAATCCATGTCGAGTACAATCAAGTTCACTTTTGACAAATGTCGTCAAAAAATTTCACGAAAAAACAAGGCAGGAGTTGAAAAAATTGTCTTATCGTGGAAATTTGTATTCTCTATTTTCGTTTGTCATCAGGATATTTGCCGAGTTCATATAATTGTCGAATAAAACACTTTTTGATTATAAAGTAAAATAATTCATTTAATTTAATGTAATTAATGAAACAAAACAGTAATTCAATAACCGAGGACCGCAAGCACAACTCTATACGTTAACAAAACGGCGCGTCTCTCTCTCTCTTCTTTTCTCTGACATTTTTACTTTCGAAAAATAATAATACGAAAACGATATAAAAGAAAATACATAAAAATAAAATAAGGTTGCCATATTTTTATTTAGGCTGACACGTCTGTCAATTACAGTATTATATGTACAGATTTCCCACCTACAACACGGCAGTCGTAGAGCACGATTTCGCTCCAACACGATTTGTTGGTAGCAGAAATCCCCATATAACACGATGACACTATAGCACGATTTCCTTTCAACACGATCTGCAAATAGCTAAATCCCTGGTATAACATGATTAGTGAAAATAATTTGGAAATTCAAATCGCTTTTTAAATTTGTTAATAAGCTACTCTCATTTTTATTTGCTAAATTTATCAAATTCCAGTTCACTCTGTGTTCTAGTTTCATTCTTATTTTTGCTTGTTAAATTCAAATTTTTTCTTTAAATCTTCCAATAAATTATCTGTTAAGTGCTTATTATTAAAAATTTTTTATATAAAATCAATATACTTACTTTCTGTTTTTTTACTTTTTACAATCAAAATTAAAAACTTTAATTTATTAATAAAAGAGAGAAAATGTATCAAACCGTACAAAAAGTTAAAATATACATAAAGCAAATGAATGCACCTGCATGTGACAGCTCGAACGACACTAATCCCAAAAAGTTGTTTTTTAATCTCTTGAAACATAACCCGATTTTTGTACGATAATACGGCAGATTTCTAAATTCTTGGAGCCTAACTCCGCTTTTTATACTGGTTCCTTGTTCCGTATAACATGAATTCGCACAACACGATGCTTTTTTGGAACCTAACAATCGTGTTATACGAGGACACCTGTATTACATATTGATATAAATCCACAAATTGTACTTAAGCAAGTATGGAGAACATTTTAAAAGTTAGTAGTTACTTCTTAATTGGTAAGTTTCATTAATTTAATGCAATTTTTTCAACGTCTGCTTTGTTTTTTGCAATTTTTTGGCGACTTTGTCAAAGATAAAAGTTAATTTACTAGTTCAAATATAACCCGATTTGAAAAATTTTTGTTTATTAAATAAACTAAATTAAATTACCTACAATCGTACTTACTTTAATTTAAGTTTAAAAATTACCGCTATACTCAAAATCCTAACGGGTGAATTTAAAAATTCATAAAAAAAAAGTGCTAAATGGTCACTTTAGGCGCTAGGGGTGGCTTAAGGTTCAGTTGTATAAAAAAAACTGGGTACGCCATTCGCTTTAGCGGCATTTTTGACATAGGTATAGATATCTAAAAATTTTTTATATGCAAGTTAAATGCTTTTTCCATACAAAATCCCAAACCTATTGTAAAACATCCTTAAAAATCACGGTTTTCGGAGTAGCGCATCCAGTTTTCACAAATTTAAATTTTTTTTTCATCTTAATTGGTTTTTTAGCACCTTATTTTCATATACTGTTGTCACAATTAAGATCTGAAATAAGCCATCTAGTGTACAGTCAATAGTTGTACGATATGTTCTTAGTAGTGTTCTTCTCTTTACCGTTCATTTAAGTATCACCTATACTTATCTATTTACGATCAACTTTTCTCGCACGTGTTTGTTCTTATTTCAGCGGTACTGAAATTTTCGGCAAGTATGGCCCCCGGGTCCCCTAATTTAGTGGATAATCGGGTTTCCCTTCTTTGTGAAAGCTCAAAAGCAAAAAAAAAAGAAGACATTTCCAAAAATTTGACATTGATTACACCGATTTGACCGTTTCCCGTCAGCAAAATCCAAAATTTATAACGATTTCATCAAATAAAGCTGAAAAACCGCTCTCCGAATACTCACTGTTTGCTATTGATAGAGCGCTTAATATCATTAGCAAGGAAATAATTTCAGTATCGAACCTAAGAGATGGTAATCTTTTGTTACTAGTGAAAACCAAAGCAGTTGCAGAAAGATTCCTAAAAGTAAAAGAACTGCCAGGCATCTGCCACGTCAATTGTAAACTACACGAAACGCTTAATAGTGTTAAAGGTACGATCTTTGCACCCTGCCTCAACGACATACCTGACAATAAAATAATTTAAGAGCTTAAATCTCAGAGCGTCGTTTCAATTTACAAATTCACTAAACTAATTGACGGTATTCCAAAACCTAGTGGCGTTGTGCTGCTGACCTTCGATATGTACAACTTACCCACTAAATTAGACATAGCTTGGCACTCGGTATAAGTTCGCGAATACATACCTAACCCTATTAGATGCAAGTCTTGCCAATTACTCGGGCACACCACTAAATGGTGCGAAAACTCTCCTAGTTGTATCAACTGCAACCTTCCACCCCATTCTCCAGACCCCTGTACGCGTACGCTGTGCGCAAATAGTTCAGAGGAACACCCCGCTTCTTTCAGACTGTGCGAAAAATTCATACGACAAAAAGACATCTTACGTATTAAAACGAATAAAAAATGCACAATGCCCGAAGCCAAAAATTTATATAAAAAACAAGCACCGTTAGCGCACTCTTCATCCAGCTACTCAGCTGTAACCTCTTCTATAAGTACCGAAAAAAAAAACAAGAAAAAACATATAACACTACTAAATAATAACTCAAAAAGCGACGACTCACTCAGATAGCAAACACGCAACTAGCAATAATAGCATCTCTCAAATCTCACTTCCCACTCAATCAAAAAACAAACCGTAGAGCCGTGTACTGCCGATATACCTCTTCCACCTCCAAGACCAACTACAATAAACTCTTCATATACAAACAAAAAAAGCAGAACAGCGACAAACGAAACATTACACTCACAAAAAGATTTATTTTCATCTTCAACCAAGAATTCTAATATCGCAAATCTCAACACATACGCTAGCTTTCCATTAGAAAGCATATCTAGTATTTCAGACGACCTAACATTTGATATAGACGAACAATAGCAAAATAAAACAACACAACATCAAATTTTGAACAACATTTTATATAAATTCTTAAAAAACAAAACTATCACATATTCATCCTTTTCCCATAGCTTTCAACTATGTCTCTTAAAATAACTCAGTGGATGTCCGATACTTTTCAAACTTTGCGAACAACCTTACTTCCAAACAAGGAGTAGGCATCCTTGTGTAAATAGTAATAAATATATTCCCCCGAATAAGGACTTCTCAGAGAATAACATAACATCTTATCTACGAAAAATCCAGTCTCAGGTTATTCTGACAGGTGATTTCAACTCATGGAGCCCTCTCTGGGGCTCCAATAATACTAAAATTGAAAAAGTAGTATTCTCGGAGAATCTCATAATCCTCAATGACGGCTCTCCCACACATTTTTCGACACATAATAATAATTCTCCCATGTAGATCTCACACTAGTCTCTTCCCAGCTTGGACCTAGGTGCAATTGGAAAGTATGCGACTCCCTCTACGGAAGCGATCATTTTCCAATACTTACAACGGTTATCACGCACTTTAATTTTATGAAAAACAAACCAATACCAAATTTTAAAACTGATCAAGCTGATTGGGCCCTATACCAAGCAGAATGCAATACAAATTTCCAAAACTGGTCTTTTAACAACGTCAATCAAACAGTGGCCAAAATTACGAGAGCTATCCGATTAGCTGCTAACATTGCCATACCGCAAACTAAACCCGTTGTAAACCAAAACTACACATATTGGTGGAGTAGGGATTTAATTATTCTTCGTCAAGAAAAGCAAAAATATTGGCACAACTACAAACGTTGCAGATCTATAGCGAACAGTATAATTTTCAAAAAAGCTAGCGCTGTATTTAAAAAATCAGCTAAGGAAGCGAAACGTAAAAGCGTAAAACAGTTTACCTCAAAAATCACACCCTTTCAACCCCCAAAAAAACATGGGCCGACATAAAAGCACTAACTGAGATACTTCGTACACCTATTAAAGCCATACATTTTAATTAAAAATTGATATCGTCACCTTTTGAAATATCAGAAGCCTTTGCAGCTACCTGTTCAGATTATTCAAGCGACTCTAACTTCTCGAACGAATACTGCAAAGATAAACACGATATTCTTTCGGAAACATACAGGCAGAACCGCCTATCTTTAGCTGCAAAACACTTAGAAGTTGAATTCATACCAGTAGAATTTGAACTCGCAATGGCACATGCCAAAGGCAAATCGCCGGGTCGCGATCGTATATCATACCCAATGTTAAAACATCTACCAAAATATGCTAAAGACAGGCTGTTATGTCTGTATAACTCCATTCTAGTAAAAGGAGTCTACCCACACATCTGGCACTCGGCTATTGTAACCCTAGTAAGCCCATGCAAGAGATAAGTGGATATAGACCAATATCACTTATCTCTTGCATAAGCAAAATTTTAGAAAAAATGCTGGCCAAAAGACTCATGTGGTATATTACAAAAAATTAATTAATCAGCCACAACCAAGTAGCTTTTAAAATAAACACAGTACGTCAGATGCACTGCTGCACCTCCAACATTTCGTGTCGAACGCCCTTTCATCAAAAAATCATGTTACTATACTAGCGACTAATTTTGAAAGGGCGTTCGATCGCGAGGAGATCCATGTGGTGTTGAGACAACTTGAGAGTTGGGGTATTGGTCCAAAAGTATTTAACTTAGTTAAAACTTTCATGACCGGCCGAAAACGCCAAATCAGAATAAATAATGAACTATCCAATGTTTATCCTCTTTACAATGGAATACCACAGGGATCCCCATTATCTGCAGTACTATTTATCAGTGCCTTTGAGCAAGTTAACAAAATAATATTAAAGCACAAAAATCTAAATTTATCACTTAACGCTGATGATGCAATAACTTTTACTAAAGATAAAGATATTAATATTGTAAATAATACTTTTCAAAAAATAATATTAGATTTAAAAAATGGGGTCTGCGATCTGGCGCAACCCTCTCTATTGAAAAATGTAAAATCCTACATATCTGCAAAAAAAACTGTAATTATCCAAATTTAAATTTTAATAATACTAACATTGAGTCTGTAAGTTATCTAAAAGTCTTAGGTATTATATTTGATAAGAGATTTACTTTTAAGCCACACTGACTAAGTATTCGGAAAAGCTTAGCTGGCAGACTTAACATCGTAAAATATTTATCCTCCAAACATTCACTAATACATAATTCTTTAATAAACGTAACGAGAGCCCTTCTATTCTCTAAAATAGACTACGCGCTTCTCGTCTACGGCTGGTGCGCCAATACCAACATCAAACAATTGAATGCACCATATCACACTGCTCTACGACGTAGTATAAACGCTTTTCCAACTTCGCCAATAAAATGTGTCCTGGCAGAAGCAGGCCTACCATCTATTAAGAAACGGGTAACTAAAACAACATGGAAGCTAATTCCAAACCTTATCAACTCTACTAATCAAATACTCCACAAAAGTTTGACCACTGCTTTTCGCCACAAACGGAGATTTAGACTGGTGCGCCAATACCAACATCAAACAATTGAATGCACCATATCACACTGCTCTACGACGTAGTATAAACGCTTTTCCAACTTCGCCAATAAAATGTGTCCTGGCAGAGGCAGGCCTACCATCTATTAAGGAACGGGTAACTGAAGCAACATGGAAGCTAATTCCAAACCTTATCAACTCTACTAATCAAATACTCCACAAAAACTTGACCACTGCTTTTCGCCACAAACGGAGATTTAGACTAAAATCCAGTATTTGCCGCTGTGCTGCAATCTGCTGCCAGTTAGGCATATCACCATTATCAAGCTGCCTCAAAATCAACTGTCAACCACCTTGGTTACTAAAAAAATCATCTTGCAATACCAGCCTGCATGCGCATAAGAAAAATGCCACAAGCTGTCATGCATACAAACAACTCTTTCTGGAGCAAGTGAATAAACTTGATAACCGGATAATGCTGTATTCAGACGGCTCCAAAAGCAACGTTACCACAACTTTTGCCGTTGTTGATCAAAGCCCTCCAAAATATTCATAACAACAACAACTCAAATAAGATAAATATTTTATGGGTGCCTGGACACAAGGGCATAACAGGCAACGAACATGTCGATGCCGCAGCACGTCTTGTGGCGTCGTCACCATATATCACCTTCCATGCATCGGCAGAAAAAGACATACACAAAATGATAAACTCTCAACTTCATGAGCTAAAAGTTAGAGAATGGGCAAGTTTCCAACATAGATACACTATTTTCAACCCTATGTGCATAAGCCCCGACTATCCGAACGTTCAACGTCATCAAACTAGCCTGTTTACTCGTCTCAGGATCAGCTACACCCAACTCTCCCACAAACACCTATTGGAGGGTAACACACAACAACAATGTCCATTTTGCGGACATTCACCATCAGCAGACTATATTTTAAACGAATGCAGTCATTTAGAGAGTATAAGAAAGAAGTACTTTGGTTTAGTTTTACCATCAAGTTTCCTAACACACGAATCGACAAAAAACATGAAAACCATATATAACTTTTTAAAAGAATGTAATTTAACTAATAAATTGTAATTTAACTAATTATTGTAATCATCGAGTCGAAGGCCCTGGCAGCTAGCACTCACCGCTTAGCTACACCCAGAGAAATACTTACCTCGTTTGAAGAAAATCGGCTATCAAATTGAGGAAAAATAGGAATGATTTGGCGCCATAGAAACGGTTTCCTCATTTAGATATACAAAATTTCTTTATTTTAGAGAAAAATTTCTATGAAAGAAGGAAGTTTTCTATAAATTATTATAAATTTTCAAAAAATTATAAATTGAAGTTTATTGAAATTTATATCTTTTCAATATATTTTTTTTTCACAAAATATATCAACAGCCACAAACACAACCGCTTCGCTTGAAATAGAGACGCCCACTAAAAAATTCAAAACAAAAACAAAGCGTACGCGATTGTCTGCTAAGGCCAAAGAGTAAAGCTAGTTTTTGTGTATACTAAAATTTTGTATGGAAAACATTTTTGGTATATTTTGGTCTCTTTCTTACATTTTCTATACAACTAAATTTGTTTTGAAATTTGAGTTTAAAACTAAAAGTAAAATGTACAAACTTGTCTCTGAAGGGATGGCCAAAAAAGGGCACATTTTCCCTACGGTCCAAATAGAAAACAAATTTCGAGGGCTTGAGCGCCAGTACAAAAAAAAAGGTTCTAAATAATAAATAAACTGGCAGGAATAGGAAAACCTGTCCGTATCAGAGGTAGGCAGTCGAAACTAAATACAACTTTGTATTTCATTTAATTTTTTTTCTTTTCCAGTCAGTTGAGCCAAATTCGGGGCGAAAAACGGGGAATCAATCCTGAATTTGTGCTGGATAGTGGTGATATAGATGGAACTCCACGAAGTGCAACAACCGTTGATGATACGAGTTCCGATATAGACCAATCACTGAGAGGTAATAGTAAACAAAAAATATCTAAACAAATTAATAAAAGGATAATCACATACTAACAATTTTTTCAATACAAAATTATTTTAACTTATTTTAAAGATGACTTCCCAAGCTGCTCCAGCCAAGCTCCTAATTGAAGAAAAATTGGGAATAGGGAAGCAGTCGCTGAGAAGATTGAGGAATTGCTAGCAGAGAAAAAACAATGGATGTGTGCAAGGCACGCAAGATATTTGATGTGTTAACAGTTAAGCTAACTTAATGTCATATACATAAGCTCACATATGTATAGCCATATATAGGGATTTAATGTATAATTTAAATGCTTAAGTAATTCAAATTAAAACAATTATTTTATAAACTTAAAAACTTATTAGATATCATTATCTTTTATATATATAATAACCCAATTCACCATAATTTGCAAATGGTCTTACATCATTGCAAATGCAAATTTTTATTCCATATCACATATATTTGTTGTTGTGATAGCATAAATATTTTGCAATTGCACCAAATCGTGAATAGGGCTGATATGTTGTAGTTGCATTATTTTTCTTTTACTCAATGCATCGGGATCTATATGCTCGCATATACGCAGCTGCAATCGCATTCTTTTTTTTCGCGCTTTAAGTTTTTCTTCCTGTCGATTTGAAATTTTATTAGATGTGAAAATTTTACATAACGTCGCCTGAGAATTGATTTGGCGTATAGGTATATGAATTTGTACACACATACGTCAAATCAATCCTCAGGCGACGATAAGTGCTTTCCACATTTAATCTTAGGAAGGCAACAGGGATGACTAGTCACCCCACTACTTTTTAAAAGCACCGCAAAGAGAGTTGTCTTAACTGCATTTAATAAAAATAAAAAAGAATGTATTTTTATTGAAGTAAATAAGTGATTTTATAATAAATAAGTCTGATTTTTTCTGTTTAACATATTTGCTATTTACATAGATAAAAAAAAGTGTTGTCTTTTATAATACCGTCATTTGCTATCATTATCACTACGTTTTGTTTATACATTTATTGAAACCTAGATTCCTTATTACTTATCATTTTGTATTGTTTTTATATTTTAAAATATATTTAATTTTAATTCAATCTAACAAACCGAATGCAAAACCTATTAAACGCCTGTTTGCTACGGCGACTTCTCTGCTTGCATGGTATAGTCGATCTCCACACGTTTAACACCAACAAATAATTCTGCCACGTATAAATGTACACACACATTTTGTTTTCGTATGCACATATATGTGAGAGTAAATTGATCGAAACATAATGAAACAAACTCCGCTCGTATTTTAATTTCTCCCTCTCTTCTTCTCTTTGTTGTTTAGAGTAGCACAGTCATGCCGCGTAGTAGTGTGAGCGAGAAGGGAACTGGACGTTACAGTTATCTTACATCTTACGATACAGTTATTGTTACATTTTACACATTTGAAATTTTGCCCATACCGTGAGCTAAAATGTTTACACATCAAAAAGCTTTCACTTCCAGGTGCTAGAATTTATGAAGAAAAAGGAAGAAAGAGCGGAAAGGAAAGAGGACAGGGCGAATAAGAAATTGGAGCTATTGGAGATGCTAGTCAAAGAGATGAAATCATGACAAGGTGTATACCCAATACGTTTTCCTTTATGTTTCGTTTTTATTAACTATAGTTTTTATTTTAGAACCCGCACTAACAACCTGGTGTCCATTAAAGCCAAAGATTAAGTTTAAGCCTGTATTTGTTTATATTTATGTTAATAATTTGTTTGTTTGTTTATATATGTATATTTCAATGATTTTATAATAATTTTAGATATAATAATAAATTGAAAATGAAACCGGTTTTTGTTATATTTATGTGTTTGTTAGTTTATATTTATGTCAATAATTTTAAATATAATAATAAATTAAATTTAATAAAAATTTAAATAAAAACTAAATTTTTTGTATTAAATAATTAAAATTTTTGATGATCTTATGTGCTTGAATTTCCTTGAATCTGCAGCTCTTGACATATTACATCTCTTACAGCGTTACCTCTATATGAATCACTGTGTTCCTCATTTGCCAAAAGCTCTTGGTCTTCTTGTGGTGAAAACTCCATGTCATTTTCGTTGGCAATATTGTGTAAGACACAATAGGCTCTTATAAAGTGGCACAATTTTTTGTTGCCTCTCAATTTGCAGTAGTACAATTGCCTAAATTGCTGCTTTAAAATCCTAAAAGAGTGCTCTATTGCTACGCGACGTGAGCTCAGTTTAATATTAAAATTTTTCTACGTCCTTTTCAAATGGCCATTATCTTTGTAGTGTCAAAAGGTACTGAGTGCAAGGGTAGGCTGAATCTCCTAGAAAGCAGTAATCTGTAACCCAAAAATATATATGGCTATGTTGTGTTCCATGTTAGTGAAAAATACAATTCAATACCTCCGCAAGACGTAGCTAAATTTTGGTACAGTGGAGTATTTTGGAAAACCCAACTATCGTGACTTGATCCAGGAAATCCAACAAAAATTTTAATAAATTTCTTCCTTTTGTCACAAATGGCTTGCATGGTAAGTGTTATGTTGCCTTTTCGGTCGATGTAGTCATCCTTACATTTATTAGGGGGTTCGATGACGATATGAGTTACATCAATACAGCCTGTGTTATGTGGAAATATTAATAAATTTATGAAAGAACATTGAAAAGTAATTTTCGTTTACCTATTGCTTTCGAAAACCCACATTTGTTGCTAAAAAAGCTAGATGATTCCCGTTTCTTCTCTTTACTGGGATATTTAATCACCTCTGAACTCAAACTGCTGATGAACATTATGGTTCTGTCAATAATTCGGCAAACACTTGACAGTGATAAATTGAAGCGGTCGGACAAGTCTCGAAAACTACAAGCTTCATGACCGGCAACCATAAAAAAACTACCAAAGATGTTGTTGCGGGAAAGCACTTATCAGTTCTAAGCTTGTTGTATCCATCGCTTTGTTCAAATCTGTTCGATAAATTTGCATAGAACTCTTTTGAGATGCGAAAATGCTGCCTAAATTTTTCTTCGGTATATGTAGGAACCACATCCTCTAAATAGGAAACAATAAAATATCCTCTTTATCAGACTGTTGCCTAATAACGTCTAAAATGTCATCGTCAGATTCACTCAATGAACTTATGAGCTTTGCAACGTCAGTTTCTAAAGCAGCAACTTCTGCAGAATCTTCTAGTTCACAACCATTACTTGCATTATTCATCTAAAAGCAATTTTTTTGTATTTTTATTACAAAAACTAGACTTACTTGTTCAAAAAAAAAATGAAATTTTTTAGAAACAATTACTCTCTCATCTTTGCTCCCATTTGCAAGTTTTTTGTGGACGGGAACGCTTTCTGGGCTGTTTAGGGCGAACGCGTTCACCCACGCTGTAGTACGGGAACGGAGCTATTATTGCGTATTTCACGTACTGTGGCGAATGTGTCTTCTGAATGAGTTGTTGTGAATTTCTGCTCCGCAGAGCTGTTGTCATTTCGACGCCATTTTATCCTTCATATTATAGTTCTGCTCTTTCGGGCCAATATGTTGCCTCAAAAGACCACCGCCGTTTATTTTTATTTATCGGCGGTGGGGAAATTTTTAGACGGTGGCTGGTAGCCGATATTTTCTTTTGTTTCGGCAGCTGATATAAAAATCCTCGAATACAATATTTTAAACAAATAGTTTGTCGTTCATTTGTACAATGACTACGGCTTAGCCGAAGAATTACGGCCGGTAGCAAATAAAAACAAAGCGGCGCACAGTGCTCCGTTCATGGACAAAAATCAAAAAAATCATGGAAAAGAAACCCAAAATATTTGGTATCGTTTTAAAGAAAACAATAACATTTAAATCATTTTTGTGGGTGCTATAGCACTTCAAACTCCAACATTTTTTGTGCTAAAAAGATTATCTGCACAAATTGCAATCGTTAGTAGTTACTGAAAAAATCGCCAAAAATACATTTCTAGCTGTAATATAACAAATTAACTTTTATTTAAAAGGTAAAAAACAAAACAAAAATATGTTTGTCATTTCATTGCGAAATAATAAAAAAAAATGTTATATATCGTTAAACAGAAAAAAAACTTTCTGCAAAATATATAAAATTTTACCATTTTTAAAAGTCGATAAAAAACGATTCCTTCTTATTATCTAAAAAGTAAACACATAAATAATATGCCGTTTAATATCGACCTTTAACTATTGGAAAATGTAAAATCTTCTCAGCTTTTGTCCGCTTTTTTAAAATATTTCCTTTTTCGTTCATACCTATGAGGCCATTTTCTCCTTATTCAGCATGTATTTATGTAAGCAAAAATGAATATTTTACCCTATAACTAAGAAGAAACTGTTTTTTTTTGGTAACAAATTATTGCCATTTTCTCCTTATTCAGCATGTATTTATGTAAGCAAAAATGAATATTTTACCCTATAACTAAGAAGAAACTGTTTTTTTTTTGTAACAAATTATTGATAAGTGGGTGCAATGTTAATATTAATAATTGCATTTAATTTGATGACATACCGTACCCTAACAAAAGAGACACCACACTAAATTAAAAATTTTACAGGAAACGGTAAAAAAAAGTTTTTATTTATATGAGCATTTAAAAATTTATTCTACGGAATATAATTTGCCATTATATCATAAATTTTCAATTTTGAGTTGTGTCACTTTTGTGTTCAGAATGACTAACTATTTTATAAATATTGCAATTTTTGTTTCCTATCTTCTTCGCTTTCCGTTACTTTTTTACTAGACGTAAGTAAATTATATTTAAGACTGTGAGTATATTTTAATTAAAAATGGCATTGAAAATAACTAGTGCCCGACCGAAACCGAAAAAAAACAATCCATGTACATTCGGGCGTTCCATTTTTTTTTTTTTTTTTTTTTGGAAAGTACGTTGACAAAAAAATTCTATATTCGATTCTGATCAACTTTGCCGAAGAAAGTATGGCAAAAAAAAATGGATCCTACCCCCCGTAAAATTCGAAGAAGTTTCAGTACTACGTTGAATAAAAATCGATAGCTACTTTTAATATTAATTTAACTTCTACGAATTTTACAGTTAGCTTACCCATCTTTTTGTCATAGAATATTAAACTCTTCTGTCGGTACTCCGAAAAAATTCATCCATACAAATTGGTACGCCCTAATATACATACTTACATTTGTATATATAAAATAACAAAAATATTATTTTAACAATAAAGAAAATACATATTAAAGGCCCTAAAAAAATACATTTTGTGGTATAGGTACAAATGAAATTCACATTTTTATTTTAATATTCAAAATTTAATAATTTTATGTTATATGCTAAAAATAAAAACAGTCCTTTGCGTACTGAAATGCAATTTACAGTAAAATTTATAAAATTTCGGTTTCGGCCATATTTTTTGCCGAAACCGTATTTTTGGTCGAAACCGAATATTCGGTCGGACACTAAAAATAACTTATAAATTTCTGATTTGATCAGTTGCAAAATACAATTTCTGAGAGCATTATATATTGGGGAGCTGGGGGTTTTGTTGTGAGAAGAACAGTGTGGAAACTAAAAAAAAAATAATTATTTAGGAAATTGCAATAAATTATATAGAAAAAATCATCTTAAATCCGTTCTCGAAAAAAATGCTGCTGTATGACTTATGACTTCTTAAGACCACAAAAAAGGGCCAAGTTTAAACGACTTTTCTGAACAACTGAATAATGTGGAAAAAGTGAAATTGTCAAAGTCAATTGTTTCTATTTCTGGATATAATTATGTGTAAGAAACTATATTTTAAAATTATCTTTCGATTCATGGAACATATAATTGGCCGACTTTGACTGCCTAATACAGGGAAAATCGACAAAAAGTAGCGTTTTCTTAAAAAAAGTAAGGTTTATTTATTTGGAAACGAAATTTCATTAAATTCTGACAACTCCTTTTATTTTTGTCCCATTTTTGTATGGGAACGGAGCACTGTGCGTCGGGGCGAAATCGACTGTAAATCGCACGGAGCAGGTTTCTGGCTTATAGTTAAAAAAATATATAAGAAAATATACATGATGTCTGTCGAAGATACAGTTTCAATTCAATATACAATTGGCGAGTGTATTTAATAATAGATACCTTTCATTATTTTTGCCTTTTATGAAATTAAAATTTTTTCACTTTTTTTGTTTCTCAAAAAATAAAACAGCTGTTTTTCAAAAATTTAGCAAATGATGCATCATGCTATTCAGAAGACACAAAATGTATATACGTAGCAGAAGCGAATTTACTCTCAACATGTTAAGCCTCCGGTGTGTTTTCTGAATGCAGCCATTATCTCTTTTTTAAGAGAGAGAGAAGAAAGTTCAATGACAAAGTTTTTTTTGTGTTTTAATCGATGTCTAACGCTAACCGATAGACCCATCACGTTAACTCAATGGGTTGATCCCAGTTGTCAGTTGTTAGGATATAATTATGCTTGTTAAAATGGAATTTAAAAATTTATACAATTGTATCACCCTATTGTTGAATTATAGATATTTAAAGTATGAGGTTGACCGAGTTGGCTCGGTGCCCATGTGTTAAGATTTTACTCTTTATCATCCTAACTTTCATAAGGAACACATCTTGAGCACGTCACGCTTAAGAAATCGTTGCTCTATTATTCTTAATATCAATTATATATATTGTACATTTAAGTTGAAACTACTCAAACTTACACTTGAAGTTTATCATTAAAATATTGTTGAAATTAAAACGAACTCATCAGTTGTAATTATTTCATGAAAACAAGCTAAGTGCTGTAGAGTGCATTCCTAGAGGACGTATCTACACCTGCTTGTTAAACATCTTCAACTCAAGCAAGAGCTGAAACAATCGATATGCAGCGAAGATATTTGGAGCATCAATATTTATTTGCAGCTCTCTTGAGAGACTCTGCAATACTTGATTTGCATTCTCATTTTTACCAGCATTTCTAATTTCGATGTTATTTTGTAACACTCGTCACACCTACTTAAAGACTGGAGTGTCTGGCAAGAGTGCTCCTTTTCTGATCATAATTATATTAACTTCACCATTGATAAACTTGATCCTACAGACTCTGCAGGTGCTACTAGCCTCATCAGTAGGAAGCGTTTTTTTTTTTTTTTTTTTTTTTTTTTTTTTGGAACAGACAAAAGAAGTATTTAAGAATACAGCACTCAGACAAGTTTTACGTCCATTGTACTATATCCTGTGTTCCCGTTTGCTATTCTTTAAATCTACCAGATTTAGTAATAAATCTTAGTAGATTCTGCGGTGTTAGAGAGCTCAGGTGTTCGTCTCCCAACACTCCAGTACCAAATATGCTTACTCTGATCCGGCAGAAAGCGGGGCAGACACCAAGAAAGTGATCCGTCGTCTCTTCACATTCTTCCTCCAAACCACAGGAAGCACAGAAGGCACTAGCTCCCAGGGCAATCATATGCATATGTTTGGCCCAAGAGAAATGACCTGTATATAATCCCACCAGCTGCCTACAGCTCTTTCTGTTAAGTGATAACGGAAAGTCTGTATGACGCTTCGAGATAACATGTAACATGGTATTTGTCTGTCTAAAGCCCCTCAGGTCCTCCCATTTACGATTGTGGGTCAGGTCGACCCACTCATTAATGGTGGTCTTGATGGCTGTTGACGACAAAGAGGCCATTAAGCAAGGATTTAAGTGCAGCCTGACTGTCACTAAATACACAGATACTCCTTTCTCTCCAACCAATATCAATAACATGGTCCATTGCCTTGATGATTGCAAAAATTTCTGCTTGAAAAACAGAAGCATACAACCCAAGGGAGAAATGCAGTTGCACTCCATCATTTTCAATGAAGACTCTAGAACCTGAATCGAATTCTGTTTTGGAGCCATCAGTGAAAATACGCTTACAATCAACTCCCGGCCCAGGTCGCGGCAAAAACCAAGTTTGGGCCTCTGGAATTTGTATTGTATAGCGCTGTTTTACAACTGGAATTGTTGACATTGTATCGGATGGCATTGATAGAACTGTTAGGTCCATTTCAGTACCTTCAACAATGTCACCAATATCCCAGCAAGTGTCATAACAATACCCATTGCGTTTAAGCCTACAGATGGCTTCGACAGCCTCTCCTTTAGCTAAAATATCAAGAGGTGGTAAGTTGAGCAATGCATCCAAGGATGGAGTAGGAAGCGTACGGACAGGACAAAGTTCCATGCCATTATTGAGTCTGGCATACAGCCTGCTCTACCCACTATTAATCTATTAATAACCACTGCGATATTGATAAAGAGGTAAACTCCATTACAGCACTTTTTACCACTGCAGCCAAATCGGCATGCAATTCTTCCAAACCTAAAGGTAAGACCCAAACTTTATGGCGAACCTCGGAGATTGCAGAGCTACGAAAAGTACGTAGAAAACTCTTTAATAGAGTCAAGGCTTTCAATGACTGGCAACCCTTTAAATTAAAACAAAGGGAACTTAAACACGCTATAAGAAAAGCCAAAAAGGCGTCTTGGAGGAACTTCTGTGGTAGCATAGAAAGCTCTTCCGAGACCAGCCGACTTCGAAAACTCCTGAATACGACTCCTAGGGCTCTCGACTGTATCCAGAAAGCTGATGGTCACTGGACTGATTCTGGAATCGAGACCTCCAGAATACTCATTTTCCGGGGAGTGAAACCTTCGTTGAGCATAGTCCTCCTGTGACGGATCATCCTTTAAGTAAGCCCTTTTCGATTGACCGACACTTTTCCAAAGTGGGCCATCAAATCCTTCAGCCCCTATAAATCTCCAGGGCCAGATGGTATCATTCCCGCGGATATTCAGCAAGGGGCTGAACACGTAGCATCATGGCTATTGCAAACATATAATGCTTGCCTGAAATTCTTGTACATTCCCAAAAGCTGGAGAGAGGCTCGTGTAGTCTTCATGCCCAAAGTAGGGAAGGCGTCCGATACCAACCCAAAGGACTTCAGACCGATCAGTCTGTCTTCCTTTCACTTAAAAACATCACTTAAAACATTTATCCAAATCACAGCATGCCTATACTAAAGGGAAGTCTGTGGAAACAGCGCTACATGTACTCATTGAGGAAGTTGAGAAATCACTTTCCAACAAGGAACACACGCTTGCAATGTTTCTCGATATCGAGGGAGCTTTCAACAATGTCTGCCTCTACGTTGTCGTTAATGCCTTAATAAATCGTAATCTTAATGTTAATCTGGTTAGATTTATAGGACAACTACTTAAAACACGTATCATCAGTTCCGCTATCAGAAATGATAAAGTCAAAAAGGTTGTCAATAGGGGCACACCACAAGGAGGTGTATTATCGCCTCTTGTTTGGAATCTAGCGGTGAACACACTGCTTAACAGATTAGACCAAACCGCCTGCAAAATAGTAGCTTATGCAGATGACATTGCAATTGCAGTATCCGGAAAATACGTTGCTACTCTTTCAGAACGGCTAAATCACTCACTTAGCATTCTGTCTCACTGGTGCCGTGAATTCGGTCTTAATGTTAATCCTGCCAAAACTGAGGTTATGCTTTTCACTAGAAAATATAAAATACCAACTTTTGCCCTACCTAAAATTAATGGTACCTCGCGTTGCCTTAGAAAGCTCGTCAAATATTTAGGACTTGTTCCTGATCCTAAACTTCAATGGAAAGCTAACATAGCAGAGAGAGTACGGAAAGCCTCTTGCACTCTCTACTGCTGTAAGAGGGCATTAGGAACAAGATGGGGTCTTCAACCTCGAGTCACTTCCTGGCTCTATTCAGCAGTGGTCGAGCCTAATCTTCTTTATGGATCTGTCTTCTAGTGGCCAGCTACTGCCAAGGCGGTCAACCTTAAACCATTGGTTAAGGTTAGAAGAACGGCAGCCATATTGATTACTGGGGCTCTCCGTACTACTCCACAAAAGCCTTCTTCGCAATCCTTAACTGGTTGCCAACTTCACTTCTGGTTAAGCAACAAGTTAAGTTCTTTGCTGCCAGACTCAAAGCCCTAACTCGCTGGACCCGGTCAAACCTCCGGAAAGCCTCTTGCACTCTCTACTGCTGTAAGAGGGCATTAGGAACAAGATGGGGTCTTCAACCTCGAGTCACTTCCTGGCTCTATTCAGCAGTGGTTAAGCCAAATCTTCTTTATGGATCCGTCTTCTGGTGACCAGCTACTGCCAAGGCGGTCAACCTTAAACCATTGGATAAGGTTAGAAGAACGGCAGCCATATTGATTACTGGGGCTCTCCGTACTACCTCCACAAAAGCCTTCTTCGCAATCCTTAACTGGTTGCCAACTTCACTTCTGGTTAAGCAACAAGCTAAGTTCTTTGCTGCCAGACTCAAAGCCCTAACTCGCCGGACCCGGTCAAACCTGGGCCATGCCAAGATTTCAATCCACGATATGTCCGTACCAATTAACGTGGACTACATTTGCTCTACCCCTAATTTAAACCACACGTTCTTCACCCATATCCCCAGTAGAGAGGAATGGGTTAATGACGAGGTAGTCACTGACAATTCAATTGATATCTACACAGATGGGTCCAAATCGGAGGAAACAGTCGGCTGTGGCATCTCCTCTAGTAAGTTAGATCTCACTCTTTTTCCCACTTCCTGACCATTGTAGCGTCTTTCAGGCGGAAGTAATGGCTATCTATCAAGCGTCCAAGTGGCTTATTCGCAACGATTCATTCGATACGAATATCCGCATCTACACGGACAGCCAAGCAGCAATCAAATCCCTTGCCGGTGTTTTCACTACATCAAAGCTTGTTCTCGATTTTCACTCAACATTTTGTCGAGTCACTCGCAGGTCCACCTATATTTGGTGCCTGGAAATATGGATATTTCAGGTAACTGCAATGCCGACGAGTTAGCAAAACAGGGCTCGCAGCTTAGAGATATATCACCTTTCTGCACCATTGGTGTCCCTCTTACGTCTATTAAATTAGTCATTAAGCAAAATTACCTTGAGGAAGCAAAAAGATCCTGGGTAGCGGAGCATACCTGTGCGGGGCTGTGTCTCTGAGGAGGAAGAAAAAACAGTCCTCAATTTAATGTGCGAATGCCCATCCCTGGCCAGGAGGAGACTAAAACTCCTGGGTTCACCTTTCTTCACTAGTCTGTCTGAGCTATCATCCATAAATATTAAGGACATAGCCAGATTCATTATGGAATCCAAATGTTTCTCCAATCCGTAAATGGGGGAGCCGTATCACAATGAGCCTAAATGTGCTTAAGTGTGCTTTCAAGCAGAAGGCTGCCACTCCAACCTAACCTAACCATGTTATTTTGAATTGACTGTTGCTTAAAAATATTAAGCTTGCTCTCCATTTCAGCGATTCGTTTATCTTTTTCGGAATTCTATTCATTCTTTTCAAAAAATTTCTTACATGAGCCAGGCTCCGATGTACTAATTTTTCGTGCCAAAACCGAAGTGAGCTTAAGTTCGCTGCAACAATCGCCACTGCTTCAACACACAAAAAATCAGCTCAATTTCTATGAGTATAAGATTTCCACACCGAACTCTCACTACAATCGTAACCCTATCTTCGATACGCGTCAGCTCCATGGATTTTCGTGCCCTTCTAAACGTAGTCCTTAATCTAGTGCAAAAATAAATTGTTCTCAATATCTGGAACATATACCACATCCGCCAGAAAACCTTTATGCCATTTCTTGCCATCAAAAATTTCACATCGATCGTTCCAATACCAGTATCCATCATAACGCCTTTACATATTTGAGTTGTCCTTGATTCCGTTCTGAAATCTCTGAACCACTCGCGTCCTAAGCCTCCACCTCCAAAACAGCTACCCTTTTTCTTTGACTTACTCTGTCCTTTTCCATCAACAGATTTATATTTTAACGTTGCCTTTTTCACCATTAAAGCTTCCATGGATTCAGTAAAACCTCTGGCTATCAGTCTGTCTTCTTCTATCATTAGCCGAGCTCTAAGATTATTTATTGTTCGATCCTCTTTCGAAGCTGAGTCTCCAACATTACTAAAAGAACTGTATTCAGATGGAAGTGGCATTATAATCTTGGTGATAACCATTTGATCTGAGATGGTTTCTTTTAGGTTCTTCGCTGTACAAGATCTTCAACAAATAAACTAGATCACATTCTCTCCAGCTGCAATTGTAAACGAGAAAAACTTCTGATACAGCAATAGCAGACTAGTTTCATTCTTATTTTCAAATATCGAATGCAATTTATCCCACATATCCTTTTCTGTTTCACAATTCTGGATATGTGTGATTTTTGAACTTCCAACAGTGGTACCAATAATCCTTTGTGCCTTGGCATCACTCCCTTTCCACTCTTTTAATTTTACTGTATAATCTTGATTTTCAGCATTCGTTGGACGCTGCTCATCCTCTGTGATGACGCCATATACATCAATAACATCGCCTCCTTTCTCCTTTCTGCTTTGCATTATTATTTTTGTCTACACAAAAATGCCTGTTAAAAACACCTAGAATATATGCGGAATCTACAGGAACAATGTGATTAGTATGATGGTTAACGAACGATTCAAACAAAAATTGTATTTTCAGTAAAATAAAATATGATAGAATTATACTGGCATCTCGATCAAATTATTTTCAACAGTTTTGCGCTTGAGTTCAGTTTTTAAATTTTTTTCGCGGTTTTTCTTTTCTTTTATTTATTATTATTTGCTTTTATTATTTTATCTAAAAATGAGTTCCGCAGAAAAAAGTGTAAGTACGTATAAAATGGAAAATAATTACTGTTAACACAAAATTATATTTTCTTAGTGTAAAGGAAACAATGAAGGAGCAATTTGATATGATGGTCAAGAAGATGGAGAAAAATGTGGAAGTGGCCAGAGGTGGACCCGATTTTGGTGGAAGTTGAGCGCAATTCGAAAAAAGTGAGCCGAAATTGCGTAAAAACTGAATGCTCCTCCACAGAGAAGTATCAATGAGTGGAAAAAAGTTTGCATATATTTGTGAACATTATTAAAGTTAGTTTATTAATATTTCAGGTTTGGTATTTATACACTCATCATCACTATCATCTTAAAATCCAATTAACCCTTAAATGCATGAGCATGGGCATTGATTTTTCTAGGAAATGCACCATTTTCCCGGAAAAGCGGAAAAAGGACGATTTGTGATGTGTACCATATATGGTACACTATGCATTCTACACATATTTGGAATAAAATACAATTTGATGGAATTATTTATTTTTTATTGGAAATCAATGTAAAAGTAAATAAAAATGAATGAAAAGTAGCTGGAAATATAAATTTTGGTAGTTTTTAGTGTAAATATAAAAATTATTATTATTTCTTAGTATCATAATCGACGAAACAATTGCGTTTTTCGTTCAAGCAAAAGAGAACATTACACTTTCTGCATTTAAAAATGGAACGGTTGTTCACTTGTTTGCCTTCACCACCACATTTTATATTTTTGCACCGAGCTCGTGCGTCAATAACTGGCAGGTGATAGATGCCGTCATGTCGCAAATCATTAGTTGGCTGATATTCGTTTTGTACTCGAGGGACTGGCAAACATACGTCTGGCCGACTACATTTATTTTTCTTTTGTGTCATGTTTGTCAGCACATGGGATACCTCCAGATGGAACGCCTTTTGGGTTATCGGGATTGAAGAGTTTGCTCTTTTAAAAAGTAGCCATGCATTCACCATGCAAAGGTCGAGTAAATGGTAGAATATTCTTATATACCATTTTCGGCTTTTTAATCCAATTTTTAGACGGCCCAAAGAAGAATCCATACACCGCCCATGTGTATATTGTATTCTTTGATGATTTGGGGACAGGGAACTGTGATTATTTCGTGGTTTTTCCTATCCCATCGTTCAACAGTAGGGACGTCAACATCAACACCATGTTTCGCTAGTAATGGTTTGATGCCAACAATAGTGGACACAAGATTAACGACCTTGTTATGTTTCCAAAATATTGATGTCAACTGCACACCTTGAATGTTAGTTTCCTTTTTTCCAACGAGTTTTCTCAAAATCATTCGAAGTTATGTCAACAACAACGTCCTTATATTTACAGCATTCTTCGCATACATGCCCCAACTTATCATTCTGATCGATGAGAGCATTTTCGGTGGCAGCATTATCGGCGAGATCATCCACAGGTAGCGCAGGGGTTTTAGAAACCAACATTTTATTCCTTTTTCGTGGAGGCAAAGAAGGCTCTTGCATCACTATGGACAAATCAGCTTGCATAGACGTACCAACATCAGGAACAGAAATTCCAGAAGCTTCAAGAAGAGATACGTCTACGTTGAGAAATACACCTTCATCCAATACGGCGTAGTTATTTTCCGCTCGATTTCTCACGCGTTGCGGTTTTTGAGCTTCACCAATTAATTCATCCAACCCTTCATCTACCCATTCTTTTTCATCATTTGATATATCACCATTGTTAGGTATGTCCATCACTTCATCATCGTCATCATCATATCCGCCACCTCATCAGCGTTACACCTCTTTCGGTCAATAATAATGCAATCCATATCTAAATAAGCAATCAAAAATAGTCAAATGCGCAGATGCATAGAGTACCATATATGGTACATAGACAAATAGGAAAATTAACTATTCTAAAATGTCACATTTGATCAAGATTCATTATATGTAGCTAAAAGAAAGCCCAATGTACTTACCAATACTTATTTCCACACGAATAACAAATATTATCAATTTTTTTCACTATTGAAACTCACTTTCGAAATTATGTGCAAAAAGTGCAAAAGGCCACTTCGGTAGCTTACTGACAACTAAAACAAATTACAAGTAAGCTGTAACGGTATTTATATGAACGGTAATTTTGTCTGTTTCAATTTAAAGCGGACGGCATCATGCTTCAGTTTGATTGACTAGATTATTGCGTGATTAAAGGCATGTACCATATATGGTACGGTATGCATTTAAGGGTTAAGGAAAACATACTAAAATCAAGTAGATTAACTATTAAAAAATAACCTGCATAATTTTATATAATTTTTAATACCATTTATCTTTTTCTTTTCACAATTTTTTTCTTTCAACAAAACAAATGACAGCATGCTTGTAGTGTTACCGGCTCATACAAATGTAGGAATACAAAAATTCAGCAATACAAAATTTTGAATTTTTTTTTTTTAAAAAGGTGGCATCACGAGAACGTGAAGTGTTACGTAAAGAACTGACAATTCAAACAAAAACGTAATAGGACGAACGCAATGACGTAAGAACTTATTTAATTCAAACTTCGGGCGCAAGGTGATTGAAAGTGTGTCGGACACAAAGTGTCACTGAGTTTTACATAATTACGCCGTTCATGTTAATGTCATACCAAAAAAATCTAAAATTCTGCCAATACTGTACTGCTGCTATTAACCCTGACAAGAATTTGAAGTTTCAGTTTTGACGTTTGTGCATTTAAAAGCGGAGAAAATTATTAAAAATAATTAAATAAATAAAATTAATTTAAGTTTCATTTAAAAAACGAAATAAAAAAAATTTATATGAGAAATTCCACAAAAAACCCCCCTTCTAGAACGAGATTTGTGTTTTCTCGGTTTATTTGGGGGATGACAGTAACGAATTATATACCAATGTTCAAATTTTAATTTTTATCAGTTTTTAAGTTTTATATTTACCAAAACCAAAAGTTCAAATTCTTGCATGTAGTTTTCCATATAAATCAGTTATATCTAGTTGACATATTGACGTCACAACGAATCAATTGGTATATAATTCATTACTGTCATCCCCAAATAAACCGAGAAAACACAAATCTCGTCCTAGAGGGGGTTTTTGTGGTTTTTCTCACACTTCTGCGATTTTGACGCATCGTTTTTTCAAGCAATCACAGTTCCCCTCTTTTGTGGTCCCGAAAACGAAACTGCTGCGTTTTCAAACCGACAAGTAACAAAATAAAGAAGAAGTGAAATGAGAGAAAGTGAACATTTAGAAACAAACTCAGAAATGTTTTATATTATTTTGTATTTTAAAATTTTTGTAAATTTGTATATTTAATTTGATAGTTAATTGAACTGGTAAAAATCTTATCTAATTTAAGTTTTTATATGTGATAGAAAGAAATCAAATGAAATTCAGCTTTTGCGATTTCAATGAGAAGAAATCGCAATAGTGTGCGCGCTCCGTTTTCGACGCGACAATTGGTAATTTTTTACCTTGTGGATTAACTTAAAGCCAGAAACTTATTCCATCAGATTCGTATCGGTTGATCCCTGTAAAAAATACGAACGCAATACCATCAAATATGTTTAGTTTCCACTCTTGGCTTATATGAGGTAACCCTGTCCTTGGATTGTTCATGTAACATGCTCGAGCGAATATGTCGTACACTAAATAGTAGATGGAAACTCTATTTTGAATAAGTTTTTTCTTGAATATTTCAGTTGTATGATATTTTGTGATTTCAAGTGTTTTGGAATATGTTTTGTAATTAAATGCAATTAAATTTATACGTTTGTCAAAAAATTACTTAACGTGATTAGCTAGAAATACAATACTTACATATTGGGAAATTTAAGTTAAAATTTGCACAATTTTCAAATGGGAAGTATAATGGAAACGAGCTAAGGTTAATGTTAACTATACACCGCCATTTTAATTTAATGGTACTGTTATAAGATCTTTATTATAACAACAAAAAACGATTTAAGAGACCTACATATTTGAAATTGATAACTAACGTTCAACAATGTCTGTTGGCAAATCTAACGAAGATGAAATTAGATCTGCAGTGAAAGATTCCAATAGTCTCGTTGTTCGCATAAACCATGATTCGGACGATAATTTACAAGCATTATTTGATAGTGTTCTAAATCCAGGAGAGTCCAAACGTCCATTACAAGTGCCTTTTCGTATGCGTCAACTTCCAGAATCTTTTTTTAAGCCACCTGCTGCTAGTGCCAGATCGCCATCTGTTACACATTCACGTGCTAACAGTGCTGATTCTGCTTATGATGCGGGTTCACAACCTAATGTTAATCAGACGACTGTTGCTTCGCCACCTACAACGACTGCAATGCCCGTGGCCCAAGTATCTCCAAATGGTTTGGCTATCTGTCATTCACGAGCTCATAGCAGTCCAGCTTCTCTCCAACAGACGTATAATATACAAATGAATAGCATGATCAGTGATTCTGGACGTTGTGTACAGGAAGGGACTGCACCAAATTTTTCTGCTAATGTGGGGTTTGCTTCCGGTATTTCTACAAGTGGCACTGTTGGTATTGATCGATTAAGTCAATGTGCTTCTCAAGATACTACAAGCTCTATACAAACATTTCATATGAAGCAGCGCTCTTATGATGTTGTTAGCCCTATTCAATTACAGAACGAGCTTGGTGTTCTTCCATCCGGCTGGGAGCAGGCCAAAACTAATGACGGACAAATTTACTATTTAAAGTAAGTGCAAATAAAATTTACAAGTTAAATGTTTTAATATATTACAAACAAATAATTAATATATTAAACAAATATACATCCCTGTCCAAAAATGTAATAAGCTTACATTGAAAATCATAGGCTAATAAAATACAGTATTTAGCAATAAAAATGCATCAAAAAATTTGTCTGTCACAATAGATGATAAACTTGTGTTCCTTGAGAAATCAGCACCCGATTTTTGTAACTATTCGAAGGATTGTTCTATCTTTTCTAGTACCATCCATTAAAATAATTGAAAATTGCTAAATTGCAACAAAAAATAGGTAAATGTTTTTTTTTTTTTGGGTTTTTCCATGTATTTTCACTTTAATAGTTGCCTGCAATCAAAATGTATGTTTTTTTTTTGTTTTATTCTGTGATTGGAGGAAGTTGGCGGTGATCGAAAGAAATAATATTGTTGGAGGTTTTTCATTATTAAGATTTATCGCAAATCTCCTTATTTAGTAAAATAAAGGAAAGGAAACGTCTTTGCTAGGTTAAGTAAGTAGCTTAAGTGGTGTTAAAATGGTAAAAATTTCCGCTAAAGCAAACATTTCTCCTTTCCCTGAAAATTACGTTTTCGCTTATGCTCACTGTCATTACCAATGACCGGATTATGAGGAATTATCTTTTTTTTTTGCTTAATCCTTCATGATGGCTGATAAAATATATACGTTTTTAGGCTCCAATTACACAAAATTTATTTTTTGTAATATGTCAAATGGCGGAGTTAAAAACTCTCATATGCCAGGGTGTTCCACAGAGCTGATTTTAAATGTCAAAATTGCAATAGTGTTTTAACACTGTTGCACGTCGAATGAATTTGTGACTTTAACAAAGTACACGAGTAGTAATATTATTAAATTTATCAAAGAATTTGTATTTAACTCGCAAATTGTTAAAAAAAAAACTCGTAAAAAATTAAATGCTGATGCGATTCTATGACTTGACAAGAATTACATAAATTAGAGTCAACAACTCCAATTCTTTGTAAATACACTTTGCTGAACGTGTGACCACTAAGCAGTCTGTTAATAAACATAATATTTTTTTGCTGCCAAATTAGTGCCATAATACCAAGGTTTTGCTGGTATAACCGGGAAAAAATTTGTGAAAAATTTTCCCTTTAACTGCGAGACGTCTACATATCTGCGATTCCAATCCTCAAGCAGTTTCACGTGGACCTTTCTAAGAGCCTCCTCCGAAGTTAGTTCTAGATCCCGTGGCGCTCCAAGAACCACAGCAACTTAAGCAATTTCATCTACGATTTCATTACACACAATTCCAACATGACTAGGTTTCCAAACTATGTGACATTCTTCAATGAGTGATTTAAACACTTTATTATGAATGTACGCAATACAGTAGTTATTGGTAATATCCTTATATAAAATTTTACACGCCACAAGACTGTCAGTAAAGATGACAAGCTTTTTGACACCATCTTCAATTGCAATGTCGATAGCCTCCCTTATTGCCCATATCTCACCAAATACTGAAGAACATCTAAAATTAATCCTAAAACAAAATCTATGATTGTTAGTGAAATCAAGAACTCCACAACCCGCAGCATCCTCAGCCACCGACGCATCCGTTGCAAAAATTACAAACTTCCTACATTTATAGGAATGAATCTTTTCAGAAAAAATTGCCCTAATCTGTTCACATGGCATGCTGTCCTTCCTGTTAGGTAGCGTATTAGAAAAAATGTGTAAATTAGAATGCTTTACAAAGGAGCAATTCATATTAAGTTTATCGTAGATTTCTTGCGCAGCTGTAGTTCGGGCATACTCAAGTTTGGATCTTACAAAACTCCTAAAAAGGTTGATAGAAATTTTAGGTGATAATCCTGCCTTAACAGTCGTTAAATACTTTAAAAGATTTGAACTTTGTGCGGTTTCAGACATAACATCGCCATAATGTTCACCCACAGTGAGAGACGAATTTATGACTCTGCCAAGAAACTTTATTTTGGTTATCTGTTCAATCACAGTGCCACCAATTTTAACCTCTACCTTCTTGCGACTATCTTTGGCCAAATAAATTACCTTGGTTTTCTCAGGTTTGAAGGATAAATTTAAAGACTTGCATATACTCAAGAACTGCTGAATTTTCCAATTTAAATTTATCACAGTTGTTGAAAAGTCTTTATTGAACGATAAAATTAAAAAATCATCAGCAAATTGATAAACTTCTGTGGACTCATCTTCAACAGAATGAAGCGTTCTGGTGTATATATTAAAAAGTATTGGTGAAAGACAGCTCCCCTGTGGAAGTCCATCATTAACTTCAATCAACTCTGGGCCAAGTTTAAGAAGTCTTTTGCTCATGAAATTCATTATCCAGTTTCTGTACTCTTTGGGTATATGCATTTCACTAAGAATTTGATTGAGGTTATTCGCACACAATTGTATGCATATTTATATCTAATACAAGTGCTATCACCTTGAAACCTTCTTTTTTAAGGACGGACGTTCTGTGCATTATTTCATTTAAACACATAGATGTTGACTTGCCATTTCTATAGGCAAAACACCTATTCGCCAAGACATTGGCACCATTTATCAGACTCATAAGACGCTCTTTCAACATGAGATTGATTGATTTTAAAAGAACCGAGATCAAAGATATCGGTCGAAAATTTTTAAAATCATTAAGATTCTTATTTCTTTTGGGGATAGGTACAATTTTGATAACCCTCCACGACTCTTTAATATGACAGCTAACGAAGGCATTATTAAGCGCTGTGAACAAAGCATTTTGCGCAACATCAGAAAGTGCTCGGAGCATTTCATAAGTAATTCGATCATTGCCGCCAGCTGACGGTTTAGACTTATTATTTAATACACTAACAAACTCTTCAAATCCAAATGCTAGGTCAGGAGACCGACAGAACTGCATAACAGCAGGAATATAATGAAGCTGAGAGCCAGAGGGTACTTGATCTTTCAAGTATTGTAAATAAGAAAGATTATTATCATTATTCCACAATTGTCGATCAGCAAAACGAGAATTACCCTTAACATTTCTAACAAAACGCCATGCATACCTCGTGTTAGGCTGCTGATTAAGCATCACGATGCGCTCATTGAAACTATTCTTTTTAGCAGCTTGCACAGCCTCCTTCCAAATCTTTATAGCAGCAAGCGCTGCATCAAAATTGGAAGGGCTTGAAACTTCATTACACCTCCTACATGCAGCAATCTGTAATCTAAACAAACGCCCTAAACCATCATGCCACCAATACTTGGGTTTACTCTTTTTACTCAAATCATATGTAGCACCTTTAATTTCTTCAGAAAAAACTGCCTCAATGTCATCAACATTAGGTTAAACCTGAACCTTATTGAGAGACAACAGCAGTTTTCTCTTGGCTAAGAAACCCACTTTCTTTGTTGTAACAGATGTAAATTCCATTAAGATTGGGTAATGATAACTACCACCCAGTAGGAGGGGCACCACGCTCCAATTTACTGCCAAGCTGGAGTTGATAAAAGTAAGATCAAAAACTGACCCATTACTGCAACCAAGATCACGCCGACAAGTAGTAGAACCATCATTAAGACATACTAAATTTGTCTGATTTATCAACACCCCAAGCCGCCGCCCCCTAGACGACTCACACACATTACCCCATAACGAAGTTCGCGCATTGAAGTCCCCCGCCAAGAGCACATTATCAAACGGCTCCAGAAAGTCAAGCATACGTTTTATTTTGGCTATGAAGACCCCAATGCGAAGCGACGGCTCAAAGTACACAGAGCAAATGATGAGATTACATGACAAATTGAGCGTTTTAACATTAATAATATCATACGAAGTATTAAACACTATTCTTTTACAACGAATTTTTCTGGACAACGCGACGGCTACACCACCATATCCATCGGATCGAGTTTTTGGAAACAGATTGAAATCTATTAATTTTCGACTAGAGTGTGCATCACAATGAGAAAAAATCTCACTTAAACAGCAAATATCTATGTTATTCAATATTGTTATGATTTTTCTTTAAGGATTGACAATTATATTATAGAATCTTCATAACCATTGTTATTTAATAAATTTTGATCAAGGTCTGTAAATAAGCGCTTGAAGCGCTCGTCAAAATGAGAGACATCATTTAGCTCATGTATAAAATTTTGTTTAGCCAAAACATCTTTTGTGAACCTAAGAAGTTCATTCGATAACTTTTCTAATTGTGTTACTCTGTGATAGTTGGGAGTATCAAAGGCACACCCATGCTCTTGAGATCTTGAAGGAGAACTTTTTGGAAAACGATTTGTTCTTAGAAGCATTCAATGCTCTTTTAGCAACAGCATTAAACTTTTTGGGTACAAGAATCGTATTGACTTCCTTATCCTTATTTATAAAATTCGACCGTTCTTGGACAAGTTCAGGAAATTCCTGCTCAAAATTTTTTAAAATGTCAAACCGATTGTCATTGAAAGGAGCATAGGTGTCTAACACCTCCCTGCGAGAAATTTTCTTGATTGTCATAATTTTATTGATGTCATTTTCTCATGGGACTGATGGCTTGTTTCACCACACAATATGCACTTCATGGTATTACAAGAAGGTTCACACCCTCCCGTGTTACCACAACACAAGCATCGCCTTGCGGATCTACATCCCCTTTGTGTGTGACCTAAACGTCCACAATACTTACATTGTCTCACTGGTGAATAATATACATTTACATTCAAGACTGTGTAATTTAGAATAATTTCATTGGGCAACTCATTGCCATAGCAATGCTATAGAAAAACCCAATTTTACAGAATATGTTGGAACGAACTTATTAGGATCCATATTATCCCTTCTGGAAAAACGTTGAACTGATGTTACTCTTATTACTGACTTTACATTATCCTTAATTTCCTGCTCAGATATGTCTAATGGAACATCACGAATGACACCAGAAGTTTCCAAGCAGCTTTTGGGAATAAACGCCCTCATATTTTTAGACTTTAAATTCTCATCAATGACAAACAAATTAGCACTCTTTACATCATCAAAACTTACTTTATAAAGTGTTACTCCAATTGCTTTTATCGCCTTAATACCTACTATATTCAAATTTTTAATCTATGACCAAAAATACAACCCATTTTTGACCCTTTTATTTGGAGTCTCCTCCGAAGCAGATGTATCTACTAAAACAAAAAGTGATCATCTGGATATAGCAAAACATCTGAACTATTGTCACCCATAGTAGCAGGAGCAACTGCTTCGCTACTTTTAGCTTTCCGATTTTCATCACTTTCATAGTTCAAATTTATTGCCTGATCTACTACAATACCACCCTTGTCTTTAACCACATCAAAACAAACATCATCCTTAACAGGGATGCCCATCGACACTGCAACTTTTTTAATGTCTTTGTTTTTTTTATTTTTTGAGATCGCACCTTTTGATTTTTTCGGAAGAGGCTCCTGAGTTGAATTTAACAATTCAAACTCATCAAAGTCCCGTTGCGCCACGACGCATGACCTTGAAGTCATGGCGTCGCTTTTTATTTTTGCCACTCCGCACAAGAGAAAACTTACCACCAATAAACAATTGCTTATTTATTACTTATTGAGCACAATAAATAGTTAGTTGAAGCAAAAATTAAATTGTAACAGAAAAATTTCTGTTAAAATCAAACCAAACTTTTCACCAATAGAAAAAAATGCGCCAAAAACGAACCACACTCACTGAGAGCCAAAATGGAAGTGCAAAATTTATTTTGCCTTTTTTTTTTTTTGTTTGTTTTCTTTTTGAAGTGAAACTTCTTTAGCGAGAGTAAATCGAAAATTTTGCAACGGAAATCGCATTGTTGTTGCACTCATACGAAACTAATAAGAAACGAAGTTGTGCTGTTAGTGTTTAGCGAACGAAGTGATATGGGGATCGGCTACATACAATTACGCAGAGAGTCGACTTCTCGCGCTTTTATCCTATTTGCTTCAGTGAGAGAGCTTGATTCTATATAGCTGCTTTCCTCTCATGTGTTATATGCGTGTACTACGACGTGTTTGTGCCGACAAGTGTAGAGAGTACTAACTGAAAAAAGTAACAACAAAATAGAGAGAAAAAGATTGCAAAAACTTCAAAGGGATTTGTTATAAGTATTTTCAAATAACACTACTTAACAAGATTTTGCACAACGAGAGGCGGTAACATTTTTTATAGTGAAATTTTCCGTAGAATTTGAATATTCTAATGGTAAATCACAAGTACTTGTACTGGAAAATTATTCAATAATTGTTTCACCAAACACGATTTGTAGTTATGGTTTACAAGCAGCGATGCCAACTTGCGGGGAATTCATCGATTTGCAGGGAATTCACCGATTTGCGGGGAATTTTACTTAGTGCGGGGAATCGGACAATGAGCTGTTTTTTGCGGGGAATTTGAAACCGTTCAGTTTTCAATATTAAAATATCCCAAACAGTCTGTAGAATATTTTTTGCCAAATTTTATATTCCTAAATACAATTCTGGGACATCCGCAACCAACACCATAAAAACATTGCTTTAGGCAACACTGTTTACGTTTAGTATTCAGACAGTTCAACGCGATCGCGCAGTGCTTCGGCTTCTCTTTCAGCCGTCCAGAAAGGCTTAGCTGTGCGTTTGTTCAGCACCTTCTAATTAATAACTGTTAGTTCTTGGTGACTGTAACCTTTTAACTTGCAAATTGTGGTCAGGTATTATAAAGAAGAAGAAGTATATTTTATATGTTCAAAACCGATAGTCAAAATTTTAAACCAGTTTTTCTCAAAACAAGGTTTTTGCCATTGGCGTGCATGATAACTGAAATTTAAATATGTTCTTCTACACAACAATGGCCCCAAGATGCAAGTTTGGTTAATTCTTTCCTCAATTTGGAACTTTCTTTTTACGAAAAAAGTCCAATTTTTGAGAAAACTAATTTTTCCGGTCTGCCATTTTGTGAATTGTTGGTCAAACAAAATAATCTTAGTATGTCCTGAAAGTACAGTTATAATTTTTCTAGTGTTTTTTTTTTTAGATGTTCCAGTGAGCCACAATCACGCACGCCATTGCGTTTGACGATTTTCAAAACGTCTTCCATGAAGCTTCAAAAAAACCCTTCATATATTGGGAGTATGAATGTATAAACTCGTATTTTTTCGTAATTTGGACATTTATTGTGAAACAGTGATCATAAATTTATTCTTTAGCCACAACCTTTTTCCATCTTTCTTTCTGCGTCGAAAGAACTCCTCATCTTTTGAGGCTATCCACGAATAGTCCCATTTTTTGAGTTCTTCGAAAGAACGGAAGTGCTGTTCAGCCAGGCCATTTGTCATCGATGTGGTAATCAGAAGGAGCAATGTCTAGAGAATACGCGGGTGGGGTAGCACTTCCCATTTCAGCGTTTCCAATTATGTTTTTACTTGCCTTGCAACATGCGGCCGAGCATTGTCGTGCTGAAGAATAACTTCGTTGTGTCTATTCTCATATTCTGGACTCTTATCCTTCAATGCTAAGCTCAAACGCATCAATTGTAGTCGGTAGCGGTCGTTTCATTCGGTTTCAACAGCTCATAATACACGACACCTTTCATATCCCACCAAATATACAGCATGAGCTTGGATCCATGGATGTTCGGCTTTGCCGTTGATGTTGATGCATGTCCGGGCGGTCCCCATGAATTTTTACGCTTTAGGTTATCGTAACGTATTCTTTTCATCGCCAGTCACAATACGATGCAGAAAACCCTTTCTTTTCTGTCGTTCAATCTGCAGTTCACATGTGAAAAATCGTCGTTCGACGTCTCTCGGCTTCAATTCGTACGGCAACCAATTTCCTTGCTTTTGAATCATTCCCAGTGCTTTTAATCGTTTAGAAATGGTTGATTGATCAACTCCTAAAGATTCTGCAAGTTCTTGTTGCGTTTGACATGAATCTTCTTCGAGTAATGCCTTCAATTCTTCATCTTCGAACTTTTTCGGGCCGCCTGAACGTTCCCTGTCTTCAACATCAAAATCACCACTTTTGAAACGGGCATACCACACCTGACACATTTTAACGTCTATAGCACAGTCAGGATAAGCTTCAGTGAGTAAACGATGTGCTTCAGTTGCGTTTTTCTTTAAATGGAAGAAGCAAATTAAAACTTCCCGCAAATGTTGTTTTGTTGGTACGAAATTCGACATTTTCAGCTATAGTAAAACACTTTTGTAAAATTATTAAAATTATTTGACAGATCAATTTTTGGCGCTCTTCGAGATAGAATAATAATTTTTTTTTTTAATTATTACACAATTTTTTCTTGTACTTGAAGTCTTTAAATAGATGTTAGAAAATTTTTTTTTTATCAATTTATCAATCCAAAGAAAATTGATAAAAAAAATTTTAACCAAGAAAGTGCAGGGCCCCTTAAAATAACTCTGACCGAGAATAACTCTAGGCCTACGTAAAGGGTATTTTTCATTTATATAAAATGTTTATATGAAAAGTGCGTATCGTACTGTTATAATATGAAATTATACCGGTGCGGGGAATTTCGCGAGAATTATCGGGGAGAAAGAAAAAATGAGTTGGCATCCCTGTTTACAAATAAAAAATTTGTAGAAATGATACTATTTTGTAGTTTCTTGTTTCACCAAACATAGGACTAATCACAACTTTGTAACATTTGTAAGAATTTCTTACAAAAAAAAAACCTCTGTAAAATGGCTACAATTGTTTATTTTCGCTTTTCATCATACTTTTAGACTGTTTTTATATTTGCAGTTTTTAATCAGCATCTAAAGCATGTAGATTTAATTCAAACAAATTTTGATATTAATAAACATGTCTACCATATTTTAAAATGATTTTAATTTTCTTTACTGATATAAAAAAAAAGAGTTTTAAAAAAAATTTATTTGAAAAATTTTAGATAGAAATACCCCTTAATCAAAGAAGCTGCTAAATTTTTATTTTGTTCGCTCTTTGGTAAATATTATCATACATCAGTGTCACAAATTTGTAAAAAAAATTGGTTATTTACAAGTCATACAAAAATTTCGTGAACGTAATTTTTTTACACTTGTAATCTACAAGTGGTCTCACAATTTTTGTTGCCTCTTATTATAAATTTGTAAATTTGAGAGTTGTAACTTATGAAACGAAAAATAGTTTTATGCCTTGCAAAGTTGTGCTGTTTTAAAATTCTATTTTTAGTTTATAATAAAAACAATTTGGAAATCCAAATTTTACACTATTCTATACATTTTTGTTAATAGTATTACTGCTTATTTTTTACAAAACTCATGTCATGGATAGTTTAAACTTTTTAATATGGAAAACTAATATAATGTTAAAATTGTTAATGCAAATTTTTGTTATTTATTAAATAGCATTCGCGTAATGATTTAAAAAAAGGTGCAAGAGGCAAACTTTGAATGCCTACATCTTTTATAAGCGAGCTAACTTTGTAAAACCCTTTTAGGGTTTTGTTACTCTAGACCAGTACTACCGACCTTTGTTGGCCAATTCTCCGTTAGAAAAATGTGTTGCACAGTGCAATAATTGTATGGTCATGGAATCTAACGGAGAATCGACCAACACAGGTCGATAGTACTGGTCTAGAGTAACAAACCCCTAAGAGAATTTAAAAAAAGTTAGCTCGTTTTTAAATGCTATAGCCCTTCCAATTTGCGCTGTTTTAGTAAATTTTTCAATTTTATTATTTGTTTATAATAAAAACAGTAAATTGAAAACCCAAATTTTATTAATTTATATACATTTTCGTTGATAGTATTGCTTATTTTTTACAAAAGTTATGTAATGGATACTTTAAAGTTCTTAATATTTAAAATTTATAATGTTAAAATTTTTAAACGGTACGAAAGTTTACATATTGACTAAAACATTGCTCTGTAAGGTCACTGGCAAGCATGGTGGCGGATGTTTTTGCAATTGGATAAATTAGTTGGTTCATGGTCTTTGTTCGTTCCATAAAATAAATTAAAATATTGACCATCTAATCCATAGGGAAGCTCCGGAAACCCAAATGCTTCATCAGCCACTGTGGAAATTGCCACTTTGTGGAATAATTAGATATGAAATCTACTCGAAATGCACATTAAAGTTGTTTTATGTCACTACCATTCGAGCTTAACTCCTTGAAACCTACTTCGGAACCTCGAAACATAGAGTCAGGCATGAGCTGGGATAGGGGAAAATGGTACCCAAGAGGACATTCATCAAGCTGACAAAGTCAATTCTTCGCAGATGTGGAGCAATGAATGTAAATATGAAATATCATAAAACTGTTGCTTTTGTTTGCACAGCCTTGAGTGCATATTTCGGTTTATTTATTTATTTTAATAATTTAAGTGCATCCTAACATTCCGTTGACAGAGAATGACCCATATATATACTTATGTCCTCTAAATTAACAAACATTTTTATAAATTTTTCAATAAAAAGCGTTTCAATTGCGAAAACATAATTCCCACTTATACTCTTAGATATCCTACTATAAGGAAAAATACAAATATAGAGAAAAAGTTGAATTTTGGTCTTCGTACATAGTTGGTCATAGCTTCGGTATTTATCCATAATATGTTCATAAATACCAGGTTCTCTACGTAAAAGTGCAAACTTTATGTAAAAATTAAGAAATAGGAAATATTTTTACGTTTTCCAGTCTTTATTATTTTTTGTCCAAAAAACGTTTTTTGTTTCATATTTTGACCAATTGCACTTAAACTACTGGGTGGATTGGAAAATGTTGTGAAAATTATTTATTGGTAAATTAGTTATCTTTCATTTGATTCCTTTTACAATCATATTGGTTGTTGTCTTTTCGAGATATAGTCAAAACAGTCAAACTACCTTCGGAAAAAACAAAAAAAAATTATATCTCGAAAACCTATGCATAAAAAAAGTTTTTGATGCCATTTTCGAGTTTAGTGGCCCAAAGTACAAAAAAGAAAAATAGTAACATCCTTAGCACAGAAATATTTTTTTTTAAATTGTAAACTAGTGTAATTAATTATAATAATTAATAGTAATTAAACATTTCAAATACTGCTTACATTGTGTGTGTAAAATAATAAGGACAGCATATGAACTTTAATGGAATATAAGCTGAAAATGATTTAATATAAAGAAAAAGCTAAAGATTTCATTTAAGGATATGATAAACTATTGTATTATTACTATAATATTTTGTTGAATATCTTTTATTGTTGATTACAACCAAACAATGTCGCAGCATAGAATCAAGCAGTTTCTGGCAAGTGCTCACCGGTATAACTTCCCATAGTCCCTTTACAAATAACCAAAGCTGATTAATGTTTGATGGGTTCTTACCTCTTAAGGCTACTTTCACTTCCCACCATACATTTTCTATCGGTTTGAGGTTTAGAGATTGAGAACGCCAGCATGAAAGATTGAGGTGTTTCCCTTCAAACCATTGTTTAGCACGCTTCGATGAACATTTGGGATCATTATCTTACTGAAACACTCACCAAAGTGACATATTTTCCTCGGCAAAAGGAAGCGTGACGTTATTGAGTATGCCATTATATCTTCAATGCAGTGGATACCACCTACACCGTAGTAGAAGAAAATATAAAATTTCGCTAAACAGCATCTGGAATGACTAGAACACAAATGGCGCAATATTCTTTGGTCAGATGAAAAAACGGTCAATTTATTTAACACTGATCGTGGAACATATCTTGTACGACGGTCTCCAAATACTGCTTACCATAATAAATACACCATAAAAGCAGTCAAGCACCAAGGAGGATGTATAATGGTATGGGTATGTTTCTCTTACTATGGTGTAGGTGCTATCCATCGCATTGGAGGTATAATAAGAGCTGATGACTATGTTGGTATACTCAATAATGAGATGCTCTCCTTTGTCGAGCAAAACATGCTATTTCGGTGGGTGTTTCAGCAAGATAATGAAACGCTCATCGAAGCGTGCTAAACAATGGTTTGAAGAGAAACACCTCAATTTTTTATGCTGGTGTTCGCAATCACCAGACCTCAAATCGATAGACAATGTATGGTGGGAAGTGAAATTAGCCTTAAGAGGTTGGAACTCATCAAACATTAATCAGCTTTGATTATTTGTAAAGGATCCATAGGAGGTTATTCCGCAGAACACTTGCCAGAAACTGCTCGATTCTATGCTGTGGCGCTGTTTGGCTGTAATCAACAATTAAGGATATTCAATACAATATTAAGGTAATAATTCAATAGTTTATTATATCCTTAAATAAAATCTTTAATCTTTTTCTTTATATTAAATCATTTCCAGTTTATATTCCACAGAAGTTTATATGCTGTCCTCATTATTTTGCACAAACAATTTAAGCAGAATTTGAAATGTTTAATTACTAATAATTACTATGAGACATTATGAGTTTAAATATGAAAATATATTTTGTTTTTGTTTAACTTTGTTTTCAGCAAGCCAATAAAATTGTTGTTGTATTATAAAAGTAAATATTTTTTTATTTAGGTAGCTTTGAAAGTTAAACTACTCACTGTCCCTATTATTTGTCACATCACTGTATGTAAAAGTGCTCCATATGACCAGCAGATTCCTCCAACTCGCTTTACAAAATGATATGTTTTAGATTTTAATTAAAAATAATGTCTGGTGGTCACAGTCAGTTCTTCAAATGGTCATTAGGATCCTAAAGAATATTCTATGTTCTGCTTAACATTGCATTTTTTGGTTATCATTTTTTCTGTTAAGTTAACATAGAAATTTTTACATTTTGTGGTTTGTGTATTTGCTAAGATAGCCACGCGTGGCTACACCGCACAGTTTAACGATCCCATATAAACTGCGGCCAAAAATAGTAAACGTAGTTTAATATTAATAATATTTGGTAGTCAAGACAGTCTAATTAAAGAAAAGTCATATGCCAAAAATGGTACCAATTGGACTACTACCACGCCCACCTCCCATATAAATCAAACACTTATATTGCAATAACTTTTTAAATATCTGTTGCAAAACGACGGAATTTGATGTGTATATCTATAAGAACTTCTTTGTTCAATGAAGAAAAAATGAGTGCTGTCGCGGTTACTTAAGAAAATTGCAAAAATGTCAGAAATAGAAGCTCCATAAGAATGAAACTGAACATGTTAATTTATAAAGCAGTTTTCCTATCCTTCAATATAAAGCTGCCGCATGCCACTTAAAAAACTCCCAAAATTCGGAATATGGAACTTAGATGTAGGATTCATATGTTTACAAAAAGTGTGCTCCTTTTTCTTGTAAACAACTTTTCTATAGACACAAAACACGATAAAACAAAACAAAACAAAAATTAATAATGCCCTGTCTTACAAAAGCCATTCTCATGACTTCATATACCGTTATATCAAAAACATGAAATGATGGAGCAAAATGGTCTTCAGATTCGAGCCCAGCGGCCCCAAATTACTCTAGATTACATGTCAAATCACCAGTCCGATGGAAGAAACTCAATTTTGTGGCATAGTGCTATTAAGGAAGTTCAAGAAATTTTTTCGCATCAATATTATCCGATAATTCTATACTTGATACTCCTCTCCAGACAAAAATTCATCTAAAACGTGATCTTGTATTTTTTATCTTGGTGATTTGCTCTGATAACATAAGGAGAGAAACAATCAGATCACGATTTGATGCTTATGGGGAAGTTTTTATTGTAAAATTTAATCAAAATTTTCTTATATCTTTGTGACGCGATTCTAAGGCTTCCTCAGATAGGCAATTGACAAACTGAAGTGCTTGACTATGTCGGTGCCATGAACAAGGACCTTATGGACTGTTATTGGCATATTATTGGTTTAATTTTTATTATTGGTTTTGACGGAAAAATGTAAAAAACTTTAAAAATCGCAGCTCTCCGCAGACAATCTTTCTTGAATTACTGAAAACATACTTGTGGTATTATATGTTAAAATTGGAAATATATTTTGATATACATTTTTTTAAATCTCTTTTAAAGTCATCGAAATCACTATGTTTTGATGTGAAAAAAATACTTTTCAAATAATGGTAAAAATCACATGATTAAATATAGAGCCAAAAAAATAGTGTTACCATATTGAACAGAATATAATTAATTCTTCCTAAATATGCATTTTGCCTACATTTATTTGTTAATAAGTGAAATATGGCAATTATATTTGTAATAAAAGATATGACCTTTTCTACGCAAAGTAAACGTTTTCATAAAAGTTCGGCTTTGTGCTTACCGTGTGCCTGAACCCATATGCTAATCGGAAAGGAAATTTAGTTACTCTTTTTGAAATATTATCTCTTACATATCATTAAAATTTTTAAAAATCTCCAACATGACTTTTTCTTATTTTTGGCCGCCTCGTTACACTGTGCACCGTTCAATTCCTGCGAGAGCCATAGGCTTATAGAATAACTTATTAACCGGTTAAATGGGTTAAATAATGTTGATGTTTACATTGCTAATTTAAAAACGTCATAACCTTAGAAGTACTAAAGCTAGAGAGCTAAGAAAACATATTTTGGAAAGCAGATTTTATGACTACCATTTAAATAAAACAATGTTTATAACATATGGTTAAAAAAAAAAAAAACAAATTTACAGGTATGCAATCGCAAAAATTACATTTTTCTGGCAATTTTCATTTTATGGTCGGGTTTAATCCCAAAAAAGTAAAAAATTTGTTTTTTTTTTCAGGATGCAGTTTTATTTCGTATGTATGTATGAGCATACTTACATTTTATGTGTTTTATGACCTCAATTGAAAGTTTTCTGACTAGTTTTCCTTTTTTTTTTTTTTTTTTTTTGTTTAAATGGTTATTTATTTATCCAATTAACGGGATACTATTTATATGAATGCTTAGTTAACTTATCTAAGTACAAAATTAAATAGGTAAATTTTTGCTCATGGGTAAAATATTAAAAAAGGTAAAAAAAAACAATGAAAAATCATAAAATACTTAAACAAAATTGATACGGTACATCGGACAAAAGTTAAAAGAATTAATTCATTTAATATTAACTACTTTTCCCTTGCATACAAAGTTTGTACAACATTAAAAAAATAATAATAAAAGTAGCACTTACGATTAAATTCAACAAAAATATTTATTACCCTTTATCCGGTTTTAGTGTCAAATTGACACTATTTTCAACTTCAACTCAGGTAAATTTTTATCAAATCGACCTGATGTCCGGGCTTTTTGTATAAATCGTATATTAATTTTATTTTTTCGTCATCGATTTCTCCGGCTGTACAAAAAATGCCCTTAATCCGGTGCAAAGTGTCAAATTGACACTGTTCAAGAAAATATTGTTTTCAATGTATTTTTAACGCATTTTCAGTCTTTGCGCAGTATTAGTATTATCTAGTGTGTTGACATTATTGCATGTTTTGGTTTGTTTTTGGAGGAGCTGTGTTAAAAACATGGAAAGTTCTTGGTTTGGTCAGTTTGGTGATGACGATGAAGAAGAACCATATGTAACCGGCGAAGATGATGATTATGTATCAGAAGAAATAAGTTCTGATGGCGAATACGATAGTGATGACTCGGATGCAGAACTTTTCGCACCTGAAGCCAACGAAGATGCAGTTTTACAGCCAGCTTTTTTCGAAAAACAACAGTTGAATACTCTAAAAATCCCTTGCGAATGTCCTCGGGAAAGTTCAGCTTATTCATGTCAATTTTTTCTCCGACAGGGTAGAAATTAATTTAATTTTTATTTTGTGATGTTTATTGCTGCTGCTGCTGCTCAATGTTGTTGCTGCTGCTCAATGTACAAACTAAAGACCTGCACGAGTACATAAAAATATAATCAATTGATAATCGCCGAGTAAGATGCGATGCGAATACGTAACTGTAAATTCAGCATCGTAGGCATCGCTGCATCATCGCATCGTATTACTCATTAGTAATCTTTTATTGCGTTCTCTGCTTCGCAAATTTAATTTTGCATACAGACGATCGCATGCTTTATATTGTGTAGGAAAATATCGTCAAATTGAAACAGCAAAAATTGTAGAATTATTATTATTTTAATTAAATTTCCTAAATTTGTAAATTAATTATTTCACTATTTTTGCATTCACATTAATTAAAATAAATAAAATGTACTTTTTTCAAATCAATCTAATTTTTCAATTCAAATTAAAAAAAAAAAACAATTCGTATACATAACCGCTTGTCAATTTTTCATGACAATGCCGATTAATAACACAGTCCAACAGTATTTTTGCAACAGAATAGCCACCCTATAATCCTGAATGGGTTGTTGTATAGACCATTTTGTGAAACAAACTTATAGTCCAGCACGTCTCAGTTTTTTTTTTACAGTGGGTCAAAGTTTTCTTATTTTGGTCGAAGGGAGCTAAATACTAAGTGCAAAAACTATAGTGCAGTCAAAATTTAGTGATTAGATCCCCAGTCTGAACAATATACAAAAATAATAATAATAAAAAACAAAATATAATTTTAAGTAAACTAAAATTGGTGTTACAGTTGCCCTCATCAAAAAAACGGATCTTACTGGTGGGACATGTTTTGGATTTTCCACTGATCTAAAACAAAAAAACAAAAAGTTACAATCAGTATGAGTGTAGCTATCGCAGAAACTAAATTGAAAAAAAAAATTGACAAAATGGCGCGGTGTTTAAATTTACTTTACGAAAACAGACCGTTTTTTCATTACTTTTTGGATGTAAAAAGTAAGAAGTATTCAACGTAGAAAGTTTTTAGTTCCTGCTATAAGCACTGGTTTACTGAATAATATAGTAAAATTTGAGACTAATCGGCCGAGTAGTTTTTGTTTTTTGTCTCCCACCGGGCAGAAAAATATAGTTTCGAGATAAACGAGTTTATACTTCAGTCGGTTCTTTTACCTGCTTCTGCGATCACCTCTTAAATAGGCTCTAGAAGTCGAAATACTGGGAATATTGATAATTTTGAAATACAAAAAAAAAAAAAAAAAAAAAACAATTTCTTAAAAAATCTAGACCAGAAGGGGTGGCCTTAAAGAAGAAATGAAATCGTAAAGATAGTAAATTTTATATTAATTTAACTGAATGTTATTCACATTCTTACATATTTAATATATTTATATACATATATATATATAGTCTGGCTTATTTTTAAGCGCATTGATTGCATAAAATAAAAAATACCTTAAAAAATAAAAGATATTTTGTACGAACTTAGCTATTTTAGCCATTGTACTCTTTGCATACGAAATCCATTTGAATTCGTTTTATGTTAGGTTTTTGAAATCAGTGGGTTTATGATGGAATTACTGAGAGCAAGAATCACATCCCACGTTTTTTAATCCATCATCCTCAGCATCTGAGTTTAGAGCAGCTTCACCTTTAGTTATTTTTCATTTTCCTTTGACTGCATATGCTTTCTCCATGCAAGAGCAGATATAGAACTTGATGGTTTTGGAAAATATAGTTGCTTCGCAAAAGTTGGTGACATTGAAGTTGCGCTTGTATTGTTTTTAGTTACACAGTGATACAAAAAAGAATGGAATATAAATACCTGGGATGTGATACTATTTTTCTTGGAGGTCTTGTCGGGTAAAACAAGAATCTGTGAGTTAAATTTGCCAAGCACCCCTAAAATCTTGATTTACTGTAAAAAAAATACCTTTACGCACTTATAAGCCTGTAAATTAATTGATTATCAATAGATTTTTCTTACCGGCACTTGATGCCGACTAGTGGAAATTGTTTAAACAAATTTTGTTCCTTATGTCGGCAATCATTAAAATACGAAAATCAGTTTTTTTTTTACTAAATTGATCACATTCAATACAAAATTTTAATCAATACCTACCCTCAGAAACTTTTATGGTAAAAATAAAATTTAAAATAAAATAATTACTTACCTTTTTAAATTGTTTTCTTTTTTTTAGGGGTAAAAACAAACACTTCAACACGCGATGAAAAGTAGTCATAAAATGAGGATAAAAAGACGACAAAATGCTTTTTACAGTTCAATTAAATCATTACTGAGAGAAGATGAATATATTTTTAATGCAAAGCTGATCTTATTTAAATGTTTAACTGTCGTTATCCTTATTTATTTATGTTTTAATTCCAAAAATGCCGACTACTGGTACATGCCGAACTTAGGCACGGACACCCTACATGATAGAAAATATTGCTACTACTTTTACTTTTCTTTTCATGAAGAACGTAAAGAATGTCGAATATTGGATTTATAATGTAAACTCGGTCTTAGAATTTAACTCATAAAAAATTATAATTCGCTCTTAAAAATGAATAGGGCTTTTATTTTTCACTTTTTTTCTTCTTTCTTCAATGTAATCAACTAAATTTTTTAATAGTGTATTTTTGAATAAAATATTGCAAATACATTCTGAAAATATTGCTTATTAAGGCAAAATATTAATTTTTTTTATATTTCAAAAGTATAGGCTTTTAAAAGTATACTGTAAAATTTTCGTATCCAAAACATGTCCCACCAGTAAGATCCGTTTTTTTTTTTTTTTGAAGAGGGTAACTGTAATACCAATTTTAGTTGACGTAAAATTATAATTTTTTTTATATTATTTTTGTATTGTTAAAAATCCTGAAACTCGCCAAATTTAAGGGCGCTAGACAAGAAGGTACCCTTAATTTAAAGACAATAATCGTAATCGTAACAAACGGTTATTAAAAATGTTAATCGTAATCCTAAAAGCTGTATCGGTGCATCACTAATCTTTACGCATTCTTTCATGCACGTGTAATGAACTCAATGTGAGTGTTAAAACCTTCGAAATAAGAGTCATAAAAGAGTACTTTCGGACTCAAATTGTTTACTGGGTTTTAACAAAAATTATGTTCACTTTTAATCACGATTGTTTGTTTTTGTGTTCATCAATGTGTCGCGCCTCGTCGTTTGCTTTACTACGCTCTCTGCTTCAACTGCATACTTCAGGCTTCATATTATGTTCCAGGCTTTGGAAGGTCAAATTCGACCAAGTCCGTATTTAGGGGGGGTTTTGGGGGTTCTGACCCTCCCCCCCCCCCGCCCCCCCTGAATCAGATTGAAAAGTTTAAAATTAATAAAAATAGAAAAAATTATCGGATCCTTGTAAAATAAGACTTGCTTGAACCCCATTTTTTCCTAAAATGTGACGTGATGGGAAGTTTTTGACCTCAGATTAATGTTCAACGTGAAAAATTCTTTCGCAAAAACTCCATCTTATTAGCAAAACCCATCTTAAAATTAATTTTATAACGCATTATTGCTCAGAGCACCACGACTAGAAAGATCTCTTTCAATGCTGTGACTTCACGAATTTAGGGAATATAAGCCAACCTCATCCGGGTTCCTTATCATTGATAATGGCTAAAATTCCCAATGATGATCATTTGAAAAAAATGAGCCTCTACTATTTTTGGTAATTTTTTTGAGGTTGGGTACATCATCAGAAGTGGGAAATCAATGAGTTAAAAAATTATGTCCCTCAAGATAAAAAAAATGCACTAGAATGCACATTGAATAATATTTATTTGAAAAAATTTAATTTGATTATTCTGGGAATTTTTTGTCACTTTTGGCCATTTTTTTGAGGTTAAGATTAAAAAAAATCGGAAAATTTTTCCTAAAATTTTAATTTTATAGGGTCCATCAAATGTATCATTGATTTAATTTATTGTATTTAAAAATCAGTTTGATTAAAATTATGAATATTTTCTTCGAATGGAAACCCCCCTCTCCCCCCGAAAAAATTTCTGGCTACGGCCATGAGTTCGACTATGTTGTATAATAATTGTTAATTTCAATTACGTTTTTTGATTAGGGACAGGTAGCGGCTATTGAAACAACATTTTTAGAGTACAAAACCCGGAGTTCTTCAATATATTGTTATGGAAAGTCGAATTCTAACATCACGAATTAATTATTTGAAATTTAAATCTTTTTAGTCATACTACGAAAACCACACAATGGGAGGATCCCCGAGTACAAATGAAGCAACAACGTGTTCTTCATGAAACTTTATCGCGAGCTGGTCAGTATTTTTTAGAGCTTTATTAACCCATAAACTGAAGAAATTAATTTTAGTTAACGTAAAAAATGCTAAAAGGGAATCCTTAGCTCTAACGGAAAGTTTGGGACCATTACCTGAGGGGTGGGAGCAAGCACTTACAGATTCAGGAGATATATATTTCATCAATCATATAAACAGAACAACGTCTTGGAATGATCCTCGAATACGTAAGTCTATTATAAATATTTAAGCTTGTATGATACTGCTTGATTTAAAATGTTTTACATATTTTAAAATTAATTCAATTATGTAATATGATTTTTATATACATACAGTGCCGGTTATATCATTTGCAATCAAAATCACTTGCACTTTAAACGACTTCTTAAGTTCACTAAAATAATTTTTATCAAAAATCTTTTTTATTCAAAACAAAGTGTATTTATTGTCATTTATTATAAAAAGTTATGTTGCAAATAAAAAAAGAAAGAAGTAATATTAAATAGATGTCTGAAATGAAGAAAATCTCGCACGTAAGATAAAAGTTGAAAATTCGTTGCACTGCGTAATGAATGTGATATGTCATAATCAACTTGGGTGACAAAAAATTTTTTTTAATTTTCAAGAAAAAATTTTTGCAAAAAAAAAATTTTTGCAAATTGATTTTTGTAATTCATTTTTTTCATAGCCTTATGGTATTACAATAAATGCCTTTCATATGAAAGGCCAATTTCGGTTTTTAATTTTTTTGACCCCCGTCCATACTTTGCAACAATCTGAAAAAATTGGAGTATGAGTATTCGAAAGTGACTTATTCACATAAGAAAAATTAGTATGAAAAAATCGCATGTAAAAAGTTTTTTTCATCGCGAATTTCGCATCTGAAAATTAGTCTCCTAAACCAAAGAATCACTGTGAATTTTTTCAGATTTTCCCTATGAATAGTTGGGCTCAAAATGCGAAATATGAAATTTACAAAATCCTCCATTACTCATTAAAAAATGCAGATAACGGTATAAAAAATCATTTTTAAATTAAGTACTTCAAAAATGCCCCCAAACCGAAACTTCGGTTTGGGGGCATTTTTGACATGAAAACCCGGCTATGCCCTTTATATATCGTTGTAAGCAACTAAATGTCTTCTGTTGAATGACATATAAAAACTTCATCGTATAGAAAAAAATAAAGCTAGGGCCAAGTATTTACTTCAACCTATCAAAAATAGGGTTTTCCGCCTTAAGCCCAGATTTAGAGGGTCAATTCAAAATTCTGAGTATGCAGTTTTTTTTTCTGCTTGACTAGACCTACGACACGTGCAAACCTCGAAAGAAGCATATTTAATTTTTTGTTTACCACACTGTGAATAAAATTATACAAGGGAGTTTTGATATTTATAGATTTCTACTTTCAATTTAGTTGATTTTTAGCCGTATACATACTGATTCAAATTTGATGCGATTTTTTGCAAATGAATTAAAGTACATGTGATTTATTAAAAATTTAAGGAAATCAAGTTTATATGTTGAATATATATGATTTTAAAACCCTTAAAAGATAATATTTGAAAAAAAACTTTTTTTCATATCATTGCCTATAACTTTATCAATTCTTTTGAAATTTACATAAACTCAAAATTTTTGTAAAGCAGCAAGTCTTGTGGATCCATAAAGATTTTGAAAATCGGACGCCTTGACGTTACGTTACATTCACTAGAGTCGCGCAAAGTATGAAAAATCTTCAAGTAGGCCTAAAAAAAAAATTCGAAGTGATGGAAAAGTTTGGTAAACGCAGAATGTCATTACTTTTTATGGCCAACCTAACTGTATGGGTCAGAACCCCTGTATAATTTGTGTATAAGTAACTTGTTTCTGCAATTCTGTAAATTGTAATCCTTATGTATAAGTAACTTTTTTCTGCAATTCTGTGAATTGATATTTTAGTTTTTTTAGTTCCTACGATAAGCACTGGTTTACTGAATAATATAGTAAAATTTGAGACGAATCGGTCGAGTAGTTTTTGTTTTTTGTCTCCCACCGTGCAGAAGAATAGTTTCGAGATAAATGAGTTTAAACTTCAGTCGGCCCTTCTACCTGCTTCTGCGCTCACCTGCTAAATAAGCTATAGAAGTCGAAATACTGAAAATATTGATACGAAAATTTTACAGTAGACTTTTAAAAATTTTGTTGAAAAATCTAGACCAGAAGGTGGCATTAAGTTAAACCATTTTTTCATTAGAGATCAATATAAATTCTAAAATATATATGCATATAAATGTTAGAAAATAATACTACTATATTTTCTATTCTACTCATGAGGAACGTAAAGAATGTCGAATATTGGATTTATAGAGGTAATTCCATCAAGTTTCGACTAAAAAACAAGAAAACGGTATCTGACACTCTTTTCAACTTGAAGATTTTTTGTAAGCTGACAGAGAAAATCTTAGGATTTAAGAATATGAACTTCTTTTTTTATTATCTATTTTTATTATGACCATTAACCGTTATATATATATGGCTTTTATGTCTTTGGTGACCCATAGTGAAATTTTCTGCAAACATTTTTGTGGAATATTTTAATTCTTAAATGTCCCTTTGAAAGGATTTTTCAGGTTGCCATCAAAATCGGGATCAAGTTGTCCCATAAAAAGAGAAACTAAAGGGTAAAAATGTTCTACAGAAATGATCCTCGTAAAATTATACTATAAAACTTTCTTAATAAGATTTTTGTCAGCCATCAATTTATAAGACTTTTTGCGCATAATATTCAGCTTTTTTCTTCAAAAAAATGGGAATTTTGACACTGAGACGTGTTGGACTATAAGTATATTTTACGAAAATAGTCTATGCATTATGTCCTTTCAGGATTACAGCGTGGCTATTCTGTTGCAGCCAAAAAGTCTTAATTTGTTGGACCGTGTTATTAATTTGATTGCACATATCTCAAGCACCATAAAATGAAAAACGGTCATCACCATTGACTTCCAGCGTCCACCAGTTATATAGATATGATATATTTATAATGGTTTTACTATAAGAAAAATGGTAAATCATTAAAAAGTTCTAACGTTTTTGAATTTTTCATACGTTTTTATTGAGGTTTAAGGAGAAAAAGTTAAAATAAAATATTAACCCATAGCGCATCCAGTCTGACGTTTTCAGTATTTAACCTTCATTCTTAAGCCTACAAAATAATAAAATTTAAAAAGAAAAAAAGGTACTTCCATAGAATTTACATATCTTTGAAGGATTTTATATTCTTGAAAAATTTTCCTCCTGAAATTAATCTTTTTTATTGTTTTTTTAAAGACCTCCGTATTAAAATTTCAACGAGCTACATATTGTTAAATTGCCATTCATACAACGAAAGTTATGAGTTTTTGAAAGTGACTCTTTGGCGCATGTGCGAAAACTTTGAGTGACCACTGCACGTAAACCATAAGAGATAATATAAAAGAAGTTCATATTCTTAAATCCCAAGATTTTCTCTGCCGCCTTAGTGCAAACTCGGTCTTATAATATAAGTCATGAAATTTTTTTTTTCCACTTTTCTCTTTTTCTTTTTAATTACACAAATGTAATCAATTATGTTTTTGATAGAGTATTTTTGAATAAAATATTGCAAATACATTCTGAAAATATTGCTTATGAATTTAAAGGCAGTAATCGTAATCGTAACCAGTGGTTATTGAAAATGATGATCGTAATAAAAAAATTGGGAAATTGATATAATGCCACCAGCTTTGATGACCAATTTTTTCACTTATGTTTTTGACTTGAATTTAAAGATAAAAACCTTTTAAAAAATAAGATAAACACAAAATTTCAAACATACGGGAATCCAAAAACATTAAAAATACTTAACAGAACTGAATATATATAATGTTATTTATTATTTAGGGGAGCCCAACCAGGCAGGCACTGCGACCTAAAAGATCTTTTGTGCCATTATAAATATAATGTTATTAGTAGGGTATGAAATTTAAAACATATTTATTAGCTGTCAAATTTTTTTCTCTGCAGAGAACGTCATGATTGGAAGGCGTGTGCGAATATATACACACCTGCTCAAAATAATAGTTACACATTAGAATTCTAACTTCAACAAAACAGAAAATTATTTTTATTTAACATTTTCAAAACAAAACAAACGCACATTATTTCTTTGATTTTATACATATAAAAAAAAAAAATTTCTTTAATGTATAGTGTAAAGTACAAAAGTTGAGATCGATAAATATTTATTTTGCCTAAATCAGCCTGCTCATAAAAATAGGTACACTTATGCTTATTAACAACGGTAAGAATAGTTTTGTATATATTTTTAATGATTTATCTAATAGCCTGTATATCCACCCCCATGTTGGACTACTTTCACGATTCATTTCGGCATGCTGTTGATTAAAGTCTGACAGGATTGCTTGAGTATGTCGTACCACATTTTTCGAACAAATTGTCACAACTGCTCCTTGTTTTGAAAAAGTTTGCTTGGACAATTTGTTTTTCAACTCTCCCCACAGGTTTTCTATTGGTTTCAAGTCCGGGGACTCAACAACAAATCGACTTAATGGTCCTCAAAGTGTTTTTTTTTTACCAGCATGGGATGTGCTTTGGGTCGTTATATTGCTAAAGGACTCAATGCAAAGGCATGTTTTTCTCAGAATAGGGTAGCATCACATTTTCCAATTGTTCCTTGTATTCGGCGACAGTTATTTTGTTTGTTGTCAGATATATAGGACATATCCATGAAAGGTAACACCCCACACCGTAATACTTCTACCTCCATGCTTCATTGTTTTTTTTTTTTTTAACAAACATGAAACATCTTTGCCTTTGAGGCGTCGAACATTCCTTTCTTCATCGCTTCCTACCTTAGTTTCGTCACTCCATAAAATATTTCTTCATTTTTTTTTTGCTTTCAGGTCCTTACCAATTTTCGTGGCCCTTTTTTTTATAGTTTAGCCTCATATACAAAATTTTTTTTTTTTTACGTTAAGGAAACTTTTTTGTCTATTCATCCTGGTGGGTTGACTTTTTATAGCCGTCACCAAATTATTTCAGCACTAACCTCGTTTCCAATTTTTACTGCAATCGCATTTAATGATTTAAATTGGTCCTTTCTGCATAAGGTGACTATATGTCGATCAAGCGTTGAGTTCGTTTTTGAAGGCCTACCTTCGATTTTTTCTTTTATATCACATTTCTGACAAAATTATGGGATATGTTAGTAAGTTCACCAATGCACCGAAGAAATTTCCCATATTTTCTCAAGTTGGAAACCGATCTGGGGTTTTTCGTCGGTACGATGTGATTTACGACCCATATGAATAAGAATTTCCATTATCAATTTATGTCGTTTTGCAAAAAATATTAGAGAAAACTTACCGTTCTTTAAAAAAAAATCCAAAAAAAATGTAATATTAACTTTTATTAAAATGTATTGAATTACACTTGTAAGTGTAACTATTATTTTGAGCAAGCCAATTTGTAGTTCATTCACAGAAAGTTCAAGTAAATCATATATTGAGGATTTACACTTTCTATTTTGTTGACAACAGCGTTGCTAGATTATGCTGTTTATATTTTCTCCACAATTTACCGTTTAAATTTCCAAAAAAAGTTGTGCAGAGGAGTTAAAATGAATAGTTATGAAGTGTAACTATTATTTTGAGCAGGTATGTATGTAAGAAAATATTAGAAAATGCTTTTTTTTGCTTATTTTATTTGCTTAAAATGATCCATACAACACAGCTAGGGGGTACCATACAATTTGACCCATACAATTTGACCCACCCAAATACACGTATATATTAGATGGCTTATTTGCTCCATACATTTTGCTAAAGTATTTCAGATCTTAATTGTGACAGCGGAATATGAAAAAAGGGTGCTAAAAACCAATTAAAATGAAAAAAAAATTTAAATTTGTGAAAACTGGATGCGCTACTCCGAAAACCGTGATTTTAAAGGATGTTTTACAATAGGTTTGGGATTTTGTATGGAAAAAGTATTCAGCTTGCATATAAAAGATTTTCAGATATCCATACCTATGTAAAAAATGCCGCTAAAGTGAATGGCGTACCAGTTTGTTGATACAACTGAACACAAAGCCACCCGTAGCGCCTAAAGTGGCCATTTGGCACTTTTTTTTACGAATTTTCAAATTCACCCGTTAGGATTTTGAAGTTAGCGGTAATTTTTAAAAAATTAAAGTACGTAGCATTGTAGGTAATTCAATTTAGTTTATTTACAACACTAAAATTTTTCAAATCGAGTTGTATTTGAATTAATAAACTAACTTTTAGTGAACCCATGTCGAGTACAATCAAGTTCATCTTTGACAAATGTTGCCAAAAAATTGCAAAAAACAAAGCAGACGTTGAAAAAATTATCTTAAATTAGTGAAACTTACCAATTAAGAAGTAATTACTAACTTTTAAAGTTTTCTACATACTTAATCGCTTGCGTCAAAATTGTTGATTTATATCAATATGTAATACAGGTGTCCCCCGTATAACACGATTGTTAGGTTCCAAAAAAGCATTGTGTTGTGCGAATTCATGTTATAGTGCGGAGTTAGTTTCCAAGAATTTAGAAATCTTCCGTATTATATACGAAATTGTATTATACGGGACCAGAAAGTAGTACAAAAACAGGGATATGTTCCAAGAGTTTAAAAAACGACTTTTTGGGATAAGTGCTCGTTCGAGCTGTCACATTCAGGGGCATTCATTTGATTCATGTATATTTTAACTTTTTGTACGGTTTGATACATTTTTTCACTTTTAAAAATAAATTAAAGTTTTTATTTTTGGTTGTAAAAAGAAAAAGAAAAAAAGGAAATAATATTGTTTTTATATAAAATTTTTTTAATAATAAGCACTTAACAGAAAATTTTTGGAACATTTAAAGAAAAAATTTGAATTTAACAAGTAAAAACAACAATGAAACTAGAACACAGAGTAAACTGGAATTTGATAAATTAACAAATAAAAATTAGAGTTGTGGTTAAATAGCTTATTAACAAATTTAAAAAGCGATTTGAATTTCTAAATTTTTTTCACTAATCGTGTTAAACAAGGGATTCAGCTATTCACAAATCATGTTGGAAAGAAATCTTGCATCGTGTTATATGGGGATTTCCGCTATTTACAAATCGTGTTGGGGCGAAATCGTGCTCTACGAGTGCAGTGTTGTACGTGGGAAACCTGTACATATAATACTGTAATTGACAGACGAAAATAAAGATTACAAATTTCCACGATAAGACAATTTTTACAACTCCTCCTTTGTTTTTTTCGTGCAATTTTTTGATGAACTTTGTCAAAGGTGAACTTGATTATACTCGACATAGGTTCATTAAAAGTTAATTTACTAGTTCAAATATAGCTAGTTCAAATTGTGTTTTAAATAAACTAAATTGAATTACCTACAATGCTACGTACTTTAATTTTTAAAAAATTACCGCTAACTTCAAAATCCTAACGGGTGAATTTGAAAATTCGTAAAAAAAGTGCCAAATGTCCACTTTAGGCGCTACGGGTGGCTTTGTGTTCAGTTGTATCAACAAACTGGGTACGCCATTCACTTTAGCGGCATTTTTTACATAGGTATGGATATCTGAAAATCTTTTATATGCAAGCTGAATACTTTTTCCATACAAAATCCCAAACCTATTGTAAAACATCCTTTAAAATCACGGTTTTCGGAGTAGCGCATCCAGTTTTCACAAATTTAAATTTTTTTTTTTCATTTTAATTGGTTTTTAGCACCCTTTTTTCATATTCCGCTGTCACAATTAAGATCTGAAATACTTTAGCAAAATGTATGGAGCAAATAAGCCATCTAATATATACGTGTATTTGGGTGGGTCAAATTGTATGGGTCAAAAAAAAAATTGATGTTTGGTACCCCCTAGCTGTGTTGTATGGATCATTTTAAGCAAATAAAATAAGCAAAAAAAAAAGCATTTTCTAATATTTTCTTACATACATACCTGCTCAAAATAATAGTTACACTTCATAACTATTCATTTTAACTCCTCTGCACAACTTTTTTTTGGAAATTTAAACGGTAAATTGTAAAACATCCTTTAAAATCACGGTTTTCGGAGTAGCGCATCCAGTTTTCACAAATTTAAATTTTTTTTTTTCATTTTAATTGGTTTTTAGCACCCTTTTTTCATATTCCGCTGTCACAATTAAGATCTGAAATACTTAAGCAAAATAAGCCATCTAGTATATATATGTGGGAGTGTATGACGGACGAAGCGAAGTGACTTAGGGATACGACTAAATACAACGTGTGGACGTGGACTTACGACGACATGCGACACTGACAAAAAGATAACGGGACAGTCTTTTTTGGGTTGAGGAAAGAAAAAGACTGAAAAAGAAGACGCGATCGAACGAAGAACTTTTTTTTTGAATTAAAAAATAAAACTTGTAATCTAAAATTTAACTTTAAAAGCATTTAAATAAAAACATTAATTGAATTCCTAATAAAACGTAATCTGAACTGATTGAATTTAAAGAAATAAGAAGTGAATTTAACTTATATATGAATTTATAAATTTTAATGTAATAAACCAAAAAAAAATGTACAATAAAATGTGTTGAATAAATGTTTTAAAATAAGTTTGCGATCCTACATATCGCTCAGACTGTCATAACTCAAAAAACACGATTTTGCAGAAAACGTATTTAAAGTTTTCAATTAACTTCCACTTTGCAGAAAAAAGAAGAAATCTTATAATTCTCACGCGCAGAGTATATAAGATATCAATATGAATTTTTTACACAATATAAAGCGTGACATAATGAATAATTCTGCATCATTAACTCAAAAATCGTGTTTTTTGACTTATGACAGTCTTTTAGTAAATGAACGATATATATGGGACATTCTTCATTATTAATTTTGTTTTCACTCTAATAAAGCACCGCAAAGGAAACAGAGACCTACTAAGTTCACGTCGTTATTTATGGGTAACGCTAAAAGTATGTTACAGCCAAGTTAAGAACTGACAAATGAAGAATAATTTTTTTGGGAAGTTTTCTGGTGATTTGGGACACGAGAGACACGAAAAAAAGTTTTTTGGGACTTTCAATTTTCTGAGGTTAGGGACGACATGTAAAATTTTCTGTGGAAAATAATATTAGATTATGTTCATCAGCTGAAACTACACTAAATAAGCTTTTCCCGTCGTTTTATGGTAACTTTGGTCACACCTTCCCCTGGGAAAGCCAACGGAGTAACGTTAAAACTTAAAAAAAAAAAAATAAAATAAATAAAAAATAAAAAAGTCTTTATCAGTTTTTTTTTTTTATCATGACTTGGGTAAACGTACGCTTGATAAAACTATATATATATTAAGCGGCCTATTTTAAGTAGCAGTAGATATCTTAAATTCTTTTATGTGCAAAATAAATGTTTTTTCCATACAAGATCCCAAACCCATTGTAAAACATCCGTTTAAATCACGCTTTTTGGAGTAGAGTATCCAGTTTTCACAAATTGGTTTTTAGCACCCTATTTTCATATTCTGCCGTCACAATGAAGATCTGAAATACTTTAGCAAAATGTATAGAGCAAATTAGCCATCTAATGTATGTGCATATTTTCAACTACAGTAAAACTGCATAAAATGCTTTATTTATCCAACGTGATTTTGTTCTACAAATTTCGGAAGCCTTTGTTCTAATTGAATAATTATTTAAAAAAAAAAATAAATTTTGGGTACAGAATATCGGGGCTTATATAAATATTTTAGAAACAGTCAATAGGGAATGCTATCATTTAATAATGTATTGTTAGTGTTATTAATACGAAGGGGGACTGTATTGAAAACATATTGACTAGCATTTTCAGCAAGCAAATTTAGCTGAGCATTATTCTTTTTAGCATTCATCAGCATTCAACAGCTTAGCATTTTGAATTTGAAAATATGCTGAAGAAACACAGCAATCAGCATTTCGTATTTTCACCATGATCAGCAGTTTCGTTTGGCTGCTAATAATTTTGCTAAAGCTGGCCGCAGTCAGCAATAAATATTTGACCGCCAAGGTCATTTTAAAAATATCTTACATTTGAAGGTTGGCAATACTACAGAAGCGATATTTATATTTACAGGCATGCATTTGGGTCTCTTTATGAATACATTTATACCATACTATTAAAAAAAATGGAGTACTATCTCTAAATACATTTTTTCGTATCCATGACGTTTTTTAATGACGTTTTTTAATGACACAAACAACAAAGGAGATGGGATTTTATTAAATATAAAATTTTGATTGCAAATATCGCTCAAACTAATATTTGGCGTAGAAGTTTAACCACCAAACTCTATAGCCGAATTTTAAAAATAACCGCGACCAACAGTTTCAATCTCGTACCAAACGTCCCTATAGTTTTCTATTCCTTTATACCAAACGATTTTTTTTTTGTACTATTTTATTTGTTAATATGTATGGGAGTTCAATAAAAATAATGGTTAGCAGCCTGAAGAATTACATATGTATTTTCTGATGAGATTCTAGCTATGTTTATCCCGCCGCAAGGAGGGGTGTTGTCACCACTCCTTTGGCTCCTAGTTGTTAATGAGACTCTACGAACCTTTAAGGAAAAAAGAACGAGGGTTGCAACCTAATGAGCTTATGGAATCAGCACTTGGCGAAATTTCCGACTGGGCCGGACGGAACGGCTTAGCAGTTAATCCTGCTTAGACTCTGAGCTAGTATTGTTCATAAAGAAAACAAAAACATCTTAAGTTCCCTTACCAAAGCTAAATGGAGTGACACTGAATCTCTCTTCGGGAGCAAGGTATCTGGATTCAAAACTTAATAGGAAAAGGGATATCAAAGAGAGAACGAAGAAGGGTCTGGCTGCATACTATACATGTAAAAGGACCTTTGAGAAAATTTGGGGATTGTCACCGTACGTTATTCATGGAATGTACAGCACAATCATTCGCCCCATCATCACCTATTGGTTTCTCGTCTGATGGAAGGCGTTGGGTAAGAAGAGCAACCAAGCTCGCATGGGAAAATTACAGAGACTTGTCAGCCTGGGGATCTCAGGTGCTGTAAGTAATGCACCTCAGGAAGGTCTAAATATGATATTTCATCTCTTACCGTCACGGATGTTTGTTCAAGGCTGTGCCGCAAAAGAGAATCCAACGTGTGGAGATCAGCCAACTATGGCCACTCTACGATTTTGAGTGAGATAAAGCAGAAAGGTCAAAATGGAATCAAAGCTAACTTAGATGTGCCACAGATTATATGACTTCAAATTTAGATTTTACTAAAATTCCAGCTCTATATTCAACTAGGGAGTCGGGTTCGGTAACAGGTAATGCTGGTATTACCATCTTTACCGATGGCTCTAAAATGGAGAATGGAAATGGAGCTGGTATCTACTCCGAAGACCTCCAGTCTTCCTAACAGCTGCATCGTTTTTTTTTTTGAAATATTTTAATGTAATCTGTTAATCTTCATATGTAACATTAAGCAATAAATGTGATAATATATAATAAATAATAATTTACAATAAAGTTATTATTATTTGAAAGAGGACGACTGGAAAGTCAGGCACTGCATGGTATGTGCCCAGTGGTACATCCATATTAATTAATTAATACATATATTTCATTTAAAATTTATGTTTCATTAAGTTTAAATTTATTTTAGTTTATAAGGTTTTGTGGTGCTTTTCGCTTAAGTCTATGAAACACTGTATTTGTGTATTGGATGATGAGAAACTCTTTTGTAGGAGATCATTTGAGCTTTTATATCCTCTTGCACTGTATTAATTTGAGATCACGATGCAGTTGGACGTTTGTGACAAACCAAGGCGCGTTTACAGTCATACGTAGAACTTTGTTTTGATAGCGTTGTAGGATTTCTACATTGGAGTTGGCTGCTGTACCCCACAGCTGGATACCATAAGTCCATATGGGCTTTAGTATTGTTTTGTATAGCAGAATCTTATTGTTGCTAGACAATTGTGATTTTTTATCAAATAGCCAAAATAGCTTATGCAGTCTTAGTCCCAGCGACTTACTCTTGTCCACGTGAGGCGTCTGTTAGCGTTTTTCAGGCAGAGATTTTTGCTATTAAGAAAGCAGCTCGACTTCTAAAAAACAAAGCAATAGAATCCAAATCAGAGATTTTAAAGAAATATCGTGCTTCACTGATGGCCATTGGGCATCACAAAGTCACTCTCTGCTGTAATCCTGGACATAGCAATATTGAAGGGAACGAAATTGCAGATGAAATGGCCAGAAGGGGCTCTGATATTAACTATGCGGATACCTCTATACAATCTTCGATGTGTGAACTATTTAGGAGAATAGATAAGTACACTATGAATCGATTATGCAATGTCCAAGGTTGCAGATGAGTAGACTCTAATGCTTGGGGTTGCGCTTTTTCAATAGTCTAACAAAGATAACGAAAGTGGAACTATCGGATCTTCTTACCTTCATCCGGAGAACCAAATGGTTCAATAAAGACATTACCTGGACTGCTGACGGAAACAGTGGTCAGAGACGTGCCTCATCCGGGCAATTAAATGAGGGCAACCACAATGGACAATTAAGTCTCCGAGTGGAAGTGCGGGTTTATACATATATATATATATATATATATATATGTATACATTCGCACACGCCTTCCAAACCTAACCTAACCTAATGTTGGAAAAGTGTTTCGGAAACGATTCTCTAAAGAAAACGGTCGTTTACCAGTGGCACGAGCGGTTCAAAAGTGGTCGTGAGTCAATCGAAGATGATGAACGCAGTGGCAGACCATCGACATCGAAAACCGATTAAGTAAGAGAAATTTTGGTCAATAACCGCAAATTAACCATCAGAGAGATAGCGGAGGACTTGAACATTGCCTATGGATCCGTCGAAGATCATGCAAAAAAGAAACCGTGTTGACGTCGCAAAAGACATGATTTGCGAGGGTGAATCCGATCCCTCATTCATCAAAAGGATCATTACTGGAGATGAGACGTAGGTTTATGACTACGACACGCATTCCAGACATCAGACAAGTGAATGGCGTTCACCAAATGAGCCGTGACCAAAAAAACCACGTCATTTTCAGTCAAAAAAGAGAAGGCAATGCTCACTGTTTCCATGGATAACAACGGTGTAGTGCATCATGAATTTATGCCAGAAGAGCAGACAGTAAACAAAGAGTATTATTTATTTGGGCGTTATGAGACGTTTGCGTGAAGCGATTCGCCGAAAAAGACCAGAATTGTGGACACAAAACTCGTGGATTTTGCACCATGATAACGCACCGTCGCATAGTGCCATCATTATACGTAATTTTTTGACGAAAAATGCAACAAATACCATCCAACAGCCACCGAATTCATTTAATTTGGCGCCCTGTGTCTTCTTTCTGATTGACATACCGAAAACCGAATATAAAAAATGTTTCGAGGATTGGATCAAGCGCTGGCATAAGTGTGTTGTAGTCGATGGGGATTCCTTTGAAGGGGATAATAAAGATTTAGATGAATAAACTTGTATTTTTAATTTTCTGAATAAATTCCGGGAACTTTTTGATCACGGTGGTATAGTTTAGGTTAGGTTGTTGGGGCTGTTCATGAATGAAAACACTGAGACCTATTGGTCCATTGTGATTCCCTTGGGGCGAGTGTTACCTCTTGATCCCCTCCTAATTAAACCAATTTGTGCTTGCAATGAAACGTGATAAGTCTCTAATGTCAGAGGTTGCCAGTTCTGTGAGTCTACCATAGAAGGGTGCTCCCAAAGTTTTGTGTCTGCGTGCTGCTAAAGCAGGGCAGTTACATATAAAGTGGAAAATGGTCTCTTCTTCCTCTTCATTTCTACAGCTTCTGCAGAAGTCATTATAAGGAAGACCTAGTCTACGTGCGTGGCTGCCTATGAGGCAGTGCCCGGTTAGAATAGGAACTACCCTACTTATGTGGACACGGTCCAGATTAATGAGCGCTTTAGTGCGATCATGGTCAGGCATTGGCCAAAACTGTCTGGCGATAGCGCAAGTTGGTTCCATTCTCCATCTGCTCTTCGCAATGTGGGAGAAGTGGTCTTTAATTAAAAGTTTACACGTGGCGACCGGTATACCTGCATTATCAGTAATAAGTGAATTGCTGAGTATCGTACCAAGTTTGGCGAGGTCATCAGCCTTCAGCCATCAGTTTCCCTCAATGTTGCTATGCCCTAGCACCCATATAAGGTGCAGGTTGTATGCCATGGCTGTCTCGTTCAGAGACGATCTGCATTGTAGGGCAACTTTAGAGTTATTAGCTGGACATTGGAGGGATTTTATTGCTGCCTGACTATCAGTGAAAATGCAGATATCATTACAAGGTATCGCATTACACCTTATCAGATTTATGATCGCAAGCAGCTCTGCCTGAAAGACGCTGCAATGATCTGGAAAACGAAAGTGCGCCGAAATGTTCAGGCGCTCAGAGTGAACCCCACCCCCAACCCTACCATCCAACTTTGAACCATCAGTATAAAAGTCGATGATATCAGGGCGTACCACATTACTCGCACTCCACTCTTGTCGAGATGGAATATATGTGCTAATGCTGTTGCCAAAGGATAGCGGGGACAGGGTGAGATCGACAGAGAGTGGAAGAAATTTAGTTTCACTAAGTATCTTACCATGACCATAATTTGTGTGGGATCACCTACGAATCGCATTCAGTCTCACTGCAGATATTGACGCTGAGGTCTTTCCGACTAGATCTATTGGAAGAAGATCCCAGATTGTGTATGGCGCTTTTGAAGGTGTCGTTTTCAGTGCTCCTGTAATTAACATTGAAGCAAGTCGCTGTACTTTGTCTAATTCTTTGTGATGGATGCTCTTTGAGATGACTGTCCACCATACTACCACGCCGTAGAAGAGAATAGGACGTATGACACTGGTGTACAACCACATGATTACCTTGGGTTGTAACCCCCATTTCTTGCCTATAGCTGACCTGCAAGCATAGAGAGCTATTGTGGCTTTACGTACTCTTTCTGACGTGTTGGCACGCCAGTTGAGTTTCCTGTCTAGGATGAGGCCAAGGTATTTGGCTTGTTCCGAGACAATAAGTGAACTACCATTTAGAGTTGGTGGATCGAAATTGGGTATAGAGTGCTTTCGAGTGAATAGAACTAATTCCGTCTTGGATGCATTGACCGATAGTCCTCGGTGATTGCACTAGGACGACAGGAGATTCAGAGCTCGTTGCAATAAGTCTACTAGTGTACAAAGAAATTTCCCGGAAGCGGCGATGACAACATCATCCGCATAGGCAATTACTTTGCACCCTGTTTTTTCAAGTTTCGTTAGGAGATCATTTACAGCAATGTTCCAGAGGAGTGGAGATAGGACACCACCTTGCGGAGTGCCTCTGACCGCAAACCTTCTAATGGAAGAGGTTCCTAACTTTGCGTTAATGATCCTATTCGTTAATAGAGTGTCGACAAAGGCCGCAATAGAGTCATCCCCCCGAGATCAATCAGTGCTGAAGTGATAGCTGATGGGAGGATGTTATTGAATGCACCTTCTATATCGAGGAAGGCTGCAAGTGCAAATTCTTTGAAGTGTAGAGATTTTTCAATCGACTGCACTAATTCATGTAACGCTATCTCAACAGATCTGCCCTTCATATAGGCATGTTGGGAGAGTGTCAGTTCCATTTGGATATTCGTCCTGATATATGTATCTGTTAATCTTTCTAGTACCTTTAATAAAAAAGATGTGAGGCTTATTGGTCTAAAGTCCTTCGCTTTTGTGTGAGATGGTTTACCCCCTTTCTACGCTCACTTCAGTCCATTGCGTTGGTATGTATGTGAGACGTAAGCTTGCCTCGAAAATGGGACTTAACCAGGCAGTGAATACGTCATCTACGTTTTGCATTTCTGCAGGTATTATGCCGTCAGGTCTAGGAGACTTGAAAGGCTTGAAAGTGTGTATTACCCATCGTATCCTATCTAAGGAAATTATATCGGGTGGTACACGTTTAGAGCTAGTATTTCCAGCAGAAGTTGGATTTACTGTCTTCCTGCAGCATGGAAAGTGTGTGTCGACCAGGAGTTCAATTGTCTCTGCACTATATGTAGTCCAGCTACCGTCGGCTTTCGCTATGAACAATGGCATGTTTGGGCTAGTGGAGAGGATTCTTCTCAACCGACTTGATTCTGAGTTACTTTCTATCTTGCCGCAAACGCATTCTTTATATGAACGCATTCTTTATATGCATTCCAGTTATTCTGCCTTTTAGCTGCATTGTAAAGTCTGCCACATTCCTTCCTTCTAGCGGCAATGCTTGTGGACCACCATGGTGGTTTCGACTTGCCTCTAGAAGTTCTAAATGGGCAGGATATATTTGTCGCTTTTTCACAAGCGGATGTAAGTGTCTCTACCACACTATCTAATTGTTGTATAGAGTCAATATTGCTTGGCGGATCGTTCTGAATACACCCCAGTTTGTTCTTCTACGATTCCGATAGCGTATAGGTTCCCCTTCACACAAGTCAATATCGAATGTGATATATTTGTGATCAGAGAAAGAATTTTCTGGAGATACTCTCCAAGAAGTAATACAGCCGTCAGCTCTTGCATTGGCTATAGTGATATCTAATACTTCAGATCGATTGGCAACCTGAAAGGTTGGTGTATCTCCCTGATTGCATATTCTAAGATTTTTACTCATGATAAATTCATATAAGATGATGCCACCCATATGGTGCGGCCTCGTTGTTCAATTGCAATCACAACATTATCCGCGTTACTGTAAGCAGATAATATGAATGCGTTAATTTTCCTATTGACTAGGATGCATGACCTTGGTTTACCTTTGTCTGTGACATACAGCAACCTATAGCCAGTGATCCCCAATCCACAAACCCGGTTTTTGACGACCCAGGGTTCCTGGATGAGGATCATTTGTTAGCTTGTCTGCGACAAGCGAAGTAATAATGCGGCAGAAGCCGCTTTACCGTGGTGTAGATTTATCTGGAGCGCTCTCATCTGAAGGATTCAGATCAAGAGCGCCGACGACCGTTAAATTCACGTCATCGTCGGAGCCCGACAGACTATCTTCCAGATAGAGATCTACACTAGGGGTTATTGATGGTGCGGCGCCGTCCGACGTATCGCTGCACGCATCGCTACATACTGACATGGCAGCCTCGTCTAACGGTGTGCTGCATGTCTAGGCTGCTTTAGTATCAGCCGATGAACCCGGTGATAAATCGGTGGCACTGACGTCCTGTTTGTACACGTGAAGTGTAAGGGATGTGAAACCGAAGTTGATCACACCCCCCAGGCTCGCCAAGTGCTTTACCGATTCATCGTTTACAATGATGACAGCGGCTCTCCATCTGTCTACAGGTTCACCCACCTTCGCGACGTTCCAGTCACCGGTGGGAATCTGCGGATTGCTGAGTTTGATGCGTTTCAGGATCTTCTCAGGATCTCCAAAAGAAGATGGAACCCTAGTCCTGCATCTAGGACGGTTTGGAATGTCCTCCTTGCAGACGACATCCACAGAAGCACTCGGCCAGACCTCACCGACTCGCTGGATAGCAAGCCGGTAGAGGTCAACCGAGCGTTGGTCGGCGCACGAGACTAGCTTCACTCGGTTCTGAAACCAGCCATAGTCTCTGCAGCTAGGTGGAGGCCCTGGGTGCTCTAGTAGTACCAAGTCGAACACTTCCGAGAGCTTCTCCTCGACCAAGTACCAGTCCTTGTGGGAAATATTGTCATCAATGCCGTTTCTGTCGATAACGGCACGGACCAAGTGGTCCTTGGCTACCGCACAATAAGACCTAGCAGGTCTGCTACCCGTGGGGGTCTTCGCAATGACCTTCTGCCTTTTTGGCAGAACCTCTTGAGAAGCGCCTTTTGAGCGCTGCCGTTTAGGCGGAGGATTTTTGCCGGGCTGATCAGCGAGTGAGTCCACCAACTTCTTGGCTTCCTCAAGTATGACGGTGGTATAATTACTTTGTTTTTTTACTTTTTACAACCAAAAATAAAAACTTTAATTTATTTATAAAAGTGAGAAAATGTATCAAACTGTACAAAAAGTTAAAATATACATGAAGCAAATAAAAGCCTCTGAATGTGACAGCTCGAACGAGCACGAGCACCCAAAAAGTTGTTTTTAAAACTCTTGGAACATAACCCTGTTTTTGTACTACTTGCTTGTCCCGTATAATACGATTTCGTATATAACACGGCAGATTTCTAAATTCTTGGAGCATTACTCTGCTTTTTATTCTGCTTCTTTGTTCCGTATAACATGAAATCGCCCAACACGATGCTTTTTTGAAACCTATATTACATATTGATATAAATCAACAATTTTGACGCAAGCGATTAAGTATGGAGAAAATGTTAAAAGTTAGTAGTTACTTCTTAATTGGAAAGTTTCATTAATTTAAGGTAATTTTTTCAACGTCTGGTTTTTTTTTGCAATTTTTTGGCGACATTTGTCAAAGGTGAACTTGATTGTACTCGACATGATATAACTCGATTTGAAAAATTTTTGTATTTTAAATAAACTAAATTGACTTACCTACAATTCTACGTATTTTTATTTTAAAAAATTACTGCTATATGGAAAATCCGAACGAATGAATTTAAAAATTTGTAAAAAAAAAAAGTGCCAAATGGTCACTTTTGGCGCTTGTGGTGGCTTTCGGTCCAGTTGTATCAAAAACCTGGGTACGCCATTCGCTTAAGCAATAGGCCGCTTACATAGATATAGATATCTGAAATTCTTTTATGAGCAAGATAAATGTTTTTTTCCATACAAGGTCCCAAACCCATTGTAAAACATCCTTTTAAATCACGCTTTTCGGAGTAGCGCATCCAGTTTTCGCAAATTTACATTTGTTTTTTCATTTTGTTTGATTTTTAGCACCCTATTTTCATATTCTGCTGTCACAATGAAGATTCGAAATACTTTAGCAAAATTAACCATCTAACATACACATACAAACACACAAACTTGAACAAAAGATAAACGAAATATGTTTTGATGCGAAATTAGCCGACAAAAAAAAAAAAAAAAACATGCCATAAAATCTCTTTGTTACTTTTTTCTTTATGTATAACACTGTGCAACACATTTTTCTAACGGAGAATCGGCAATAGTAATAGATAGTACTGGTCTACAGTAACAAAACCCTAAAAGAGTTTTGCAAAGATAGGTCGCTTTCAAAAGATATAGGCATTCATAGTTTGCTTTTGGAGCTAATTTTTTAAATGATATTCGACATTTTGTACTACTGTCTTCATTGAAATAACAAATAATATCATTAACAATTTTAATATTCTATTAGCTTTCCATATTAAGAAGTTAAAACTATCCATTACATGACTTTTGTAAAAAATAAGCAGTAATAAGGAGTGAGATTGAAAAAATCTTAACACACGATTTACTTAATAGTTTTTTTTTGGGTGTAAAATTTAAAAATTTCTTTGATCTAGTTATCTTTGAAAAATATGTCAGTTGTTATTTTTAATGACAAACATGTTGATTTATTGTGAGTTTGATCAAAATGAGTGAAGAAAAAGAAGTACGTCTTAAAATTATTAAAAATTAAAAAAAAAAAACTAATTGGTCCTACAAAAAATTGGCTAAAGAATTGAAGGTCTGCCGTCAAACTATTTCCAATGTTATTAAACAGTTTCAGGAGAATTTGACCATCGATAGGAAACCTGGTTCGGGAAGAAAACAAGTACCACATGATATTGGGAAAGCCAAGAAAATAGAAAGCATATTGAAAAGATCTCCAAACACATCTGGTAGAAAAGCTGCCCGGTTAGCCCAGTGCTCTGACTATTTGGTGCGAAAAGTTAAAACCAATGCAGGTTTGAAAACATACAAAGTCCAAAAAGTTCCAGACAGGAACGCTGCAAAAAATTTAGAAACCAAAAGTAGGGCTCGGAAATTAAAATCGAATTTCATACAAAAATATTCATGTGTATAATGGACGACGAAACGTATATGTATACTGGCAGATTTTAAGCAGCTTCCAGGTAAAATTTGTATATTGCTGATGCTCGAGGAAATGTCGAAAAACAATTTAGAATCCAAAAGCAGACAAAATTTCCTAAAAAATTCCTGGTATGGCAAGCTATATGCAGTAGCGGCAAAAGAAGCAAGTAATTTTTTACAGTGGGCTCTATAAATACCGAAATATACATCAAAGAATGTTTGAAAAAAAGACTTCTTCCTTTCATAAGAGAAGCACAATGTGTCCACTTATTTTTGGCCCGATTTGGCATCATGTCACTATGGCAAGAAAGCTCTGTAGTGCGTTTCTGTAACTCAATCGAGAAGTTCTCGATTTTTATGACGTTACACTATTTCGATCGGTGGCTGTCGATTGTGCGAGAACTGGTGTTTCTGTAAATGCGAATCGAGAAAAATTTGGAATGCGATGAGAATAGAATAAAAATAGAAAATAAATATATAAAATTGAATCAAATGTCATATATGTGTATACACAAATAAATGTAATTTTCTTCAATAAAATTTCTTTATTTGCAGCTTTTGCTTGTTGTTTTATTTGCAAATATTTTTATTACCTACATTTGCTTGCATATTATTACTTTAATAAATATAAACAAAAGGAAAAGTAATTGAATGGAATTAGTCTTAGGATTTAAGTTAATACTTTAGTGTCGTATGAGACCAACGTGTCACTACAAAATCATGGACATCTTGCCACACCAATAAAAACTAACCGATTTATCCGATCCTCTCCATATTTCAAAAGCGAGAGTTGTGGAGCTATTCCGCTTCAGCAGAGATATGCTGCAAAGCAACTGCTGACGGAACTTACCTATTTGATGAGAAGAGGAGTACCAATTCGTACATTCGTACATCTAGCACTTTCGGTCATTTCCATAAATGCAAGAATCCAGAAATGTAAATATAATTTCCTTAACAGCAAAAATTTATCATTGATGCAAATGATATTTAAATAAAAGTAAATGAGTACGTGGTATAAATGGAGCCGAGTACTTTTTCGGTTATTCCTCTAATTTTTTAATTAAATCCATGTTTTATATATTGATATATTATGTATATGACAATAATTAGTTTTTGCACATATTTATTGTTCATATTTTATTTGTTTAAGAAAAAAAATTTAAACAAAAACAAAAAGTATTCGGTTTAAAATGCAACCGAGTAAAGATTATTACCTTGTTTTTATCAACATTTTCAACCAATATTCAAATCTCCACATAAGGGGTGTACTTTTCAAACTTTTTTTTTGTATAGGGACCGACCCGCTCTATTGTACTCGACATAAATTCACTAAAAGTTAATTTACTAGTTCAAATATAACTCGATTTACTAAACTAAATTGAATTACCTTCAATTCTACGTACTTTAATTTCAAAAAAATTACCGCTATCTTCAAAATCCTAACGGGTGAATTTAAAAAATCGTGAAAAAATGCCAAATGGTCACTTTATGGCTTTCTGTTCAGTTGTATTGTTGTTTTTTCATTTTGTTTGGTTTTTAGCACCCTATTTTCATATTCTGTCGCAAGGAAGATCTCAAATACTTTAGCAAAATGTATGGAGCAAATAAGCCATCTACTGTATATATACACATTGTTTATTTCCACATACACAAACCCTACTTATGACCTATTGCCTGCTCGTATGTAGTTTGCGCGAGTAGCGTTTGTGCTGCCTTACAATGATTCAACTGCAGTATCTTCATACTTTCATTTGATTATAAGCTCTTATTGATCGTTTCGCTAACTGTATTGCTGGACATTTGAAGCTGCCCGCCACATGATCTACCTTTTCCTCTCCTTTCCTTTAGCAGATGATGCATTTTGGGTCCCTGGTACAAGCTTTGACTTTGTGTCCTGTGCCACCGCATTTGAAACACAGCGTTGAACAATTCTCATGACTAGTGCATTTGCTGGTTAAATGCCCGAAATCGTGACACTTAAAACATTTCTTCATGTCAACTTTCGTATACGGCGGATTACCCACCCAATGCGTACTCTCCCTGCTTCTATAAGCTTTTTGGCGACCGTTGTTGTTAGGCTAAATGTAGCAGTTTGTGTACCTCCATATGCTGGTCTCAATGAACGTAGTGCAGAGTAGTGTATGTTCAGCTCTTTGAATCTGCTGGACTGTAATGTAAGGTAAATGTAATTTCATCTATATCTCTTATTTCAAGTTGTGTTTCTTAAGTTAAGGCACGCACCTTCACATTGAAATCTAGAACCTGCTTGACTGCTGATCTGAACTGTTCGGTTACAGGATCATCTGGTTGATTGAGCTCAAACAGAAGCTCCCCACTCGCTATCTTCCGAATTGCCTTCACGCTTTGACCCATTTCCTTCAGTTTAGCCTCCGTCTTCACTTTTTTGAGAATATCCGCATACGATGTCTCATACTTTCTCATTTTTGACCACTTGCTTCGTTTTTAGCAATTTTCTTTTCATTATATCCCAATATTTTTTTTCTATCGGCCGAAGTTCTGGGTATTTTGGGGGATTATCATCTTTTGGAACAATTTGTACCCCTTTTTCTTTACACCACGTCATTGCCGTTTTGCCGTAATGGCAAGTTGCTAAATCTGGCCTGAAGAGGACAGGAGCCTTGTAAAGACGTTTTTGAAAGCATTCTTCTAAGTAAATTTTTTGGTTGATGGTACCAGTAGTGACAAAAACTGCACTCTTTATGCCGCATTGGCAACTTGCTTGCCAAACCAAATATTTCTTCGCAAACTTGTCCACTTTCTTCAGCTTTTTGAAGTGTAAAATAGTTGACCAGGAAGCTGATTAAAGTCTGCTTTGACATACGTTTCGTCGTCCATGATCATGCAATTAAAATTATGTACAATTTTGTCGCACAGCTTTCGTGCGCGAGATTTTGCTGTTGCATTTTTTGTGATTCTGGTTCCGGGCTAGCGGAACTTTATACGTCTTAAGTCCTTTTTCTCTTCGTATTTTTTGAACATATCCGGGTGACATATGGACTTTTTTAGCAACATCTCTGATGGAAAGTCCTGGATTTCTTTGAAACAAGTTTTTCACTTTCTTTGCTTTTTCCTCCGAGATGAACCCCTTTTTTTCGCCCACTTCTAGTTTTCCTTTCGGTAGTTAATAGTTCACTTAAGTTTTTAAGTACTAATGTTACCGTAGATTTTGCAATTTTTAAACTTTTGGCAATGTCTTTATGTGACATATGTGGAAAATGTTGATTTTTGCGCACAATTATATCGCGCGTGTTCGATTTCGATGAAAAAAATCAGAGAAAATAATGATGCAGAAATCAAAATTCTCTACGAATTAATAACAGTAACATTTGCTATAACTGTCATATTTGAATTAATACAACATGTTTACTGCGACTAGTTTTTTCGTATACATACCTTACATATATAAAATAATTTGTGTTTAACATTTTCATAAAGAAAAAAATTTGTGCTTTTTTAAAGAAAATACGCGTTTTTTTTCTTCATTTTAGCGGATTTTGAAAAACAAAAGTTGGCCACACTGATTACAATATGCCGTGGGCCAGTGACTCCACACTTGATGAATGGCTCAATTCAGCAAACAAATATTTGAATCTGGTTTTTTGTATTTTTTTTCAGCACCATTACTTTAGAAAATCAAATACTTGTACCACAGTTTTATCCCATGTGGAACCGAAACAATTTTTTTTTTTTTAAATCAATTAAATAATTTTTTTTTTTTATTTAGTTGGCTCCATATGGGAGCCTAATATAATTACAATAACCAACTATTCCATTATGTGCTTACGTAATGTGAGTGGGAAATGTGAACCTCGTAGGTCATTCCAATGTCCTAGGACCCCTTATAATTTTTAGGTTAGGTTGGAGTGGCTGTCGAGAGACACACTTAGGCCTTAAAGGCCCATTGTGATACCACATAGTAGGACTTACAGTTTAACGCCGATTCCGAGCGGCGGTGTGGCAATTTTTTATTGGCTTAATGGTTTTGCCATTACCAGCCAAGGTGTGTACTTGTAGGTACACTTTGTAAGGACTCAAAATATTTGAGTTATTTTGATCCTACAATTAAAATGTATCATATGTATGAATATATAAAATGAAGCAAATTATATACATACATATTACAGTACAATCTTGACGTAAGGACTTATGCCAAGAGCCAATTAATACCTCACGAATGAATAATGTCTTACGAAGAACCTAGCATGCGGACGCTCTGCTTATATAACCTAATTACTCTTTTGTACCGTGCGAACGCATCGGTTGGTTTATTACTTATAATCTAGCGAATAGAAGACAATAGAACCACCAAGCTACTACCTTAGACCACGATCTAAGTCTGAGTGTCTTGTTCTGTTTAATGCATGTCCTTTTATACTAATTTTTCTTTTGTTGTACCGTTTTGTTCATATTCAGCCCTATTCTAAATATTCCCATAATGAAATTGCCTTGCATTTAGCATGGTGTAAGTTATGTCAGAGGTATCACTCGTATGTCAATCAAGTGTTTGTGAAATTTTTTCGTGTATTATTACACACTCAGTGCATGAATATTTTTTTTTGTATCTACATATGTATATTAGTAGTGGCGTAATCATTTCAGTAAGATCCCCACCCATATCCGAAGAGCATAAACTTGGAACCGCTAGCATGCACGCCCTCTAAAATTATCTCTACTTCAAAGAAATATACAGTCAATCTTATCTAAACACCTAAGATTGGTATGCAGCGCAGAAGAGGGTTAGATGGTTATTTTATTACAAAAATGGCGCTTAAATTGAAGTAGTGACGTAGTTATTACAAAGTTACGTCACTTCAAGCATTTAATTTGTATGGCAGGCGCCGCACCCACTTGTTTTATTGAAATTAAATATTATCTATGTTCAAACGGGGAACCCCACCATCACAATACTGCAAATTTTAAATCAGGCTAATAGTTCATCCAAATAATACATCCAAATACTCTAATAATACATCCAAATTTTACTAAATTATTAATAATATAGATAGATAATTCTTGTAGAGTAATGTTGGATCGATAAAAAAAACAAAAAAGCAATAAAATTTTCCAGTCCATCAAAATGGAACGAACCTCTTTGTAAATAAGATTGCTTTTTTTGTAATGTGATGGGGTTGAATAGACTTTGGATTCGGATTCAGCGGCCCCGAAAACATGTAGTTGACATAGTCAGACCCCCAGATCTTATGAATCGCTCTTTCACCATGCTGCGAATTTCTAGTTTTCCAACTTCCACATCCAATAAACTCGTTTTTATAGTTCTACAACCGAATACTGTGTTTTCATTTTATATGGCAAACATATCAAAAATATAGTTCACCCCGGAATTATACACCACCTATGAATCCTTTTTAATTCATTTATCTTTATAACCAGCAAGTAAAAAAAGTAAAGCAACAACTTTATTCTAAATGATTTATAAAGAATAAAAACAGAATTATGAAACATTACATATGAGTACTTTTAGTATTTTGCTCCATCAAACGTAATTTGAGGATAGTTACTCCTCTTCCTTTCGTCGCTCTTCAACCTCAAAAGAAATTTTCTTATATAGTTTCTCAACTTCAAAAGCTTCTTGCTTGAATTGGCGTTCCATTTGCAGTGTCTTTATTTCTTTTTACCACGTTTATATCAACTTGCTTTCAATGGTGTCTGTCTGTTCGGTATAAATTTTGCAATCGATTTTAAACTAACTTCCCGATGAGCTAGAGACTTGAAATTTTAAATATAGTTCAGAACTGGGGAACAATACAATACGAAATATCTAAAATATATATAAATATAATAATATTTAAAATATTAGCATCGGAAGTTTTTCAATTTTTTCATAGATCAAATCGTTGTAAAATGCATTGCTTTAGCGGGAGTAGAATATATGAATATGTGTATACAGTGGCGGTACATCCATATAAGCCCAAAAGCCGGGCTTGCCTAACTGAAAATTTGTACGATAAGTATTTACTTTTGTTTCAAACTCAAAAAATAATTTCTAACATTTTTTATTTTTATTACCTTGTTTTTCAATAGCTAGTATATGTGCCAAAAAAAATTTGGATTATATAGAATATACACAAGCATTCATACTATCGCAGTTCATCAAGTTGGCTTTTACGAGGCTTTTAAAATTTGAAAATGTGTGTTTTCATAACATGCTATCTCGCTTATTCTAATAGGAAGTTCAATAGCTTTTTTAGTATGTGCAGTTCCAAAAAAGTAGCAGCATACTAATTTTCTACTACTATGTATGATTTTATATATAATTTAAAGCTGACTTTCAGTTTTTGTTTGCCATTTGGAAAGTATTTGCTCCACTTTCATTTACTCCTATATTTTTGCTCCATTCGATTTTATCAAAGTTTCGAACCTGTTAAATTTTCGTGTTTAGGTTCAAGCAAAAAATAACAAGGTTTTTCAAATAATAGTTTTACTTATTTACATCCATACATTTAGTTACTTTGCAATTTGCATTTTTTCATTCCATTGACATTTTTCTTATATTTGATAATTTGCTGTTTTATTAAACATTTAATAAGGAAATTATTGTTTAGATTAACAAATATTATATTTTTTAATGATTTATTTTTTAAATGATATCTTTGCGGAGCCAATATCAATTTTAGTCCAGAAAATGCCCTTTCTACGTTCACTTGTGTGGCTGGAACTGGTAAGATCATTTGCGAAGCTTCAAGCAATAAAGGAAGCCCAGTTTTTTGATGCTCCCACCATATTCCAACAGGCTCTCTAACACATCAAAAGTCGAATTCTATCCTGATTTCCAATTTTAGCCTTTTTGGTTTAGAAAAAAATTCACTGGGCTTACCACATCAGTAAGTGCTAGGCACGCCACTGTGTGTATACATACACAAATTCAAAGACAAATGAGAGAGTGAAGATAAAAGCAGAGAAAAAACCAAATAATAACGAACTTTTTCTTTTCGTTTTTGCTGGAATTGAAACAAAAAATCGTAGAAACCAGCAACGAGGTGCAATACCGATGGTGTGACAGCGACGGTTGTCAACACATCCAGCGGATAAAATGTTTGAATGGATGAGTTGAAGGTGTTTGATAAAACAAATATTTAACATTTCTTATGGCAAATAACATTCAACATTTACAGTATTTATATATTCTCTATATACAAATATGTAAACGTTTAGTTGCGGTTTTGCATATTTCATTAAATTACTTTTGAATCTTTTTCTACTGATTTCATGAATTGTTATTACTATTTTCAACATTTTACCTAAATATATGTAAATAAGTAAAAAATATGTAAATAAGGTAAAGTGTTGAAATATTTTAGTTGAATATATTTAGCTAAAATATTGGAACTTTTCATACAAAAATTGTTTGTTTACATGTTATCGAATTAACACTGCACCTAATGTTTAAATCTGATAGAACAGAAAACCAAAGCAAAGAATAAGAAGAGGATATGTGTGTTTTTGTTGTTTTCCCGATAGTTGATGAAAATAAGCCATTACAGAATTTAAAATTTAACATTTTCAATCGCTTTTACATTGTTTGTGATTCTACATTTTGTAACAGAAATGAAATGAAATATGTAATCAAAACAAGAGAAAATAAGAAGATATGCGGGTTTTTGTTTGTTTATCTTTTCTTTAATTACAAAATGTAAATGTATTGTTATTTAAGGAATTAAGTATTTTAAAATTATTCTTGAAAAACTACACAACCATTCTTGCGTATTCAATACTAATGTTAACAAACAAAACGTTGGAAATAAGAAAGAAATTAAACATTTTCATTAGTTTTTACATTGTATTTACATATATTTATTTATACATTTTGATTTCATGAAATCAGTAGAAACGATTCAAAAATACTTATATAAAATACATAAAATCAAAACAAAACGTTTACACATTTGTATATAAGGAATATATAAAAAACTGTAAATGTTGAATGTTATTTGCCAAAAAAATGAAAAATAATTGTTTTATTAAACACCTTCAACTCATCCATTCAAACATTTTATCCGCTGTATGTGTTGACAACCGTCGCTGTTACACCATCGGTATTGCACCTCGCTGCTGGTTTCTACCACTTTTTGTTTCGATTCAAGCAAGAGCGAATTGCGACCTCTTTACAATCTATACTCTTTGTTCAAGGGAACGAAACACAATTGCGTCGTATGACGGTATACATTAGTGATGGGGTTTTCGGTACGATCGTAAATTTTTCACTTTGCGGCTCGGAAATACATCAATACATAAGCAAGTTTTTCAGTACACTTTCGTACAATAAATTCTTCTTACATTGTTATAAATTACACAGTGCAACACCGAAAATTTACAAGGGCTAAGGTCTATATAGTTGTTGGATTGGCAGTAAAAAATTTTACACACACAAGACTAAAAAGCAGAAAATAATAATTTAAATAAAAAAAATGTTTAATATACCACGTTTTTAAAACAGACTAAAAAGTATAAAATAATTTCTCCTAGCCCCATGCAGATTCATAACCCCATACAGATTGTCCTAAAAATATGTAATTGCGAATTTTAGTAGGTCTGAAAATATTTGCCACTACGGTGGCTTAATTATTATTTTCGTTTCAATATTTTTTATAGAAACTATACATCGTAAATAACACAGTGAGACAAAAAAAAAAAATTGAATACACTTTTTTTTTTGATGTTTGCACGTGTCGTAGGTCCAGGTAGGTCAAGCAGAAAAAAACTGCATACTCAGAATTTTAAATTAACCCTCAAAATCTGGACTTAGGATCGAAAAACCCAGTTTTGATAGGTTAAAGGCATATACTTGCCCGTAACTTTATCTTTATTTATCTGACGAGCAAATTTTTATACTTCATTCAAAAGAGGACTTTTAGTTGCTTGCATATGGTAAGTGTAGGTAATTCGGATCGATTTTGCAAGAGAAACTTTGAGCGCTAAAAATAAGGATTACAGATTTATGAAAAAAAATTTTAATACAAAATTAAAGCATATTTCTTACTCTTTTTAAGTTGTTAACTACCAAAAAAAAAAAAAAAAAAAAAAACATATCTTTTTTTTTAATATTGGGAGTATGAATGTATAAACTCGTAATTGTGACTAACTTCATATCTATCATACCAGCCATTTTTTTGTCATCGACAGCTATTCTATCTCGAAAAGCGCCAAAAATACTATAAAAATTGATCTGTCAAATAATTTTCATAATTTTACAAAAGTGTTTTACTATAGCTGAAAATGTTGAATTTCGTGCCAACAAAACAACATTTGCGGGAAGTTTTAATTTGCTTCTTCCATTTAAAGAAAAACGCAACTGAAGCGCATCGTTTACTCACTGAAGCTTATCCTGTCTATGCTATAGACGTTAGAATGTGTCAGGTGTGGTATGCCCGTTTCAAAAGTGGTGATTTTGATGTTGAAGACAGGAAACGTTCAGGCGGCCCGAAAAAGTTCGAAGATGAAAAATTGAAGGCATTACTCGAAGAAGATTCATGTCCAACGCAACAAGAACTTGCAGAATCTTTAGGAGTTGATCAATCAACCATTTCTAAACGATTAAAAGCATTGGGAATGATTTAAAAGCAAGGAAATTGGGTGCCGTACGATTTGAAGACGAGAGACGTCGAACGACGATATTTCACATGTGAACTGCTGATTGAACGACAGAAAAGAAAGGGTTTTCTGCATCGTATTGTGACTGGCGATGAAAAGTGGATACGTTACGATAACCCAAAGCGTAAAAAGTCATGGGGACCGCCCGGACTTGCATCAACATCAACGGCAAAGCCGAACATCCATGGATCCAAGCTCATGCTGTGTATTTGGTGGGATATGAAAGGTGTCGTGTATTATGAGCTGTTGAAACCGAATGAAACGATCACTGGCGACCGCTACCGACTACAATTGATGCGTTTGAGCCGAGCATTGAAGGATAAGAGGCCAGAATATGAGAATAGACACGACGAAGTTATTCTTCAGCACGACAATGCTCGGTCGCATGTTGCAAGGCAAGTAAAAACATACTTGGAAACGTATTCTCCAGACATTGCTCCTTCTGATTACCACTTGTTCCGATCGATGACACAAGGCCTAGCTGAACAGCACTTCCGTTCTTTCGAAGAACTCAAAAAATGGGTCGATTCGTGGATAGCCTCAGAAGATGAGGAGTTCTTTCGACGCGAAATCCGTATGCTACCAGAAAGATGGGAAAAGGTTGTTGCTAACGATGGACAATGCTTTTAAGAATAAATTTATAGTCACTTTTTCACAATAAATGTCCAAATTACGAAAAAAAGGTTTATACATTTATATTCCCAATAGTTACTTAGGTAACACCACTTCGAAAAAAAATGAATTGTATGTAATTCGGATCGAAAAATTGAATCTACATGCACATTCGGATCGATGATATATGTAATTCGGATCAGCAAAATTTATAGCAAATTATCTTTAATTTGAGGTTTATTTAGATGCAAAAGATAACTTTGGTGTTTAAGGAAAATATCAGAGTTCAGAAAAATACACACAGTGAATAAAAATCCCATTTATAAATGTAAACAAACACAGTTTAGAGCAACCAACATATATTTTTATTTTCATATCAATTTTGTGTGTATCCAAGTTTTGTTCAGTGTCATACACGATCGTGTATGTGTATCGTTTTAATATTTGGTTTCGTTCGCATACATCAGTAGTTCACGTATGGTTCGATCGAACATACTCAAACCATACACAGGTCGGTGAACAACAATACTTAACATTCGTGTGTGACTAAAAATGAATACGTTCTTCATTCGCGAACGGAAAAATCTGATTGCTTTTTGTTGGCATAGTTTCATTGAGTTAGTTGCAAACAGCGGTGCCATATTGACAGATTTATCTGTAAATTACAATTTTTTCGGTCAGCATGCAGTGTTACAGATTTCCCTCAAATATTACAGTTTATTCCCTAATTTTACAGTTTTTGCAATAACATGCAGAATAGACTTAAATATGTTTTGGTTATCATAAAAATGTAATTGTATTTCAGGGTACCACTTGCAGGTATCGAATGTGGAAAGAATATTTTTCCAAATTAATCCTAACAAAACTAAAATTAGAAAATTAGCTAAAAAGAACAAAAAAAATTATAAAATTGAACAAATTTTGAAACATCAAGAGAAATGTACAAGAAATTTGATGAAACCATTTTGAGAGCTTTTAAAATTGTTGTATTGATTTCTTGGGAACTATGACTACTCAAAAAATCGGACCCAGGAATATTTATTTAATTTTTTAACTAGTCCTAACAAGAATATTATTTCGTGTTTTTTATTAATAATAATCTATATATATAAAATAGAGCTCTGTTAAATGTTTAGTCCTAATAGGTGTCTATATTTCGCAACGGATTGTCATGAAATTTAGTATGTAATTGCTTTGGACATTTGTCGAGTTAAGTCGATATTTATTTTAAGTTAATTTCAAATAGTTTCTTTAATAGAGACCATTATTTGGATCAAAGTCAGCTTTTTTATAAAATTTAGCTACTTAATGCAAAATGCTGCTTAAATTATAAGAGGTACATACAAATTATGTATAGAAAGATTATAGATCTTATCGTTAGCTAAAATAAAGTCAGTGGTGGCATATATTTAAAGTTAATAGTTTACCTGTAAAGTGCATTTTTATATTAAAAATTTGTTCCCCTTACATTTGTTATGGTAAATATTTGTTTTTCCTAGAATCACAACCAAAGGTTTTTTTTACTTCGCTCGCAGTGATTTCCACCACACAAACACAAATCAGAAAAGAATGCGTAAGAGCTTTACGTTACTAATGTGATCAAGCTACTTTGTAAAGCTTTATGGCTTAGTAAGTTAAAAAGAAGAGTAAAGTTGTGGTTGTGCACAGAAATTGTGAGTTTTTTTGGTGTCATGAGTTCAGGTGAACCCACCAAGTGATTCTTTTTTTATACAAATAATTAATTTTTTTATACTATTATATAAAACTGTAACTTGATTTCATGGACATATGCCCATCTATAACTCAGATAATTTTTGGGTATATCTCCACAATCAGAGATTAAGTACAAGGATGTTAATTGGCAATGTAATGGCGAATGGACATGGGAACATGGCATCTTCTATATAATCGACATATAGTTTTAGCTATAGAATATCTCAGTATTCATTTGTGGCACGTCTCTAAAAAACGTTATTTGTCAATGGCATTCTATAAAAAAATATGGGTAGGCGTGGCCTTTTCCGTTCAACTTTAATGCTTTTATATATATTTCTTAGAAACTATTTTTAGTTCAGTCTAAGATTTGGAATGATAATATGATTTGTTAGTGGAATTTGGTGGGTTAAGTATAGGTAGACTTGAGTTAGTGACTGTTCCACCTCGGTTTTATTTGATTGCCAATGGAAAATGCTAGAAAAAAAAAAATGAATGGAATAAATTAAATATGCGTGACACCTCCCATGCAAAGAAAATGCTTGAGAAACAATTGCAAGGAACACACTGGCAGTTTGTGTGTAAAGGCGGATGGTTAGTAGTAGTTGTTGGGAAGAAAGTGGAAGTGTTTTGGAAATGCTTCAAAAGGTATATATGTATCTCTGCCTTATTTTACTAAGGCCCTAACATCTGTTTTTGAGTATAGAGTTTTTGATGGATTATGATAAAAAATGTGCCCTGTACCGAACATTTTAGAAACCTACACTGAAAACTTGCAATCTTTTCTTTTAGTTTAAATTACAAATTCTCGAAACAGTACTCCAAATACAAAAATGTTTTTTGCTTCTCCTGTAAAATTTGAAAAATGCGTGTTAGATATATCTCTTGGAAAAGTTTTAGTTATAATTTTTGCATTACTTTTACTTTGCCAGGTCCGGACAACGAAGCTGGGCGAAGCCCAGCCTATAACATATATTTGTCTTATACATTTTTAAATGAATTTGTTTCTCTTTTTATTGACTTATTTTAAAGGAATCATTTTTTTTTTTATTAATATTATTACATATTTATTTAAATAAATTAATTTCAGCTATTCCAGAGCATTTTTGCGAGGAAAATCTGACACCAGTTAAACTCTATTTTTTAAACAAAAACAATCTGATGGCTGATTGTTGTTGTGGTTATGATAAATTACTAAATTTTATAAATTTTTTTGCTTTTTTGGGTGAAAGTGTTATAAGAACTGGTTTAACTCAGTAATGCCTAGCGGTCCCATATGGCATCCTGAGCCATATTTAAGTTCCAAAAAAATGTAAATTGATTTTTTTTTCAGGATCACTTATTAAAGACATATGAAATTATTAGTTATGTACCGCTTTCGGCATCTTCGCAAGGCGAATACTCAAGTTCATGAGATAAGGGGCCGTTCACTTATTACGTATCGCGCTAGGGGAGGGGGGGTTGGGTCAGACGATTTTTGAAAAATGGACACAACGTTCTCTTATGCAACTTATTTTTCTTTTGTTAAACGTTTTATAGTTAATTTTTCTTTATAGTTTTGTTACTAAGTTTTAAAATCCAAGAAATATGAATAAGGCGTTTGGTTTTTCATAGCATTATATTCTGCAATATATGTCTGTACATGCTTTATGTTTGTTATACTTCGTTGAATAAATATTCAATATATAAATTGAAAATTATTAATCTAAAAAACATTAGCAAGCAATATCTGAATATTCTATAAGCGATATTAAGGATGCGATATCATAAAGTACTTTAAAATGTCGAAAAAAATGTGTTACGTTACCAAATTCAGTATACTCTAAACTAGCAGAGCACATCAATCAACTCAGAAATACAACTAATTTAACAGCAACAAATTAAAGCCATCACATAAAAACAGAACTTCTTGCTCTATGTGAAATTCAAATAGAACCATTAGAGATTGACGTATTGGAGTATTGGAAACATTTTTCTCAACATAACTTAAAATTAACTCAGCTTGCCGAAGTGGTACTTGCTGTACCTGCAACGCAAGTTTCTGTAGAACGTGTATTTAATGCGCTTGCTACAGTCTTGACCAAGTTAAGATCAAATCTCTCAATAAGTCTCTTTCTAATATCTTAATAACAAAATTAAATTTTGACTTGCTGGACTGCTCAGCCCTTAAAATAGAAAACAGTGAATAAGCGAATATTTTCGTTTGTTTACAGGGTGACAATTGTAAAGTGACGCAAGTTTAATACTCTGCAGCAAGCTTAACCATTTACCGTTACTTTAATTTAAAAAGCAAATTCATTCATCATTGGCTTCGCTTTTAATTTCATTTGAATTTTTGTTATTACATTTTGAAATTTCCATAAAAATGGACAAGGAAAATATTCGTCGTGAAATTATGAAATTTCATTTGGCAAATTATAGTAAAAATTGCAAAGGCTTTAAATTTGTCAAGTCGTACGGTAGACCGAGCTATTATTCGATATAATGAAACTGGGGGTTTTGGAGATAGAGATCGGGGAAAATATTCAACAGTTACCACTACTGGTTTAACAGAAAAAAATCGTAAACGAATCAAGCGAAATCCAAGGCGCTCAATGAGAAAAATCGCTAAGGAAGTGGGAGTAAACCGTGAAACAGTGCGAATCATTGCAAAATCAAAGCTTAATCTTAAGCCGTACAAGCTCCGAAAAGCTCAAGATCTGACAAAAAAAAAGAAAGATTTGCGACTGCAAAGATGCAAGGCGTTGCTACGCTCCTCCGTGTTAAAAAATGTTGAAAATATCTTGTTTACAGATGAAAAAATTTTCACGGTTGAACAACATTTCAATGCGCAAAATGACCGAATGTGGCTAACATCATCATCGCAACAAAATAGGACTGTTGGCCGAGTTCAAAAGCCAGCTTCCGTTATGGTATGCGCTGGAGTTTCCGCTAATGCCAGAACCCCTCTAATATTCGTTGAAGAGGGTGTTAAAATTGACCAGGTTGTTTATCGGAGCATTTTAAATGAACATGTTCTTCCCTGGGCCCAAGATACATTTGGAAATGAAAACTGGACTTTCCAGCAAAATTCCGCACCTTCCCACATGGCAAAATTAACGCAAACATGGATAAAAGACAATTTTTCTGGATTCATAACATCTCAAGAATGGCCACCATACTCCCCAGACTTGAATCCAATGGACTACTCTATTCAACTAAGTTCGAAACATGACCCTCTGTGTCACGCTACTGTACTATGTAAGCATTTGCATTAATTTACGTATGCAATGCTCTGCATAACAACAAACGAACGCAATGAAAAATGAATTCTTTTTTCTAGGCGTGAATTCATCGCGTTGAAACAATCTAGTCATTTTTATTTTGCATGTCTCAGATTTTTCCGTTCGCGAACGAAGAACGTATTCATTTTTAGTTACACACGAATGTAAAGTATTGCTGTTCACCGACCTGTGTATGGTGTGTGTATTTTCGATCGAACCATACGTGAACTACTGATGTATGCGACCGAAACCAAATATTAAAACGATACACATACACGATCGTGTAATGACAGTGAACAAAATTTGGATACACACAAAATTTATATGAAAATAAAATACGTGTTGGTTATTTTTCAACAATTTTTCAATGTGTGTATGGTGTGTGTACTTTCTGAACCCTGGAAAATATATATGGGACATTCTCTGTCAATGGGAGACCCCCCTGGCCAAATTGGTTAAGGTATTTTAGAGCATGTTTGGGCTCAAATGAAAGCTTATTATCTCTTCGAATCTTGCAAATGCAACAAGGCCTTTTTTGATTTTGCATGATGGCGGACCAATATGGCGGCTACAAGTCTACCACCTCACCTTAAAATAATAGTTTTGTCAAGCGTATGTTTACTCAAGTCATCATAAAAAAACAGATAAAGCCTTTTGTATTTTTTTCACTGAATATGAATCTAATATTATTTTTCATGGGAAATGTTACGTGCTGTCCCTAACCTCAAAAAAGGTCCAAAGGTCGCCCATTGAAAGAGAATGTCCCATTGTCCCGTTTGTCCGATCTTAGTGAAAATAAAGCAACAACAAACCACAACATTCGCTCACAGACCCAATCACACGCTCAGCACAATTTTTACGAACATTAAAACTCCAACAACAAAAGAGCAACAATGCAATGTTGGTTACGAGATCGGCTGTAATGAAATGAGAGCGAGAAATGGATCTTGTATACATAGTCACAACAAAATGACTTTTGGGAACCAGAATAGCGGAACATCAGGCTGACATAAAGAGGGGAAAAACAACAACAGCACTAGCACAACATATGTTAGAAAAACACCACACTGCAAATTTTAAACAAGTACAAAAACTGGACAGAGAAAAAAGAAAGAGCACAAGATACACACTAGTGAGCCCACATATACATAAAAAACTAAGAAAAACGATGAACACCAAAGAAGACAAAGACAATATAAGCTGCAGCTAAAATGTGGCAATTCACAATATTCGACGTTAAAAAATGTTACTCGTCTTCGACTAACGTTTTCAAAGTTGGTGGGATTTTTCTAAAAAAAAATTTAAATAAGCAATAAAATTAAAGACTAGTACTCTACTACTATTTGTGTTTCAGCTTTTCCTTCTTCTTGACTGTTTGCCTCAATGTCATCCAGTTCTATTATGTAAGTAATACATTAATCACGTTCAAGATACATGTATTTTTTTAAGTACAAACCAGGCCATTATTATCGAATTCATTGAAGTCAGTTACGAATTCATTCGGTATCAGATATATTAGATGAGCATCACTGAGATATGGCGATTTCGGCGGTGTACCGTCCCCCGAATGATGGCTATCTTTTCTTCTATTAGTTGTTGAAGTAGTATCTGCACATGGAGAATAAACCAAAACACAGTTAAAATATATATAAAAGTTGTGCATTTCAACGCTCGCAGTCTAAATCGGGAAAAATTGGACTATGTTAAGTATATCTTTGAAGAGTCTGCTGTTGATATTATATGTGTTTCTGAAACATGGTTCAATACTGATATCTCTGACGTTCATATGAACTTACATGTTATAAAATTTTTCGAAATGACAGACGTGGTAAGAAGGGAGAGGGTGTTCCAATATACGTCAAAAAGTACCTGAATGTCAAAATTGTGAGTCAATCAATTGACAGTGATGTTGAATTCATCAATATTGAAATCTGTGATAATAGTACTAAGTTATGTCATGTGTTTATAATCCTAATAGGTGTCGCAATCTTGACAACTTTCTAGCTGATTTGTCTTTGCGTTTAATTGACTATAATTTTTATGTTGTCTGTGGTGATCTTAATGTTGACTTGCTGTTGAATGATTGTGTTTCTCGTAAATTACTTGTTGATATAAGTGAATGTGGGCTTACTTTTGTAAACGATTTTATGCCTACACGTTTTGCGAATAATGTTAGGCCAAGTTTACTAGACGTTTTTATCGTCTCAGATATTCCTACTGTTTCTTTTTTGACCAAATATCGTTTATTTCTGACCATGATCTAATATTCTGTACGCTTGACTTAAAATTGACCCGCAATGAAGAGCATAAAACTGCTGTAGGTGCTGATGAAATATCACCCAAATTTCTATTTCATTATACCCTATGTAATAACACCACTAACACACTTAATAAACCATTGCTTTACTACCTCTTGTTTTCCGAGCATGTGGAAGCGAAGCATTGTGATCCCACTTGCCAAAAATTCGAATCCTATTGAACCTAAAGATTTTCGACCCATAAATATATTACCTGCATTGTCCAAAGTGTTGGAGAATCTTATGGCATTTCAAATATCGAAACATCTGAATGACGAAAGCTACTTAACCCCCTGCAATCTGGTTTTAGGCCAGGAAATAGCTGTTTCACTGCGATGGTGAAAGTACTAGATGACGTTCGAATTTCGTATGGCAATAATTTATTGACTTTACTTTGTTTACTGGACTTTTCAATAGCGTTTGACAGTGTGAACCATGTGTTATTGTGTGATGAACTTAAACATTTATTCGGTTTTTCTGAAGCTGCAACAAGGCTACTGAGCTGCTATCTGCATGGGCGAGTTCAGCTTGGTGACAAGTTTTCTGATGGAAAAGACATTCGGTCAGGCGTTCCGCAGGGATCTGTTTTAGGCCCTCTTCTTTTTTCTAGATACTTTCTCTGTCTGTAAATATGTTACAATGCATGCGTACGCCGATGATATTCAGTTATATCTTTCTCGTCGCATCGGCCTTGTTGAAGATCTGAGTCATAGAGTTAACGAAGACCTAAAAGCCATCCTTGAATGGACGAAAAAGAATGATCTTTGCCTTAATGCCACTAAATCTTTTGTGCTCCCCATTCATAAAGACAAAATTACACTGTGTGGTATACCTCCCCTTTATGTGGACCAAGTGCAGCTAAAGTTTGTTGAAAAAGTTGAAAATTTGGGTATATATCTCAACTCTTCGCTAACTTGCACCCACCATATTAATAATGTTGTGTCAAAAGTTTATTTTGTGTTGAGAAATTTACGTATGACCGCCAATTTTACGCCCTTGGAAACCAGAAAATTACTTGTAAAGCAACTTGTTGTCCCGCTTGTTATGTATTCTGAACTCGTGTATTGTGAACTTGACTCCCAATCTCTTCATAAGCTACAAATCGCACTGAACCATGCTACTAGATATGTTTTTGGGTTAAAAAAATTTGACCATATATCCAGCTGGAGAAAAGATATACTTGGCATGGAATTAGATGAATATTTTAAAGCAAGAAACTGCATTTTCTTCACAAACTAATATTTACAAGAACTCCAATGTATCTCTATGATAAACTTATCTTTGCACAATCCAGCAGAACCAAGCAACTTATTATGCCTTGCTTTATTTACTTAAACACCAGTCGACTATTTTTCATTAACACCATAAGAACCTGGAACTCATTACCCCTGCATATAAAATCAATAATTAGCATAGCAAAGTTTAAATCTTCTATTCAAGAATATTTCTCAAATGGACCCATAAGTATTAATAAGATTAATTAGTATTAAGTTTTAATGTTCAAAATTGCATTCATTATTTAATTGGTTTTTTTTTTTTTTAATTGTATTCTTTATTTAATTGTTTTTTATATGTTAATTTCTTACTTTATATATTTATTTTGGATGTTGACCATTATTGCTTTAAATTTATTAAATTTGTTAATTTAATGTTCCTATTGGTTGTGCTAAAAACGATTTTTGTATATCTTATTGCACTAATGTTTCAAGCCTTTGAAAAAGAAATAAATAAATAAAAAAAAATAAATAAAATAAAATACATAAATATTATATTTTACAACGAAGTATATTAACTTGTCTAACGAATCCCAATTTTCAGATCGTTTTGGTTTTAGCGTTGTATTTATTATTATTTAATTTCATTTTAAAAAATTCAAGGGTCTAAAATTCAAAATTTTATTTAAATAATTTGACACAACCATCGTTTAGTAAAGAGGCATAGAGGAAATGTTTATAAATCACAATTTAAGCAAGGTTAGTTAAGAATCACTTAAAGGTAACTTAAAATTAAAAGCAATCCTAACCTAATGTGTTTTAAGAAAATCTAATAAATACAACTGTAAATAAATAATTATTATTCATGTTCAGTAATTTACTACTTTTAAATTAGGTTTATAATAGAAATATAAAAAATATATACCGTTATAAACATTCATGTTTTTCTTTGCAGTGACATATTAAAATTGAAAATCCAGCTATCCATACTAAAGTTATGGGTAAAAACATGGCGAGACCTTAAAAAAATATTTTTTTTTTTCCTAAAACAGAATTTTGGAAGTGTATTGAAAATACCGGGTATGCAGACCTAGCACCTGCACTAGGTCACTTGAAAAGTTCTTTAAATTTTTTTTGTAGCACCGCACAGTGGGCCAGCAGACACAATTCAGTGGCCAAAAGTCGAATCTTGAATTTGGAAAAATGAAATAGACTACTGAATTCAGAAATAATTGAAGTATTATCGACGACAATTATCCGTTGATTTAGTTTTTTTTTTTTTGTTGTTCTTACTGAGTTTTAGAAGTACTATCCTTATCCCAGGCCTATTTTCTATATTTCTTTATAAACAAAACTAGTTTTAAATTCTATTGGGAGTATGAATGTATAAACTAGTATTTTTTTCGTAATTTGGACATTTATTGTGAAAAAGAGATTATAAATTTATTCTTTAAAGTATTGTCCATCGCCACAACCTTTTCCCATCTTTCTGGTAGCATACGGATTCCGCGTCGAAAGAACTCCTCATCTTCTGAGGCTATCCACGAATCGACCCATTTTTTGAGTTCTTCGAAAGAACGGAAGTGCTGTTCAGCTAGGCCTTGTGTCATCGATCGGAACAAGTGGTAATCAGAAGGAGCAATGTCTGGAGAACATCCAAGTATGTTTTTACTTGCCTTGCAGCATGCGGGCATGCGAGCATTGTCGTGCTGAAGAATAACTTCGTCGTGTCTATTCTCATATTCTGGCCTCTTATCCTTTAATGCTCGGCTCAAACGCATCAATTGTAGTCGGTAGCGGTCGCCAGTGATCGTTTCATTCGGTTTCAACAGCTCATAATACACGACACCTTTCATATCCCACCAAATATACAGCATAAGCTTGGATCCATGCATGTTCGGCTTTGCCGTTGATGTTGATGCATGTCCGGGCGGTCCCCATCAATTTTTACGCTTTAGGTTATCGTAACGTATTCACTTTTCATCGCCAGTCACAATACGATGCAGAAAACCCTTTATTTTCTGTCGTTCAATCAGCAGTTCACATGTGAAAAATCGTCGTTCGACGTCTCTCGGCTTCAATTTGTACGACACCCAATTTCCTTGCTTTTGAATCATTCACAAAGCTTTTAATCGTTTAGAAATGGTTGAATCTTGTTGCGTTTGACATGAATCTTCTTCGAGTAATGCCTTCAATTCTTCATCTTCGAACTTTTTCGGGTCACCTGAACGTTCCCTGTCTTCAACATCAAAATCACCACTTTTGAAACGGTCATACCACACCTGGCACATTCTAACGTCTATAGCACAGTCAGGATAAGCTTCAGTGAGTAAACGATGTGCTTCAGTTGCGTTTTTCTTTAAATGGAAGAAGCAAATTAATACTTCCCGTAAATGTTGTTTTGTTGGTACGAAATTCGACATTTTCAGCTATAGTAAAACACTTTTGTAAAATTATGAAAATTATTTGACAGATCAATTTTTGGCGCTCTTCGAGATAGAATAGCTGTCAATGTCAAAAAAATGGCGCGTATGATAGATATGAAGTTAGTCACAATTACGAGTTCATACATTCATACTCCCAATATATTAACATATTATTAAAGTAATGAAGTCAAAGAAAAATTATTTTACCTACTAAATAATAATACTAAATAATTTCAGCTGACTTTCTTCAAAAATCTGTAAAAGCACCAAAATCAGAAATGGCTTGGTCAAGTGTTAACCAGCCTGAGAAGGACCAGGACTTTTTTAAACAGAAATCGGAGCAGGTAAGATAAGATTTAGCACCTACAAAAAAAAGAAGCCTTTGTTTTGAAATTATTTAAATATTTATTTTGTTGGAAATTTTTTATTGGTAATCCTAGTACAAAGATAAATAATCTTATAGTAAAGAAGGGGAGTGTCGTCATGGTCTTGGTGTTGTCACGGTCGGGGCAGTGTCGTGTTTCTATAAAACCTGCGGCCAAAAAAAGTAAACGTTGTTTTATCTCTATGAAACTTTGCAACTACTATTTTTTGGTCATAGTAAGGTTCGAAAGAAAAAATTATAAAAATTGGCTGACTGCCACGCCCACCTTCCATACAAATGAAACACTCATTTTGAAAAAACACTAAATATAAACACCAGAAAGCTCAAATTAAATGTAAGAAGTTATAGAGGTAACAGTGTTCATTGAGTGGAAAGTGGGCGGGCTGCCACGCCTACTATAAAAAATATCTTTAACTCCCAAATAACTGACGCCTAAAGTAAAATGCTTGTCATGGAATATTATAAAGCAATTTTTTATCTTCTACTAAGTATAAACAAGCGGCCACACCTTTAAATTAAATGTTTATTAAATAATGACATATTATTTTAATAACTATATACAGCTCCATTACAGCTTTATGTAACAGTTTTTTCCTTATATGGTATGACTAAAAATAAGTAGATATACGTCTTTAAGTATTTTATTTATAAGAAAGTTTATTAACATGCATTAACATTAATGAAGAAATAAAATATAAGCTCGTCGTTTTCGCTTTCTGAATCAGAACTAGATGATAAATCGTTTAAAATAAAATTTTCAAAATCTATTCCCGGAATAGTTTCTACACTTTCTTCTTGTGTTTCTTCAATAAAAAAATATACATATATAAGGCAAATATATATATATATATAAGGCAAGCTCAGCGAGTAACCAGGATACGTAAATAATACACGATAGTTCGTTTTGATATTTTATGTTCACTGTTTATTTATATTATTCACCGTTTTCTTTATTTTAATTACACTTGATTCTTCGTACGTTAGTATTTGTTTTCGTGGTATCTCGTATTGTCTCTGTTTGTTTCTTGTTGCCTTCGTTGGCGCTCGTTTGCCTTCCTTGGCGCTCGGTTTGGCCTTGTTGGCACTCGTTTCCTTTGCGTCGTTCGTACGGTCAGTGACAACTTCGTTTATTCTACATGAAAGAGGAGTATATTTTGATATATTTTTTAAATATTCTTTCAAAGTTTACGATTGTTTGGGGGCCCGGACATAACGCCCACGGCCATAACGCCAAAAAAAAAAAAGTTTTGGCGTTGTGACCGCCCTAAGATTGGCCATAACGCCCAAAATCATTTTAGGCGCTATGACCGCCCCGAAAAAGGTCATAACACCCAAATTTTCAGGTATAAGAAAATGCAGCTTTATTTCAGACTTTTTCACAAATTGCCTTTCTTAAATAAACTCTTCCGTTTTTCTCGACATTAGTATGAAAGCGAATGGGTAAACCTATCATAAAAAAACAAAAGGGAAAAATATGCTGATATGGTAAATTTTTACAAAAATAAAAAAAAAAATATTTAAAAAAATCGCGCGATTTCTCTAAATATTTTAATTTTTTTTTTTTATTTTTGTAAAAAATTTTCGCCTGCGGCACTTCTTTCAATCTTACATTTCAATTAAACTGAATCAATAACTACATATATCCTATAATCTATCTATCTATATATATAAAATAGAGCTCTGTTAAATGTTTAGTCCTAATAGGTGTCTATATTTCGCAACGGATTGTCATGAAATTTAGTATGTAATTGCTTTGGACATTTGTCGAGTTAAGTCGATATTTATTTTAAGTTAATTTCAAATAGTTTCTTTAATAGAGACCATTATTTGGATCAAAGTCAGCTTTTTTATAAAATTTAGCTACTTAATGCAAAATGCTGCTTAAATTATAAGAGGTACATACAAATTATGTATAGAAAGATTATAGATCTTATCGTTAGCTAAAATAAAGTCAGTGGTGGCATATATTTAAAGTTAATAGTTTACCTGTAAAGTGCATTTTTATATTAAAAATTTGTTCCCCTTACATTTGTTATGGTAAATATTTGTTTTTCCTAGAATCACAACCAAAGGTTTTTTTTACTTCGCTCGCAGTGATTTCCACCACACAAACACAAATCAGAAAAGAATGCGTAAGAGCTTTACGTTACTAATGTGATCAAGCTACTTTGTAAAGCTTTATGGCTTAGTAAGTTAAAAAGAAGAGTAAAGTTGTGGTTGTGCACAGAAATTGTGAGTTTTTTTGGTGTCATGAGTTCAGGTGAACCCACCAAGTGATTCTTTTTTTTATACAAATAATTAATTTTTTTATACTATTATATAAAACTGTAACTTGATTTCATGGACATATGCCCATCTATAACTCAGATAATTTTTGGGTATATCTCCACAATCAGAGATTAAGTACAAGGATGTTAATTGGCAATGTAATGGCGAATGGACATGGGAACATGGCATCTTCTATATAATCGACATATAGTTTTAGCTATAGAATATCTCAGTATTCATTTGTGGCACGTCTCTAAAAAACGTTATTTGTCAATGGCATTCTATAAAAAAATATGGGTAGGCGTGGCCTTTTCCGTTCAACTTTAATGCTTTTATATATATTTCTTAGAAACTATTTTTAGTTCAGTCTAAGATTTGGAATGATAATATGATTTGTTAGTGGAATTTGGTGGGTTAAGTATAGGTAGACTTGAGTTAGTGACTGTTCCACCTCGGTTTTATTTGATTGCCAATGGAAAATGCTAGAAAAAAAAAAATGAATGGAATAAATTAAATATGCGTGACACCTCCCATGCAAAGAAAATGCTTGAGAAACAATTGCAAGGAACACACTGGCAGTTTGTGTGTAAAGGCGGATGGTTAGTAGTAGTTGTTGGGAAGAAAGTGGAAGTGTTTTGGAAATGCTTCAAAAGGTATATATGTATCTCTGCCTTATTTTACTAAGGCCCTAACATCTGTTTTTGAGTATAGAGTTTTTGATGGATTATGATAAAAAATGTGCCCTGTACCGAACATTTTAGAAACCTACACTGAAAACTTGCAATCTTTTCTTTTAGTTTAAATTACAAATTCTCGAAACAGTACTCTAACTACAAAAATGTTTTTTGCTTCTCCTGTGAAATTTGAAAAATGCGTGTTAGGGCTTTAGCAAATTAAGGCAGCGATATGGGGAACCATAGTAAGGCAAGCAATACAAATTTAGTTGTAAAGGATGTATGTTGATAGTTATTGGAGAGCCATAGTAAGAAAGATGATGAAGATTTGTATGTTAAGATGGGATGTTGATAGCAATAACTGAGAAGAATGTTGACACCATTAAACACGTGGAAGTGGAACTACTCATGTAAATAATTAATAATTAGTGTAATGATTCGATTTTGATTGGAGACTGGCACGCTCATATAGATATATCTCTTGCAAAAAATTTAGTTGTATTTTTTCAATTCCCCTACTTTGCCAGGCCAGGCGAAGCTGGGCGAAGCCCAGCTAGTATTAATTATTTTACGACCAAAATATTACTACGACTTACATGTCTATTCTTTCCAAAGTATATTATAAGGAATTGCTTATACTCACAAAATGGTACGACCAAGAATGTAGTGTCAATTAAATAATGACGATTATCAACTTCAATATAGTTCTTTATTATATTCGCAATTGGCACTGAAAACAAAAGCGTATGTACGACTGACACGATGCTAAGCCAAATTTTAGCGAGACGTTCTAAACGTAATACTGATTTCTAAAAGTAACTGATTTTTAATCAAAACACCATTTTCATTATTGAAAACTATATAATATGAAAAATATAACAAGAAATAATTGTTGGGCCTTATGCCTTTGAAGCGGCTATAAGCCTAAAAAAATTAGGTGTTGCGACCGCTTCAACACTGGGCGTTATGACCGTTTTCGGGGCGGTCATAGCGCCTAAAATGATTTTGGGCGTTATAGCCAACCCTAGGGCGGTCATAAAACCCAAAATTTTTTTGGGCGTTATGGCCGTGGGCTTTATGTCCGGGCACCGATTGTTTGCAATTTCTATTTGGCAGATTGCTGTTTTTTAATGTAACGGTTTTTAGAATATGGTAATCAAAACAATGTTATAATTCCATATGTAATAATTTCATATTTTCATTGCGAATATAATTCAAATATATGTACATATTACCAATAAGTGGTATTGAGTACTAAAATTTACTCTAAAAAAATCAAATTTTGACCACAAAAAAATTCGTCCTCCAGAATTTCTAACTTTGGATTTATTTTAATTAAAGTATTATCTTTCGATAGGTTAGGTTGGAGTGGCTGTCGAGAGACACACTTAGGCCTGAACGGCCCATTGTGATACCACATAGTTGGACCTACAGTTTAACGCCGATTCCGAACGGCGGTGTGGCAATTTTTTATCGGCTTGGTGGTTTTGCCATTACCAACCAATGTGTGTACTTGTACACTATCTTATAATTCTCATACACTTCATATTGATAGTGAATATAAGAAAGTAATGAAAATTAACCACCAGACGAAGACGGGAATCGAACCCGAACCTCCCAGATGAAAGTCTAGTGCACTATCCACTAGGCTATCGAGGTCGTCCTATCTTTCGATAAGTAAACAAATGTTTGCATATTTAAACATTTTTTTTTTTGTACTTTTGGCCGCACTCGCGACACTGTGACGTTTTCTCCGTTATATCTCACTGGCGTCCGTTAAGTTAATATACAGTATTGTTTGTCATAACGAAAGCAAACTTTTCGTGCCATTTCGAGTTCAGAGCGTGAAGTGTATATAAGTGTTAGAAGAAGAAAAATGACCGCGTGTTAAAGGAAGAGTAAAAAAACTTTTTAACAGTGCCAGAAAATGTGGATTAATTTAAAAAAACATGCATAAGTTAACTTAAATTGTTTGATAAGGTTTAATAATGATTTAATGGAAATATGTAGCATTTCATGGTGTTTGCATCAGGATAATATGCTATAAATGATGCGACTGTAAATAACGTGTGTTGTCAGGGTAGCAGTGCTTGTAATCAGGGTCGGAACACTGAAAATTTTGTTGTAATGATGCGTTTTGACGCGTTTTTGATTTCAGGTCTCTTTTCCTAGTTTTCAAGTGTAATTTTTCTTTTTTCTTTGATTTTCATATTACTTTCAATCATATTCCTTCACTTGTTATTGATTTTCTACAGTGCTCCGACCCTGACAGCAGTGTTCCGATCCTAAAATTTTTGCTCTATGTAAATGTCCATAACTATTAATCCAATTATATTGAAACGCTTAGCAAAAACATTGCAATTTGTGATATCTTTTCAACGATATGCAACATTAATAAAAATTCGGCATTCAACGGAAGTTATGAGCAGAAGTTAAAACATGCTCCAACCCTGACAGCACTCCCTTATGAGTTACGAAAATTGTACAAATTGACTGTTGCATTAGAAAGGTGTTCTCTGAGCCCGCAATGCCTAGTTAAAATACCAGCTAATATACGTAAAGTATTTTTGTTAGGACCAACACCGAATGCATATCTCCTTTTATTATATTTGCCTAGAATATGGGCATAGAGTTCCTGTCTCTTGTTCATCTCTCCTATCTAGTGATGATTCTATGCAAGTGAATACGTGTAAATACTCGATACTTTTCATTCGATTCAAGTACTGTTTTTTACTTGATATCAAACCATAAGCATTTTACTTGGTATCGAAAGAAAAGGGTGAGCATCGGATACTCGATACTTTTGGAAAACATTTATTTATAAAATTGAAATGTTGCTATACAGTATTTAAAATCGTGAGTCGGATTTAGAATAAACTATTCCACGACGGATAATATCTACAACCAAGCTTCTATAGTTCATCTCAAATTTAAAGCAAAAAAAGATGTGTGCATATTTCATTGCCTTCTGAGCAGCGTTTGATAAATTACCCAGAGCAGTGATGATATACAAACTGCGAATGATGGGAATCTCAAAAAAACTTTTGAATTTAATAGAGATGTGAAAAATAATAAGGAGTGAGTAGTTTAACTTTCAAAGCTACCTAAATAAAAAAATATTATGTTTTTTGAAGACTATGAAAATTAAATCTAGTTGTTAATTTTCAAAGTCTTGACTTACTGTTCCATGTTTTAGTTTCATTTGAATAATGTATAACATTTCATTTCGTACCAATTGAAGCCACTATCGAAAAATGTATTTAGACCGCGAGGCCTATTTTTATGTAAATAAAATTATTTAGTATCAAATTATTTTAATTACAGGCAACACTGAAATACTCGTGTACTCAAGGCTGTTTACGCTTGTACCATGTTACCATGTGTACCATGTTATCATATGCTGGTCTATTTTATACGTTTTAGATATACCTTCCCATTTCTTTTTGTTACTAAGTTCTGTTTTGAATCGTTTTTCAAAACTAAACTTTGGCTACATGTTGTCCCTCGGATTTATTATCTTCCAATTATTTCTACTGGTCCTATTATTCCACCAAGGTACCTTCTTGGCGAAATTTATTCTGCTCACTGGACAGCTGGATGTTTTCTACCATTGTTTCTAAATCTAGTTCATTCCTGATATTATTGCTCAACTCTTGACGAGTTGTGTTTAGACTCAGGCTTTCTAGATACTGATCCGAATTTGTTTTCTTGGGATTCCTCAAAATTATATTTATTGGTGTAGTACTAGTACCTTCCATGTCGAATTTCATAACTCTGTGATCTGACATAGAAGGTTCATCAGAAACCACCCAATTCCTGACCAGTCCGCTCATCAGAGTATTTTCTATAGTTATGTCTACGACCTTGTTGCGCGTACTGGTGACAAATGTTGGTATATTACCCACATTAAAAATTTCTAATTTATTGCTAAGGATAAATTCAAGAATGTACTCACCTCTTCGGTTGGTATTTGTGCTCCCCCAAACCTCATTGTGTGCGTTTGCATCGCATCCAAGTAGTAGTGGTAGCTTCTTCCTGTCACAGTATCGGGTCAGTTTAGCGACAAGCTCGGGTGGTGCAAGCGCGTCGTCTCCTGGAAAATATCCTGCAGCTACCACTACGCCGCGTGTTGTCCCTTTTGGTGTTTATCGGTATCTTCACCGCTACAAGGTCTCTAGATAGAAACTCTGAAAGACATAAATAATTCAAACCTGTGGTTAATAATATACAAGCTCTCGGATTTTCACACCTAACATCCCAGATTACCTATGCATGTTTTACAGCCAAACCTTTAATTTGACCCCTGAGAACCCAGGGTTCCTGGACCAGCACTATGCCCAGTTTTTTCCTGAGCGTCGCTCTAGCGATTACCGCCGAAGCAGTCCTCGCATGGTGGAGATTTATTTGTGCGACTGTTGTTCATCTTCTGTCAGAGTGGCGTCGCTGTCCGCCTCTGACAGAATCTCCTCTTCCTCAACAACATCCATCGGTATTTCGATGGCCTTACCCGATGCAGCTTCGTCGTGCACCTGCCGCTACTCCCGAGGTTTTCGCAGGTGAATAGGAACGCAACCAAACCTGTATCGTAGGATACAGTTGTTGGCTTTGATTCCCTCCAATGAACGGTCGTCAACACCAATCGTTAAAAGCTTATCCTTTTATTATTATTTCCAGCCATTCCGCCGTATCCTTGTCAGCACAGTCCACCTGAATAAGACCTGGTCAAAAGTGGATTCCATCAAACTGGAGTTTAGCTCTCCAGCCCTTGCACATCTCTTCTACGATCCCTTCCTCAATCTGCCCTTGTTCCTCTCGAGAGAGTATATTGTCAGGGAAAGATTTAGGAAATACTGCTAATCTAATGCCTTTAGTTGTGCTAGCGTAACTAACACCAGGCCTCCTAGCTCCTTCCCTTACTTTTGGCGCTGTACGCCTTCGTCCGTCCTACTCTTTTTGGCTACATTGCCTTCCTGCGGTCTGACTTTGTTCGCACCTCTTTTCCTCACGTCAGTCTCCTCAGGCGTTAAGCCTTCTTTGAGATAGATACCATTTGGTACCCGCGCCACTCAGACCTATTGAATTCTTCAACACCCTGATCCTGAAGGTCATATAAGTTTCTCAAAAAAAAAAACAAACTAATGCATAAAATAGAGTTCAGCACTACTTTTAACCCTTTCGGTACCATGGTGACATCGGTGTTACAGGATTCATTATTGCGATTTTTTAAAAACGATCCAATCAATTTTTATAACTTGAAAGTGTTTGTAAAAAAATTTATGATTCTTTAATTTCAGTTAAAAAAAACTTACAAATATTTTTTTCTTAACTGTACTGTAGCGAATAAAAGTGAAAAAGTTGTTTTTTTTTTTTGTTAATTTTCAGTCGCTCACAATTTTTAAAAAATTTGTCCAATTACATGATATTTTTAATATATTGTGGGAAAAACTATTTACTCAAATATTATTTCCCATATTTTTAAATTTTTGTTACTTTTTTGGAAATACAAGTTTTGCTATGGGTCACCGGTGGCAATCAAAACTTTTTAACAATGAATTGGGGGTCGAAGAATGCTAATCTGGACTCGGATTTGCTCTATCGATCCTAGTTTTCTTACATTCAAGAAAGGTTTAAGTGGAAAATTAATACTAAGTTAGGTTGTCTATCTTCAAAAAAATATAGAATAAAAATGTACAGAAAAAGTTTTAAAAAAAATCCCATTGAACGGAACAGGGTCACCGATGACCTAAGAAAGTACAGGCCTGCATAAGTGGAAAATGTCTTTGACAGATTTGGATTCGGTTTTGCACTATCTCCTCTGGTTTCCTTACGGTCCCGAAAGGAACTCCGAGTTTACCATACAAACATTTCTTATTAACTCTGAAATTTGACTATGTAAGCTTTGAATGAAGCTATTGGGCTTATTGATAGGGGTTCTTCCATCCACAGCGCATCCAACATTACGGGAGTCCCATACAGCACCCTTCAAAAACGATTGAAAGCAAAAAACGCGAATGCTTCGAATGAGGCGAAGCCTGCTAGGTTAGGAAGGTATCCTGTTTTCACAGAATTGCAAGGGAAAATGCTTGCCAAGTACCTTTTGCAAATGAGTAATATGTGTTGTGGGCTCAGTTCCCTCAAATTTCGGTCAATTGCTTACGAATGTGCAGAGCAGCTCCAAGTAAAACACAATTTTGATAAAGTCGCAAAGCTTGCGGGTCCTGATTGGTTACTTGGTTTTCTAAAAAGAAATCCAACTATCAGCATAAGAAAACCAGAGAAGGTTTCAATAAAGAAGAAGTTTCAATCTTTTTTGAGAACTTGAATCATATAACTACCATATATAAATTTGAGCCAAATAAAATATTTAATGTTGATGAAACCGGTATTTCGACAGTACAAGAACCTGGAAAAATTCTGGCAGCCAAAGTTTAGAAAAGAGTTGGATCTGCTACGTCTCTTGAAAGAGGCAAAATGTAACCGTGATTTGTGCTATGAGTGATGCAGGCGATTTTGTTCCTCCTTTATTTATTTTACCAAAAAATTTATTTATTTAACCAAAAAATGGTTGGAGCAACGAAGATATTTTTCTGAAGTGGCTAAAGCATCTTGTTAGCTGCAAGCCCAACTGCTGCTAGCCCATTACTACTTCTGTTAGACAACCACACTAGTCATGCCACATTAGACGCCTTTACCTTTTGCAGAAAAAACAACATACACTTGCTATCCATTCCGCCTCATTCCTTCCATCGTATGCAACCCCTCGATGTCACATTTTATGGATCTTTAAAAACTGCGTATAACAAAGCATGTGACGAATATATGAAGTCCAATCACTTATTGAAAATTACACCATATGAAATTGCAGGATTATTTAACAAAACCTACTCTAGGGTCGCATCTATCGAAAAAGGAGTTTCTGGTTTCAGGGCAACTGGAATTTGGCCCATTAATTCTTTCGTTTTTACCCCCCTACCCCCTGAACTACGCAGCGAGCGAGGTCTGGAAGCAGCGTTCACAGCTAGTCTGCTCTTCAGACAAGCTTTGAAAGTGCCTGTCCCCCTCGCCAGCCTCTTGCTAAGATTTCTGTTCCTTGGAGGAGCTGCAAGCCCTGCGGGTTGAGTCGAGAAAACTTATCAACAGGGCTCTCAAGACTAATCTTGATGAGCACTGGGCTCTATATCGTCAAAAGCAGAAGGAGTATAAAAAGCTAATTCGAAAAAGGCTTCCTTTAGAAATTTCTGCAGCGGTATTGAAACTATGTCTGAAACAGCCAGGTTGGCGAAAATCCTCAAAAAGGGTCAAGCCAACCGACTGTGTTTACTCAAAAAATCTGATGGCACTTTCACGGAATCAAAAAGTGAGATGTTCAGCTTAATGCTGGAATCTCACTTTCCGGGCAATCAGGTCTCTGTTCAACATCCCATTTTCCCGGAAGCGGGGAGGGTTAGTTCGACAGTTTCGCAGCGTAGCTGGTGGGTTGCCAGAACAGCGGCGAATGAAGATGCGATTAGATTTGCTATTGCTTCCTTTGACAGCTTGAAATCACCAGGTCCGGATGGTATACTACCAGTTGCTCTGAAAGAGGGTATGGTACAATTGCTACCGGTTTTGAAGAAGATCTTCATCTCCAGTTTGGCTCTCGCTCACATACCTCAACAATGGAGGTTGGTAAAAGATGTTTTCATTCCAAAAATTGGAAATGACAATTAGTATGACGTCTTTCCTACTAAAATGTCTTGAGCGCTGTGTTGACCACCGCATCCGTAGTGAGTAGTTATTGTTACATCCTCTCTTCATTTCAGCATGCTTACCAATGTGGAAAATCTTGTGAGATTTTATTTAATCCTCTAACCACGTCTATACTGGTTATACATTGTAAATCCAGGCTTGAATGTGTTGGGAAACACAATAGTCTGCTATTGATATGGGTTCCTGGACACTCAGGAATTTCAGAAAATGAATCCACTGACCTTCTGGCCAGAAAGGGTTCGGAAACTGGTTTCCTGGGCCCAGAACCTGTACTCTCTGTCGTCTACAGCCATCAAAACCACAATTAATTAGTGGGTCGACTTGACTCACAATCGTAAATGGGAGGACCTGAGGGGCTTTAGACAGACAAAGACCATGTTACCTCTTATCTCGAAGCGTCTAACAGACTTTCTATTATCATTTAACAGAAAGAGCTGCAGGCAGCTAGTGGGATTATATACAGGTCATTTCTCTTGGGCCAAACATTTGCATATGATTGGCCTGGGAGCTAGTGCCTTCTGTGCTTCCTGTGGTTTGGAGGAAGAATGTGAAGCGACGGCGGACCACTTTCTTAGTGTCTGCCCCGCTTTCTTCCAGATCAGAGTAAGCTTATTTGGTACTGGAGTGTTGGGAGACGAACATCTGAGCTCTCTAACACCGCAGGATCTACTAAGATTTATTAATAATCTGGTAGATTTAAAGAATAGCAAACGGGAACACAAGATTTAGTACAATGGACGTAAAACTTGTCTGAGTGCTGTATTCTTGAATACTTCTTTTGTCTGTTTCAACAAAAAAAAAATATAGATCTCAGTCATTAATAATCCGATTTTAACAAACTTGACAGCATAAGATAATATAATTTCTATTATTTATAGCTTGGATCGGTCAAAACTATAAGTAAAGAGATATTAGCCTGTAAGTGAAACTGTAAGCTGAAAACCCGTTATTTTGTTATATCTCGAAAACTTACTCATAGAAAAAAAAATTAATATGATTTTCGTGTTCAGCGACTTCGAACTAGTTTAGAAAACATACCTTGGCTCATGTTATATTTTTAAAGTGAAATGTTACGTTTCTGTATATGTTTGCAAATACATAGGTACAAAAAATTTACTTCCCGATTTTTATTTTTTTATATTTTAAAAGTCCTTCGGTCTTTGGCTTCGGCCGAAGGTTAGAGAGTGGCCGAAGTTCGGCTACGGCCAGAAAAGCACCTTCGGTCGGGCACTAGTCAGTAGTACTACTTCACTTGGTCGAGCTTTACCGTCCATGATTTTATTTAATTTCTATGCCGAGACCACACTTTGCCAGTTCCCAGACCCAGTTCCTTTGTTATTTCTTCTTCCGAAATTTTATTTAAATAAGGTGCAATACTGTACCTTTTGTGAAGTCAGGGAGTTGTGTGGCGAGCTTTTAGCGGGACAAAGACCATAAGGTTCTTTTGCAGATATTAATCGGTTTACGGTTGTTCAGTTTTTGACTAGCACTAACAAATTATCGTCGCATAGATACGATCGATACGGATGTTATATTTTTGCAGATAAGTTGCAATGATATATGAACTGCTAAAGTGGAGAACTCTGAAAGTGGTTTTACACCTTCTGTACTGGAAACTTCAACAATTTGGGGTTGGGTTGTTCTGTGATGGGCAATTCTGAAAAAGCATCGAGAAACGGCCTCCTCAGAAAGAAAGGTCGTCGAAGGCTGGTTTCAAAATTAATATCTTAAAGCAGAGACATACGACTATTATTTTTCTATTTCTGTTATAATTTAGTGAAAATTATTAAAATAGTAACATTTTCAACTCACAATATTAGTTCGTATCTAAAATAACAATAGTAAATTTTGAATTTTCGCATGATTGCAAAAAATGTTTTTTCGCAACATCTCAAAACCAGACTTGAGGGGATAAAATTATAGCCATTTTCGGAATCAGAGTGCCGAAAATTTCTACAAAACATACTCTGAACTTTGCGCTGAAAGAAAAGTTTTTGAGTTGTATGTCAGTGTAATAACAAAATTTAATCTTGAACAATCTAATAATTATTTTCCCCTTTTTTTTTAGAGTGCATTAACTAGACAAAGTGCTGGCCTTCAAATGGATCCATTTCTCTCTGGTGACAATCATGCACGCCAAGAATCTAGCGACAGTGGCCTAAGCTTATCTTCAAACACATTTACAGTTAACGGGGAATATATGCCGCAAATCGACGATAGCATGGACTGTATAAGTGGTACGTATTAAATATCTGTAATATTGTATGATACAATGAAAATACAGTTTTCAAAATAAAATATACATAAGTAGTTAGGGAAAAGTTGTACTTTCGTAGTTTCATTACTATAGAGTCTATAGTATAAATCAATATTTTGTTTCACAACTGTAAATACTGCGAAATTATGTTAAAAAATAGTGATAGTTTTCATAAAAAGGAAATGTGCTTTTGTTGTATGCTACAAATAAGTATTTTACGTAAGTTTTTCCACCACACCGATGCCGAGTTGAACTCTTCCGTGTTCTCTGTTGCCTTAAGTATAATAAAAATAATTTGTATACCTACATTGCATAAAAATACCTAAGAATCTCAGCGAGTTTGTATAAAAAAGACAATGTTAGAGCCAATTCTTCAACTTCGTATTTCCACTTGAACACTAAAGTTTATTTTCAAACCTTTAGTTACTTCGTTTTCTGCAAAATGATACTTTTGAAGATAAGTTCTTTGAAGAATAGAGGTAGCGATTTATAAATATGAATATAATGCCATAAGAACAGTGACTTACAAAACTGTAAGTGTTCAGCTGTTTCCTCTTCTTCATTACATAACCTACATAAGTCTTTCTGACTTATCTGCATACTACATAGGTGTTTTTTTTTGTACGTTGTCAGGTGGAAATCTTCATAGATACCGCAGATTTCCAGTTCTACGGTTATATAGATGCTTGTTTACTAAACAATGCACAGTTAACAAACCTGAAACAATGCCAATACTTAATTCTTGTAGCTAATCTTGTAGTTTCTCACAGTCTCAGAATAATTTTGGCCTAATTTTAAAAGCATTAAGTGCTTTACTGTCAGAGTGAATTAGGATGTGGCTATTAATAGTGTCACAGTCTAACTCTTCTCCAAGGCAGAGCTCTATCGCATGTATTTCGTCCTGAAAACTGAGTTTTCTTGACCCATACTGGTAAATAATTTGTGATGACAGAAGCCATAGGCGCAATGCACCTTCTTCGTTTTCTAAGGCTGCGTGCATAGTGAAACTGTAAAGCGCGCAAGAGCGATCCAAAGTGTTTGTATGTGAATGACAGCATCGCACAGCTTTACAGCTTCACTGTATGTGCAGTAGGGTGACATTAAGCTATAAGAAAAACTTTTTTTTTTTTTCCAAAAATCTATTGGTGGCACCGATCGGTTCGTTTTACTCGAAAAATAATCTGTAAAATTTCAGGTCAATTGGATAAGGGGAAATGCTGCCCCAAGAGCTCCAAAATTTGGGGGAAAAAAACGGGTTTTATGCACAAAATTCATATTTGATCTCAAACATTTTTCATAAAAACTGTCTTCACAAAATTTATAGATCTATCAAAGAAGAATAATTCACTCATATAAAAGTTTCCGGTATTCCTGATAACTATTTAATAAAAGAAAAAATAAGCTGAAATTACCCGATTAAATCTAGCAAGTTTTACAAATGTAATTGTCCGCACTACTGCTTTTTTTTTTACTTATTCGCTGAAAAAAAAACATAGTAACACCTGCATAGTCGTTCATTGGAATATGAAACCAATTTTTTCTGTCCAAAAGTGGGCAGAAACTTGTTTATCTATCTAAATGAACGTTGAGTAACTCGAAAAACTCGCTAGCTCCCGAAAGTTGTAGTGACCCTGTTCTCATGATTCCCACTCCAAATAATGGTATCTTTGTATTGATAGAGGAGAAAAAATGTAGTTACAAACGAGGTGAATGTTCCAGTAATTGTGTCAGTCCCAGTCACTGCTATTGATAAAAATTTTGCTAATAACTAGAGCAGATAAAAATGTATACAAAAAAAAATGTTTTTGTTAGGTCTTTCTGTCTTTTTGTTTCTTATGACAAACACGGTCTTAAATTATAAAATTTAAATTATAAATTCGAAAATCAAAGTTTACTAAGTTATGTCTGCAATTGTGAAAAGGAATACGATAATACATTTAATGGACCATACCAAACGCCAGAAGATTATGCTTAATTGAAAACGACGACTTAGAATTAAAGAATAACATTTTATGATTGTCTCCCAAAATTTACTCTTTTGTAATTTTTTTAAATCCCACTACTCTGATATTGCTATCTACAAATACAAACATTATGCCAACAAAATTTTAAATCAGTTAATTTTTAATGGTGCCTCAATAGGTTCAAAGTTTGTTAGTTTTTAAAAATTCAACAATAATTGTATGGTCGAAACTTCTAAACTTTGAGCCTCTTGCAGCACTAGTAAACATAATCCGATTTAAAAAATACTTTTGGCATAATGTTTGTTTTTATAAATAGCAATAGTGAAATTTAAAAAACATTTTGGCTGAAAAATTATAAAAAATCGTAATTTATGGTAAAATTTTCAGGACTTTCAAGACCCTTTTGGTACCTGTAGATACCTTCTGATTTCAAAAATTTGTTTCCACTTTCATCTGAATGTTTAGAAATTTAACTATAGTGTTACTTTTCGATTTGCCAACATCATTAGGCATTCATCGTGTCCCCAAAATTTGTTGCGTTATGAACAGTTTTGTAAGTCACTGTATATTTATACCATCTATCTTTTGCAACCTCATTGAAAGGCCGATTGAGTTTCGGCTTGGGGATTGATAATCTTGACCGTTTGTTGTCTTGACGGGCAAGTTCGACAGCTTTCTCAGTCGACCTTTGTCGATTCTGATTAACTGTACGAAGGGGGAGGCGAATACCAGCGTTTTGTGGGCCCCATTGGATTTCTGCCTTATACCTTTCGGAGAGCGAGTAGCCTTTTCAGGATCCTGAACGCGGACGTTCTGGTCCTGTATGCCCGCGCTAATGCAGGGATCTGTTCTGGTGGAGGTCAGGTCCTATTTAGTTGCCGAAGCCCGACTGGAAACCAGACTGGAGAGCGGGCAGTGGAGCAGTTCCTATACCTGCCACAGCTCCCGAGGTGCTAGGAGTGCTCGAAGCGGAACTTGTATTGGATGAAGGCTCGCTGACACCTTAAACCTGGCGAAAGAGACGTTAGATGTTGCGGTTGACACGCTGTTGTTAGCAGGTCATTGCCTAACCAAGCGCTTAGGCTCTATTTTGGGATTGGTCTTGGGTTGGAGGTGATTGGTTTGGAATTGTTGGTGTTTATGACTGTTTGGTCTCCACAAAAAGCCGCCATCTAAGTCCGAAATTGTGTAGTCTGGTGTTCGAGTTTTAAAAAATTGAGTTTTTTTTATTATGTATTTTATAATGAAAGTACAATATATTGAAAGTATACTGCAAAAATTTCATACCAAGTTTCAAAATATTAACGAGGTTATAGCACATAGTCGAATGCGCCTGTTAGTTAAACTGTGTGTTACAACTTTAAAAGCGTTTTTTTTTTTTCGAAACAACGTTTTTTTTTATCGGCCCAAGGGTTTGAAGAAATCCTATAAAGCCGATTGGGTAAAAATTTTTAACAGGTTATTCTACGCGCCAAGGGCTCGCAGGTAGTAGAATTGTTTATTTTTAATTTAGGTGTCCATTTTGGGCGTAAAATATATCGTAAAATAATCACCAAACATTTTTTTTGTACAGTTAAAGATGTCAATAGTAACATAAAAAAATTGAAATGACTGTATTTTATTTTGTTATAATAAAAAACTCCCGAAGAAAACCTTGAAAATTAGCCCTCAATGGTCCCATGGTGACATAGGGAGGCAATGCGATGGTTGGTTCGAGCCCTTATGAGAGCAAGGCCTCCCAAGGTTTTAACGGGACGGAGACAGTTGTGGTCTTAGACTGAAGCCGTTCACAGGTTTCACACCGATGTTATAAGGTCCCTATACATGTTGGTCCCCTTTGAGTGACTGGCAGCCTTTCTTAAAGTACCATTATTTAAAAATTTATTGAAAATATTTTTTTTTAGTTCATAAATGCTTAAAATAGACCCGTTAAAAGGACTCTGGTATAATTTATATTGTAGCAACTTACAGCCTTTTTTATGAAGAAAAAACGGAAAGCAAAATTTATATTTTAGTAGTTTTTTTTTTTTCATTAATTGCATATTTCATATGCAATGCAACACCTATAAAGCTTTGGCTACAAGGTTTTGTACTTGAGCAATTACCAACTGTTTCTAGACCAATTTTTAAAGCTATTTTTGAAATCTGAACTCATTTTTTTTCGGACAGGGTCTTGTTTTCAGAAGACAGATTGATTCGTATTTTTCGTACCTTGGTTGGTTTTATTACTACGTTTATCGCTGTCTGTCTGTTAGGGTGGAATTTTACAATCGATTTTAAACTAACTTCCCGTTGAACTAGAGACTTGAAACTTTATATATAGTTCAGAACTAGATGACATAAATATAATATAAAACTAAATTTTAGAGAATTAAAATACATAATTATTGGTTAGACAGACACTACATCACTCTATTTAAAGTATTTATAGTTTGACAGCCACCCTAATTATATATTAGGTTTATAAATATAAAATGCGGCTTTAACTAACATATGGCATGGCTCTTATGTATGGTTTGTGTCGAGGACGCAAAGCATTGCATTCATCTTTGTAAAAATCATTGCTTTAGCGGGAGTAGAATATAGAGTAAAAAATCCACCAAAAGTTCAAAATAATTCTTATCTCAGATTTTTCTTCAGTAATTGTTAATGGGGGTATGATAGTTAAAGTAGCAAAAACAGTCAACTATACTATATTGCTATGTTTATATACTAAAAATTATCCGCAATCAATGAGAATGACAGAGAATGTTGCACCTTATATTCCCTTTTCTTCCTAGCTTGTTTGGTTTTCGAGTAATTCAATTTTTCCTATAGGCTCCGCGCGCATAAATTCAAATAAACAAAGAAGCGCACGCATCCAAAATTTACAATTTCTTACTTTCAAGAAGTCTTGTATTATTAAAATTAATAGGCTTTGAATGAACAAGCCTTGTAATTCCGCACAAGACATAAATAATAAAAAGTTTTGGCAAAATCACCCACGCCCAACCACCCACCTCGGTTAGCGATTTTCTTAAAACTAGGATCATTTGTAGATTTAGTCTAAATAAATAAAATCCGAGAATAGCTCTATGCAGTCGCTCGCTTACTAAAAAGCAGAATTAGCGCTTATAATTGCAATGGGTGTTCTATAAACTTTTTCAACCCATAATATTATATATCTATAACGTTTTAAAGGTTAATCAAGGAGAAATACAAAATTATAGATAAAAATATTAAAAAATACAGAAATTAGAAAATTTTTAGACTAAAAAATTTTATTTTTAAACAAATATTACTATTGTTTTCTTAAGGGTGAAAGCCACAGTGATTTTCGGGAATTTTTTTGATCTCTCAAAGGAATATGGGGATCGTTTTATATTTATTTTATTAAGTGCACATCCAACAATATTTCCATTTCCTTCTCCATAGTCGCGTCGATTTTTCAGGAATTTCTGAAAAAAAAATTTTAGTTTTTAATAATCTATATGAGTATAATTCTCGTAGCACGTAGCTTTTTTTTGCACAAAATGGGGACTGATTTAAATTTTTGTTATGTTTTTTGACCCTTTTTGTTTTTGTTTCAAAAGAGCATAAAAAAATAGTACAAATCAAAAATTTGATTAACGATAGCCACTGCAAAGACGAACAAAACGAAAACGATTGAAAATAGGTTAATATTTGATCGAGTTATCGACGCGACCAGTTTGAAAAAAGTCGTTTCGAGAAAAACGCGTTTAAAGTTTTCAGTCTACTTACTATCACTAATATTTTACTCTGTTCATAAATTTCTTTCATTCAAAAACTTAAACGTAGATTTTGTTTTTGTAATATAATTTTTTAATGAACTAAATAAATTTATTATTTTTTTGAAAAATTTCAAAATTTTCTTTGGTTTGTGTTAAAAATGACACATTACGCAACTAACGTAGCAAAATATTAACAGAAATCGGGTTAAGATAAAAAAAATTTTTGACCCGTCACAGTGAGCTTCCCCTTTAATAATCAATTTAACATTTAAAAATTTATTAATGTAATCGAATTGGGAATGTATTTAAAAAATTATTTCTCAAAAAATAAAAAAATCACTCATTATGGTACCACCAAAAAGTAGTGTCAAATAAGTGGTTAAAATGACTTTTCGCGCACTTTTTTTTTTATATGTATTACATCTAAAAGTGACATTAATTAATTAAGTGGAACCGGCCTTTAGATTTCCTGCATTCCGAAGTTGATACTTCCAAAGTCATTATTGGCTGAGGAAGCAAATCAGACTTTGCTTTTTATAGAATGGCATAACTCGGAAAATAGCCGTGGTGAATTGCATTTACCACACAACGTAAAATGTAGTATTTACGTACTGATAAATTAAGTTCATAATAGAAACTTAACGCTTGATTGACTGATAAGCATCCTCTTAAAAGATGTTTTAAAAAATGGTTTTGAATTCCTTAATATCAATGTTTTAACTATCGATATTTTTTTTTAATTTCAAAAATAATTTTTGGGTTTTTGCCCACTTATGTTACACTGTGCTTTATCGGCATAGGCCTGTGTGTAGATCAGTGCTGTCGAAGGTACTGCGATCGGAGTATTCGTACTCCGCTCAAATTTGAATCCTCCTATCCTCCCAATTCGAAAAAAATCCTCCCATTTATTTATTTTTATTGATTTGTCGCTGGGTTAATGCCGAAATTCAAAAATTCTTGTTCCATTTCCAGAAATTTTTGCTTGTCTTTGTGTTAATGTTTGTAATTTTTGGCAGTTGAAATCAATAGAATATTTAATAAATATCAATAAATAAGTAATGAATTTATTATATTATGTTAGATTTGAAACCGCGGATTATACGAAGTGTTCTTGATACAAGTAACTATTGAAAAGTACAAGCTCATTTTGAAATAAATTAATAAATTACGTTGGATGTTTTCAAATTTCTGGGAAAACTAACAAAAAAAGATACTGCACCAGTATCTGATGAATTATGAACTTTTTCATTTAAAGAATGCTTCAAATGAAAAATTGTTTTCAAAATTGGAAAAATTTATTGCGCCAATTTTATGTTTTCCACGTAGCAGTGCGGTGGCAGAACGAATATTTTCTCAATTGAAATTTTTTTATGCCCGGTTTTGGGAAGAAGTAAGAAATGTTTATTTTAGTTTTTTAATCTTTACTGTCTTTTTTTTATTTTTATTGACTAATATTAATACTTAATATTGAACCGTTTGTTTCCAACGAAGGATTGCTTTGTTTTTATATGAATTTGTCATAACTTTTAGAGTTTTAAGTATGACTGAATTTGTAACAAAAAAGTTGTGAACAAAAAATTTTATTTTTTTCTAATAAAATTTCTAAACATTAGTGGAACTGTTACCAATTATCTAAGTATGTAATACTTATTTGAAAACTTTTTAGACATTTTAAAAAATTCCTCCCCTGTGAAGCAAAATCCTCCGCTCGAGAGGAAAAATTCCCCCTTTAAAATTTTCAAAACGACAGCATTGGTGTAGATACCCCACTCATTTAAGGAAACAAGCAGAGAGTCTTCTTCAAAACCGGTAGCAATTGCACCATATTCTCTTTCAGAGCAACTGGTAGTGTTACACCCTTGTGCAAATTAATGTGGACAATACAATTTTTCTTTGAATATGTTTTTACACCTTAACATAAAAACAAAACGCATGTACTGGTTATTGAGTCCGAAATCAGAGCTGAGTCTTGAGAACAAACTACTACTTTATAAAACGATATTGAAACCAGTTTGGACATACGTATTTCAATTGTGGGGTGCCACTAGTAATTCAAATTAGAAATACTACAACGCTATCAATCCAAAACATTGAGATTCTTTGCAAAATTACTTTGGTTTGTAACTAACAACGCATTGCACAAATACCTAAATATTATAAAGGTAAAAATTTTGTATTCACTGGCTTTGTTTTTTGTTATCACATTTGCTAGTACATTAAGAGTAATGTAGCTCAATATCGCTTTGGGAGGATATTTCTTATATTTTCCCTCAGCTTCTCTTTGTATATTTTTTACAGTTTTAATAGTATTATTATATTTAATTTTTCTTTATTTTATGAATAGATATATTAGCTATATTAGATCGAACCATTATAGCTCTTCTGTTTCTAGTGTTTATGAAATAAAAGGTTTATAAAATGCTCTTTCTACATAATTTTAAATTATGAAGAGCTTTTGTAAGGTAGCCTCGGCCAAGGATAAATCATTTTCAGGTCATAGCTGACAGCATTTTCTTTGTCTCTTAACCATAGTTTTAATGCTGTCAGATGTAGACTCAAAAACGCACTAAACACTGCTCCCAAATAAACTCAAAATTTTTACAAATTTGTTTACAATTTTCATATTCTATATAATAATAATAGAGAGTGGCCTGGTGGATGAGTGCTTGACTGAAGTTCAAGCTGTTTCAGGTTCGATTCCCAGATGTGGTTAAATTCTTAAAAATGTCCAAATGGATTGTTCTAATAAAATGGATCATTTCGGTGATTTAGTTCTTAAATGCTTGACTCGAGTACCTGTTCAACAGGTTCGATTCTCAGGTAGAAAATTGAATCCACCAAAAACAGAAACAAAAAAAAAAAACAAATTATAGGTTTCAGATCGATATAATGAATATCCAAGATAGGAAAGAGAAAATCTGAATGCAGAGAATCAGCGTCCTTGAATTATTCTTAAAATTTTATTAATTCTCAACCCATTACAAACCAATCTAAAACCGAAAACTGAATATTGTTAATATTTTCCACGATCCTTTACCTTGGAAATAGATCATAGAAATTGTGAAATGATTTGCTACAAGAACATGTTTTCTCCAAAATGCGTAACATTCCAGTAAGTTCTTACACGACCATACCTTCGAAATTATTAGACATCGAAATAAAGAGTATGAATAAGCAAAAAAAATGCCTACGTACGTAACGCTCTAGCCCGCGTTTTGGCTCATATGGAGAAGTTTTATTTTTTAGTTCTTCGATGAATGGCAGGGTGTCAGATCTTGTTAAACAATCGGGGTTCCCAAATTTATCTTTGAGAGTTCAGGGAACATTCGATCATACAAAAATTGTATGTCATTTTCGCCGTTCATAAGCCCTGTTATAGGTAGGAATGATCCTGCTCTAAAACACTTGTTTCTTAGAATGTTTGTATTACTGCTGAATATGAGCTGTTGAAAGTTGTTCATCATCAGACTAGCGAACAAATTACCAGGTGAATCAAGAGGCGATTTTCCGGAATTCAATCCAATCAACGATTTGTGGTCCATCTGCCAGGCGAGACTTAGAAAGAAAGATTGCGCAAACGAAATCAAGTTACTTTAACAGTGAATGAAGTATGGTATAGAGATGATGTCAAAATGCTTTAAGATGATGCTGGAAGTCAAGAGTGAACACACTAAATGTTAATTCTTCCGCCTTGTTACTCATTTTATTTTTGAATGGATTAAAACCGTTTTCAAAGAAAACTTGTTTTGTCAACATTAATTTCCACAAGGGTGTATGTATGCAACTATGCGAACAACGAAACGACGTCTGTTCAATTCTGATGCTTTATTATAACTGTTCTTAAATTATGAAGTACTGAAGTATACCACAAATGTGGTTGATAACATTAGTTATCGGTAGACTACACCTCCCCCGTTTTGAAAGCGTGTTCATTAGAGGTGTTCTTAAAATTCAAATCTTATTCTAAATAGTTCGATTGGGCTATTTTTTTCCTTATCATCTAACAACCCCTAATATAAAAATTTGGAGACAATTGGATGACGGGAAGTCGGTGCGGAAATCGAGTCAAATTTGGAAAAGTGCTTACAAAGACGAAAAAAATATTTTTTATTCATTTTAATTAAACTTATCCTAGTTAATATTATTTTTGCGAACAGTTTCAAATTTAATCGTTTTCTACATTAAATTGTCTTTCCAACGAGCTATAAAAAATAAAACTTGGTTACAAAATAGCTAAATGAGACACATACATATGGATATCACAGAACAATATGCCAAATTATCCACATAGAACGTTTTGTATTGATTCAAAGGAAAACATTATAAAAGAAAACAAAACTTTACCAATTTGAATTCTTATAAATGATTATTATCAAACCATTGATTTTTAGGTGAACCAATGGAATATGTAGGAGGTGATGATGAAACAGGGTTTACTGACAGTGACGAATCGGCAAGACAAAATGACGAATTGTCTGCAAGTGATGATGAATATCTTTCAATCACTGTTAAAAGAGGCAGCAAACATTTTATTACACCTCGATTACTTTTTGCATTCGGCAGTGCAAAAGTTTCCGATGAAAAGGCTATTCATATTTTACTAGCAGCTGCGGAAGCGTTGGGATATCGCGCTGACGAGCGAGTTGTTAATTGTTCCACTCTTTATTGACAATATTTGATTTGATTTATCTCATCTCCGCTGTCATCTATATTTAATGCTTTTCTTCTGCCTATGCTCTTCTTTTATATCAGGGGAGGGTCAATTGGTGCAAGACCTTATTGGCTTGGCGACACCAAAGTTGGGAGAATTGCAGTTCTCGTTAATTATAATGGGAGTTTAAATTCTTTGGTGCACCGAAACTTGTTTCGTCCAGCAAATATAGCTGAAGCAGTTAACGACTTACTGATCAAATGAATATACATGTTCGAATACAAGTCATGTGTTCTGACACATCAAACAATACGGGTCCTTAAAATGGTGCGTGTGCTCACTTTTAACGAATTCTCACTACAAAGTTAATTAATTGACCATGTCGTCATCACATATTTGAGATCCAAGCACCAGAGGTTTATATGTTCGAGAGATTTTCAAAAGCTTTGAAAAATCTTGACCATACTTCCATCAAAAGTGGCCTCCACGATATGGTCATTTGCTCCAAAATAAGTAATCAAAAACGTGGTACCGTTAAACAATTTTGCCAAATGAAAATTAATACTAACAGCGCAGACTACGAAGAGTTTTTGCAACTAATATTACATTTTCTTGGTGCTGATGGTAGTAAACTTTGAACGCCTGGCCCAAACATCCATGCCCGTTGGATGTCCAGAGGAATTTATTCATTAAAAATGGTTTTATTTCGCAAACAATATAATTTAACGAAGCATATACATTTTTCTTGTACGACTCTACATAACAGCTTAGTTTGGATGCTCAAATGCAGTTGTAGCTCCAAATCAAGATCTCAATTTTATAAAAGCAACCGTAGTTTATGTAGAAGTTGATTCCTTAGTTTCCGGCGAATTGTGTGAAAAATGCAAAAGCATCTTTTGTATTTGTCAGCAGAAACAACCGTATTGGCAGTTTTCGACTCAAATGTTTCCATAGAAGTTAAAAAAAATGGCTGAATGTCTAAACTCAAGAAAACCAAATATAAATCTAATTGATAACCGCAAATTTGTCTAACCAGAAACGTAGGAAATTGTAAGAAGACTTACAATTACTTTAGCAGTTTCCACATATCTTCAGAATTTTTAAAATTGGGAAGCAAACGAACATCAGTTTTCTATGTTAGGTATTCAGCCACCTGGTCTGATGTACAATCTTCTGTCACATTTAAAAAAAACAGTGGTGTTGCAATTAACGAAGAAAACCTTTTTACTGAGATCCTTTGTTTCAAAGCTCTTGTAAAGAGCATGAAAGATGAAAATATAAACTGCAACAAATTTTTGTGTATTTTCTTTTACAAATACGATAATTGTTATGAACAAAAATAATAATTTAAATAAAAAAATGTTTTTAATATACCACGTTTTTAAAACGGACTAAAAAGTATAAAATAATTTCTCCTAGTCCCATACAGATTTATAACCCCATACAGATTATGCTGAAAATATGTAATTGCGAATTTTAGTAGGTCTGAAAATACCATATCTGCATGATTTAAAACGAAAAACCTTGCACTTTGTTATCGATAATAATGGCTGCATTCACGACACTCATCAATTGCTAAACAGTTGCAGCTCATCAATTTTCGTGTTGTGAACATGCTGCTACTTTTTAGCGTTAACTGTTCTATTGTGAATAGTTTTTTACTATTGTTCGCCTTTAACAAAACCAAAAACTTAAATAATAAATATAAAAATTTAATGTTTTTGCTAAGTATGTTTGACTATGGCGTTAATATGAATATGTTTTGTCAATTATGACAGCCATAATAAACAAAAATAATATATAATTTGTAGAAATAGATAAACAAAGGCTGCTGTACACAAATCAACCGATGAAAAGTATCATACAAATTTTTCGCTACCAAAAATGACGATTGCTCACTAAAAATGGTGCCATTTACAATAGAATTTTACAACGGCTTAGGAATTGATGAGTATCGAGTAGCACAGTTTTATTTTTCTTTCAAATGATATCACCATAGACGGAAAATAACTGTTATGAAATTTTTTGTGATGGAAAACGTTACCCAAAACGTGCCTCCTCGGCTTAAAAAAATGTGATATGTATGTATGTAATATGCGGCTTATTTATTTAAATTATTATTTTTATTATTATATATATTGGTTTTTCCATCTATTATACCCCACTAACAATTACTGAAAACAAATCTCAGATAAGAATTACTTATTATGAACTTTTGGTGGATTGTTTACTCTATCGACTGGACTATTTGATAATACGAGAGTGGTTTTCACATATAAACTTTGAGTCCGAGGAGGCACGTTTAAAATTAAATATTTTTGTCTGAAACTTTCACAGTTTACATTTTTCACATAAAGGACCAAGGGGCGTGAAGTAAAAAGAATATATACAAAATTTCCCCCATATGCCTAAGAACCACTCTAATGCCCATATGACATCGTTCGCTAAACACTAACAACCATAACTTCGTTTTTATCAGTTTCGTATGAGTGCAACAATACCATGGGTCAACACCATCTATAAATTTATTTATATTTATACTAAAACCCGATGATTAAGTCTGTTAAATCACATACAATCTTCTAATAAATTGCTTATTAACTCCTATTATAGCAGCACTTTACTCGTAGCGTTCAAAAAACTTACGAGCACCATTCCCACTAATTAAATTACCGAAACCAAGTCTGTCGACAATTAAGGACATTTTGTCTAAAAAGCCTTTCTGAATTCTGTTTTTGTTATTATTGACAGTTTTCTCATTTTGTTTGCTTATACGCTATGACTGAATAGATGGCTTGTTAGCAGTGTGCAGAAGAAAATCGAATCCATGCGTGAAGAGTCGATAAGCCAAATGATAAAAACTAGTTTTTGATGGTTCTTAACCTTCAGTTCCCGAACGTGTCTCTAAACAGCTTTTATCAAAACGAGTGTAATTACCAGCTTAATGGTTTTTTGTTGCTACATTTTATATCGTTTATGGAGTTTTCTAAGCTTTTAAATAATGCATCAGTTATAAGTTATGATGCGTATTAGCGACAGCCTAAGTCAAAAATTTTTGAAAACCAAGAAAATTAATTATTTTGATTGAATTTGAGATAAAAATAAAAAAAAAAAAATAAAATATTCCTGTCACACTAGCCAGATAAAAAACTAGTTGCGAGTAGCTAGGAATTTGAATATTTTTCACAGAATTTTTAATTACTTAAAACAAATTGATGAAAAGTTGTAACAACAAACACTTTTAGGCATTCACCTTTCCACCTTCATAAATCTACGTCCATTTAATTTTTTTGGGTTTTGAAATCAGATTAATGCTTATTACATTAAAATTTATCAAACTTAATTTTTTTAAACCATTCAAAAATTTGAGAACTAACAATTTGACATTAACAATTTTAGGAAGTTTTTTTCAATTTGATGTATTTCAGGATCTGCTCAACCAAATTTGTGGAAATTTTCAGGATTACTTCTTTTTTAGTGATAGTTTATAAAGAATTTTATTCGATCGCCAAATAACAGTAATTTGTTTATTTATAAGTATTTGTTTATAACAATTAGCAAGCAAACATTGTTCTGGAGCTTGACAAAAAACTGAAAAAAATCATATACATTGCTAATACTGTTTAAAAAAATATGTGCAAATTTTAAAGTGTGTCCATTTTTTGTTTTGAAGTTATGATTTTTTTTCAAATCAGTTAAACTTTTTGTCGCATTTGGAGTAAGTGCGCTGCACTGTGGTTTGACTCCATACAAAGTGCAGAAAAAAATATAAGGAATTATCTCAGCATAATGATTTTTGGCATTATTCACTCTTAGGTCGTGGAAAAGAATAATTATGAAAATGGGCGTGATCGGTCAACTGCCACGCCCACTTCCCATACAACAGTAAAACTGAAATAGCTCTAAAAATCCGTTACAGTCAAGATACTGAGATAAATATGGTTTTAACTGTTTCAACATTTCATTTTAGTTATATTTTTTTTATTTTTGACAAAAAAATTTCTTAAAATATCTTAAACGTACACTGATACCACAAATACTAACATTTTCAGACAGTTTTTACCCGATATGCATTTAGTATTTTGTTAATAAAAATGGGATCCGCAGCCAATTTTTTTTTTTTTTTTTTTGTTTAGCTAAGAAATTATATTTTACATTTTCATATATATTAAAATATTTCGCACACCTTCGCAATATAGACCTGGTCTACACAACTTCAGGAATTATCTTGAAATTTTAGTTTCTAAACCCAGAAAAATACCCATCTCTAAAACAAAGAAAAAGTTTCCTCAATTTGAATCCACGAAAATTTCTCTCGTTTATATAAATTTTCCCCAAAATGAAGAAAAATGTGCCCCTTTCATGGAACCATGGTGTTCAATTTGAAGTAAGTTATTTCTTCATTGTTACAAAATTTTGGTATACACAAAAAACTAGCTTTACTCTTTTGTCCTTTGTCTTTGAATTTTTTAGTCGGCGTCTCTATTTCAAGCAAAGCGGTTGCGTTTGTGGCTGTTGATATAATTTGTGAAAAAAATATATATATATTGCGAAACAAAAAAAATAAAATATATTGAAAAGATATAAATTTCAATAAACTTCAACTTATAATTTTTTGATGGCTATAAGGATATCTTCATCATTTCAAGGCGATGACGCCTGTAGTGTATGTAAAAATACGTATGAATGTAAACCTTAATACTTATTAAAAATAAAATAAATGAATACAAGTAAAAAAAAAATGATTTCTATGCCTTTTAATTAAAACAACATTCTAGAAAATATTCCATATATTGAGGATTTTTTTTCTAAAAAGGTAGTAAATTGACTTCAATTTATGGAAAATTATTCCTCAAACTGGGGAAAATTTTACCTAAATTATATACAATTTCTCATATTGAAATAAAATATTATTCATTTGAAAAACGCAATTTCTACAAATTGAAGACATATTTCTTTAATTTATAGAAAACTTTCTTTTTTCAAAAAAATTTTCTCTAAAATAAAAAAAAAATATTTCCTCAATTCAAAGAAATTTTGTATATCTAAATGAGGAAACCATTTCTATGGCGCTAAATCATTCCCATTTTTCCTCAATTTGATAGCAGTTTTTCTTCAAACGAGGTAAGTATTTCTCTGGGTGTAGAAACCAAATTTTTTTTCCAAAAAAAAATTTTTCTCGTTTTTTTTTTTTATTTATCAAATACATTCTTCATATATAACACACCCATATAAAAAAAATAGTTTTAAGATTATAACTACAGTAAAACAAAAAAAGCTTCCGAAAAACGCTTCAAAATGCATGTTAGCACTCTGTGTTTAGCATTCATCAACTTCGACATCTTACCTACAATTATTTAATGAACTAATCCCTCCAATTTTTTTTTAATAAGCTGATAAAATATTTATGAATAGAAATTAAGAAAACAAATTCTTATATCGACGCGTCAAAAAAATGTTTTTTTTTGTGCAGTCAAACCACTGTACGCTGTCGCTAGTAAAACAAAATTTACGAACACATTTTCGACTATGCAAATTTCATTATTTATTATTATAAATAAATCGATTATCGTCAAATATAGACTCTCCGGTTAGTTATGAGAAAAAATATTTCTGGATTTAGAGTGTACTTTCAACCTCCACTGGGATACAGGGTGTTTAAGAAAATTCTTTAGGAAAAATATTCGTCACTAAATTATGTATCATAACTTCAATAATACTAAACGTAGAGCAAAAACTAAATTGTGTATTAACGAACACAAGGCAGAAGTGAAACTTCTTGTGAACTAAACGAAACACCAGCAAATAACAAGCAATTGCATTTTTTCAATCGCTAAATTTTTTACTTCATTGGCTTGTGTTTTTTAATTTCATTTGCTCCCATCGTTCCGATTTGAGTTGTTTTGTTTTTTTTTTTTTTTTTGTTAAGTCGGTTGTTGTTGATATTCCCCAAAGAGTATAGATTACAAAGAGGTCGCAATTTGCTCTTAAGGTTTTTGGAACGTAAAACGCTAGAAACCATTTATGAGGTGCCATACCGATGAAGCGAACGCGCATAGATTTAATAATAAATTTTTTGTTTGAAAATTTTAAATTTTATCCTTTTTTTAATTTTGCTTTCTTTGTTTACAATTGCAGTTTCTTTGTTTACATTATTTTCAAATATAAAATAACTACACTCATGTAGTTTCTCACATGACATCTAATATTTTTAACATGAGATGTTAAATGCTTTGGCCCATACGATTTCACATTGCATCTCATATTTTTAACATGATTTATTCTTATCAAAGATGTTAATTTTTCTTATCACTGTTAAATCTATCGACGTCTCTGCCGTGGCCATACGATTTTAACATGCACCTCATTATCAGTAATATTGATAAGTGAAATAAAAAAGAAAATATTATAAAAAATTCTACATCTCATATTATGAGGTGCATGCATTTATTTATATTGGATATTGATAAATGAAATAGAAATATGTAATATGAAAATCTACATTTCATATGAGGTGCAATGTTAATTTTTTTCACAACATTTTTATTTTGAAATTGCAGTAATGGCTTATCTTCGTCAGCTATCGCAAAAACAACAAAACTACACTATTCTTATTCTTTGCTTCGATTTTCTGCAGTGTTATTTCTTTTGTACATGTTAAATTTCATATATCGCTGATACTATTTCTTCTATTTAATTATTTTTATTTTATAATTAACTACAAATGTAGTTATTTAAGAAAAAATTTAAATATTAAATTAATATTGATAAATGAAATAAAAAAAAATATATAAAATTATGAGCACTTGTGACGGAAAATATTCTTTATTTTATTTCCCTTGCAAAAAAAAATTAAAACAAAAAAAAAAAACCTCGCATTTATAATTGATATTGGTAGATAAGTATATTATTTTGAGGTCCTACAACTTTGGCATCTGAGGCAAGGACAAAAAGATAAACATTTTTTCTCTCCACACCAACCCTCCACCTGCTCTCTGTACCTCTGTTTTAGAGGATTTTTGGAAAAAATTTATTTAAAATTGTTTATAAAAGCTAAATGGCTGGGAATACTAACATACTTCCTTCGACAAAAATATTCCTCATAAAGTCTGAACACCAAAATCGGTTTTGGGGACATATACTCCGAAAATTTCCCAAGATAGCGGTACGCCGAGCAGCTGGAGGATAGGTGTAAAAGCACACAATATTTATCTTTTCATAATAAACAACTTTGTCTCAGACATCCTTACCTTTTTATGAAATACATTTTTGCAGAAGAAAGTATGTCGTTATTTCAAGCCGTTTACCCGTTTGTGTTTTTTAATTTCATTTGCTCCCATCGTTCCGATTTGAGTTGTTTTGTTTTTTTTTTTTTTTTTTGTTAAGTCGGTTGTTGTTGATATTCCCCAAAGAGTATAGATTACAAAGAGGTCGCAATTTGCTCTTAAGGTTTTTGGAACGTAAAACGCTAGAAACCATTTATGAGGTGCCATACCGATGAAGCGAACGCGCATAGATTTAATAATAAATTTTTTGTTTGAAAATTTTAAATTTTATCCTTTTTTTAATTTTGCTTTCTTTGTTTACAATTGCAGTTTCTTTGTTTACATTATTTTCAAATATAAAATAACTACACTCATGTAGTTTCTCACATGACATCTAATATTTTTAACATGAGATGTTAAATGCTTTGGCCCATACGATTTCACATTGCATCTCATATTTTTAACATGATTTATTCTTATCAAAGATGTTAATTTTTCTTATCACTGTTAAATCTATCGACGTCTCTGCCGTGGCCATACGATTTTAACATGCACCTCATTATCAGTAATATTGATAAGTGAAATAAAAAAGAAAATATTATAAAAAATTCTACATCTCATATTATGAGGTGCATGCATTTATTTATATTGGATATTGATAAATGAAATAGAAATATGTAATATGAAAATCTACATTTCATATGAGGTGCAATGTTAATTTTTTTCACAACATTTTTATTTTGAAATTGCAGTAATGGCTTATCTTCGTCAGCTATCGCAAAAACAACAAAACTACACTATTCTTATTCTTTGCTTCGATTTTCTGCAGTGTTATTTCTTTTGTACATGTTAAATTTCATATATCGCTGATACTATTTCTTCTATTTAATTATTTTTATTTTATAATTAACTACAAATGTAGTTATTTAAGAAAAAATTTAAATATTAAATTAATATTGATAAATGAAATAAAAAAAAATATATAAAATTATGAGCACTTGTGACGGAAAATATTCTTTATTTTATTTCCCTTGCAAAAAAAAATTAAAACAAAAAAAAAAACCTCGCATTTATAATTGATATTGGTAGATAAGTATATTATTTTGAGGTCCTACAACTTTGGCATCTGAGGCAAGGACAAAAAGATAAACATTTTTTCTCTCCACACCAACCCTCCACCTGCTCTCTGTACCTCTGTTTTAGAGGATTTTTGGAAAAAATTTATTTAAAATTGTTTATAAAAGCTAAATGGCTGGGAATACTAACATACTTCCTTCGACAAAAATATTCCTCATAAAGTCTGAACACCAAAATCGGTTTTGGGGACATATACTCCGAAAATTTCCCAAGATAGCGGTACGCCGAGCAGCTGGAGGATAGGTGTAAAAGCACACAATATTTATCTTTTCATAATAAACAACTTTGTCTCAGACATCCTTACCTTTTTATGAAATACATTTTTGCAGAAGAAAGTATGTCGTTATTTCAAGCCGTTTACCCGGTATGAACACTTTAAACAAATTTATACCGTAAATTGCAAAAAAAAAAAAAATAATATACTTATCTACCAATATCAATTATAAATGCGGGTTTTTGTTTTGCAAGGGAAAGAAAATAAAGAATATATTTTCCGTCGCAAGTGCACCTCATAATTTTATATTATATTTGTTTTATTTTATTTATCAATATTAATTTAATATTTAAATTTTTTCTTAAATAACTACATTTGTATTTAATAATAAAATAAAAATAATAAAACAGATAAAAGTATATTATCAGCGATTTATGAAATTTAACATGCACAAAAGAATTAACAATGCATCTCATGTTAAAATTAGATTGTAACAGAAAACTGAAGCAAAATAAGAAGAAGAATCGTGTGTGTTTTTGTTATTCTCCCGATAGTTAACGAAGCTTAGCCATTACTGCAATTTCAAAATAAACATTGTGAGAGAAATTAACAATGCACCTCATATGAAATGTAGATTTTCATATTATATATTTTTATTTCATTTATAAATATCCAATATAAATAAATGCATGCACCTCATAATATGAGATGTAGAGTTTTTTATAATATTTTCTTTTTTATTTCACTTATCAATATTACTGATAATGAGGTGCATGTTAAAATCGTATGGCCACGGCAGAGACGTCGATAGATTTAACAGTGATAAGAAAAATTAACATCTTTGATAAGAATAAATCATGTTAAAAATATGAGATGCAATGTGAAATCGTATGGGCCAAAGCATTTAACATCTCATGTTAAAAATATTAGATGTCATGTGAGAAACTACATGAGTGTAGTTATTTTATATTTGAAAAATAATGTAAACAAAGAAATTGCAATTGTAAACAAAGAAAGCAAAATTAAAAAAAAAAAATAAAAATTTAAATTTTCAAACAAACAATTTAATATTGAAATCTATGCGCGTTTTTGGATTGCCATTTTTGTTTTTTGTTCTAAGTTTTAATAATTTGTTCTAAGTTTTCATTTATTCATTATGAATTTATTAAATTTCATAAAATCAAATCAGGAAAATATATACAAAAGTATCTACATGCATGTGCATAACAAAAAAGAAATCTATCAAAATACGTAAAATCAAAACAAAAAGTTTGCATATTTGTATATAAAGAATATAGAAAATACTGCAAATGTTAAATGTTAATTGCCAAAAGAAATGCAAACTATTTGTTCTATCAAACACCACCAACCCATCCATTAATACCTTTTTGTTCGGTGGACCGGTTGCCAACCGTTGCGTTCGCTTCATCTGTATGACACCTCATAAATGGTTTCTATCTTTTTACGTTTCAAAAACCTTAAGAGCGAATTGCGACCTCTTTGTAATCTATACTCTTTGTATTCCCTCTAGTCATAGCTTGACATTTGCAAAAATTACGTAGCCAAGAGTACATCTATCTCTGTGTGTGTTGGCGATTTTTTACAATTTTAGAAATGAAGACCGTATTGACGTCGCAAAAGCCATGATTTGCGAGGGTCAATCCGATCCCACATTCATCAAAAAGATCATTACTGGAGACGAGACGTGGGTTTATGAGTACGACACGCAATCCAGCCATCAAGCAAGTGAATGGCGTTCACCAAATGAGCCGTGACCAAAAAAACCACGTCATTTTCAGTCAAAAAAGAAGGCAATCCTCACGGTTTTCATGGTAGTGCATCATTAATTTATGCCAGAAGGGCAGACAGTAAACAAAGAGTATTATTTGGTCGTTATGAGACGTTTACGTGACGCGATTCGCCGAAAAAGACCAGAATTTTGGACACAAAACTCGTGAATTTTGCACCATGATAACGCACCGTCGCACAGTACCATCGTTATTCTTAATATTTTGACGAAAAATGCAACAAATACCATCCAACAGCCACCGAATTCACCTGATTTGGCTCCCTGTGACTTCTTTCTGTTCAATCGAGTTGAAAAACCATTACGGGAAACGCGTTTCAGCAGCCGAGAGGAAGTAATGGAAAAATCGCAGGAAGCACTGATTGACATACCGAAAACCGAATATAAAAAATGTTTCGAGGATTGGATCAAGCGCTGGCATAAGTGTGTTGCAGTCGATGGGGATTACTGTGAAGGGGACAATATAGATTTAGATGAATAATTTTGTATTTTTAATTTTCTGAATAAATTCCGGGAACTTTTGGATCAAGGTGATATGTTATTATCATAACTTTGAAATACACTGTGTAATATACTGCGGGTCGATAAAATTTGATATTTGATTTAATATCAAAAATTAATAGTGCAGAATAGTCGTTTGCATTGTATTCTATAGTTTCAATAAAATAAATTTTCCACAAGCGACTACAAAAATTGAAAATTTTTGGAATAATTTTTTTTTTCAATCTGATATTTAATGAATATAAAAAATGCATTAGACTCTTAACTATGTATTTCCAAAAATTTTTTAGTCAATTTTTACCGGTTTCAAAAACTACTCTCTTTCGACGAAATCAAATTATGTACCAGTAGCTTCGCCCAGCTTCGTTGTCCAGACCTGGCAAAGTAGGGGTAATGAAAAAATTACAACTACTAAAACTTTTGCAAGAGATATATCTATATGAGCGTGCCAGTCTCCGATCAAAATCGAATCATTACACTAATTATTAATTATTTACTTGAGTAGTTCCACTTCCACGTGTTTAATGGTGTCAACATTCTTCTCAGTGATTGCTATCAACATCTCATCTTAACATACAAACCTTTATCATCTTTCTTACTATGGCTCTCTAATAACTATAAACATACATCCTTTACAACTAAATTTGTATTGCTGTCTTACTATGGTTCCCCTTATCGCTGCCTTAATTTGCTAAAGCCCTAACACGCGTTTTTCAAATTTTACAGGGGAATTTCGAGAATTTGTAATTTAAACAAAAAGAAAAGATTGCAAGTTTTCAGTGTAGGTTTCTAAAATTTTCGGAACATTGCACATTTTTTATCATAATCCATCGAAAACTCTATACTGAAAAATGGATGTTAGGGCCTTAGCAAAATAAGGCAGAGATACATATATGTATACCTTTTGAATCATTTCCTTTGTATGCCAAAACACTTCCACATTCTGCCCAATAACTACTACTAACCATCAAAATGCAATGGTTTCTCAGGTATACATTTTCAAACATTTTCTTTGCATTGGAGGTGTCATGCATATTATATTTATTCCATTCATTTTTTTTCTACCATTTTCCATTGGCAATCAAAGCCCTCTAACCACAAATAATTTAGGAAATATCTATATATATAAAATAGAGGCTGTTAAATGTTTAGTCCTAATAGGTTTCTATATTTCGCAACGGATTGTCATGAAATTTCGTATGTAATTGCTTTGGACATTTGTGGAGTTAAGGTGATATTTATTTTAAATTAATTTCAAATAGTTTCTTTAATATAGATCGATATTTGAATCAAAGTCAATTTTTTCAAAAAATTTAGCTACTTAATGCAAAATGCTCCTTAAACTAAAAGAGGTACATAAAAATTATGTATAGAAAGATTATAGATCTTATCGTTTGCTAAAATAAAGTCAGTGGTGGCATACATCTAAAGTAAATAGTTTACCTGTAAAATGTATTTTTATATTAAAAATTTGTTCACTTTACATTTGTTATTGTAAATATTTATGTTTTTCCTAGAACTAATAACAATGATTTTGATTTCATTTCTCCTCTATCTCGCTCCCTGTGATTTCTTCTTCATTTGCATGAATGTAACTATATATTACTAATTTGATAATGCGTTCTCATAGTGGTGTGTGGATGGGAGTGTTAAAGTGAAGGGTAAAGAAAGTATAAAGGACTTACAGCGGATGTATTGAGTTCGAATCCCACTAATAGTAAATCAATTGTTTTTTTCTTATATTCTTTTTTTTTTTCTTTTTTTTTTTTCTTTTCCTTTTTTTCTTTTTTGTTTTTCATCGGTGTGGTGGAAAAAAGTAAATATACAACAAAAATACCTACAAAGACAATATATACAATATGCAAATATTATACTTTCATCACATAAATATAAAAATATAGTATGCTATCAATTTGGTCATGGAAAAATTGTTTATTTACAAATATTTATATATGTATATCTTCTATATATATAAAATAGAGCGCAGTTAAATGTCTAGTCCTAATAGGTTTCTATATTTCGCAATGCTTAAACTAAAAGAGGTATATTAAAATTATGTATGGAAAGATTATAGATCTTATCGTTTGCTAAAATAAAGTCAGTGGTGGTACATATCTAAAGTTAATAGTTTACCTGTATAATGCATTTTTATATTAAAAATTCGTTCCCCTTACATTTGTTATTGAAAATATATTTCTTTTTCTTAGAATCAAACCCAAAATTTTTTTATTATTTCGCTCCCTGCGATTTCCACTACACAAACACAAACCCGAAAAGAATGCGTCCTGGAACCATTATATTTATATATTTTAGATATTTCATATTTCATTGTCTTCCAGTTCTGGACTATATTTAATATTTCAAGTCTCTAGCTCATCCGGAAGTTAGTTTAAAATCGACTGCAAAATTCCTATAGAACAGACAGACAGACACAATTGAAAGCGAGTTAATATAAACTTGGTAAAATGGTTTAAAACACGAAAATTCATTTTGTGAAAACTACAAAATACCTGATGACGTAAATAAACAGCACTAGTGTTTATAGTGGTTCTGAATTTAGACTAAAGGGTGTGTTATGGCCAGAAGAAGCTGATAGTAATGAATAGAATATAGACTTCGACCTTTTTGTGATAGTTATAAATTATTACTCTGTATATTTTTTTGTGATTAAAGTGTATAATATACTCTTTTTCCATCATCTTATTTTTCTTGTGATTGTATAATTTAGAAATACTTTAAAAATACATGTATTTAATTAATTTTCTTCTTAATATGTATATAAAAAAATTTGTGTTTAACACTTTTATAAGGGAAAAATTTAGCGCTTTTTTAAAGAAAATACGCGTTTTATTCTTCATTTAGCGGATTTTGAAAAACAAAAGTTGGCCGCACTACTCGTCAGTTGCCGAAAGACGTTCAAGAGGCCGTCCGTTCCTCAAAAAATAACGCTTACTTTTTCCACCCCAAAAATATTTTGTTATCGATGATAACAGACACAGATCCGCTAGTACGTTCAGATGGCCATGCGAAGAATGTAGCAGCCCGCAATGAAGCAATGATTCATTTTTCTTATATTTTTTTTAATTAATGTTGTAGAAGTTGAGATATGACGGGTAAGTACTAGAATAGGGTACTTGAAGTCAATGACTTTTGAAGCAAAAAAATTGGTCTCCGTGAGACAAAACCTTCGATATATCTTACTTTAAGATTCGACTATAAATGCAATTGTTCCAGATAAAATAGACTGGAGATAGTTAGCAAAATAATCAATTAACTATGTATTCAATTGCAATTTAATTAGTTGAAATTATTTCAACTACAACTAAAATAGTTGTAATGTAGTTGACATTTTTCAACTATTAATTAGTTAGTTATTTAGTTTTTTCAATTATTATTTAGTTGTATTTGAAAGCATAGTTAATTGATTATTTAGTTAACTACCCCCCAGTCTAGTAAGGAACCATAGCATAGGATGATAAAGGTTTGTTTGCTTAGACACGATTCTGGTAATATTAACTGAGAAAAATGTTAACACTATTGGAATATGGACTTATACTCATTTCTTTTACGTAGTTTTTTTTGCTGTAATTTTCGTATTACCGAAACTTACTTACATTTAGATGACAAATATAAGAATAACTGATTAGCATGCATTCAAATTGGGCAATATCAAATAATTAACATATATCAAGAATTGTTATATATTCCGTGCTCAAAAAGCTTTAAGAGTAAAAAACATTCTCTTGATCTGATAAACACCAAAGATAATATACAGATTTTTCTACACGGCACCACCCTTTGGCCAGCAATTACAAATCTCCAAGAGTAAAAAAAGCTTTTCACCGTTCAGATTTGTGTAGAAACAAAACTTGTTCAACGATTCAAACACTTCGGCCTTCGTCCCATATTGGCTGTTGTGCCATAATAGTAGTAGTATTATTTTATTTTTTCAAAATATTTTATTTCATTGTGCAACAATTTTATGGTCATGGAATCTAACAGAGAAGCGACCAACACAGATCGGTAATACTGGTCGAAAATAACAAAACCCCAAGAGGGTTTTAAAAAGTTAGCTCGCCTTTAAATGTTATAGCCTTTCAAAGTTGAGCTGCTTTAGTGTATTTTTCAGTTCAATTTTCTGTTTAGAATAAAAACAACAATTTTAAAACCCAAAAATTATTAAATTTTCTGCATTTTTGTTAGTAGTATTATTGCTTATTTTTTGCAAAAGTCGTGTAATGGATAGTTTAAACTTCCTAATATGGAAAACTCTATAATGTTAAAATTGTTTTTGTTTTTATTTCGCGGCAGAAAGTAGTAAAAAATGAGCACTTCATTTTTAAAAAATAAGCTACAAGAGGCAAATTTTTAATGCCTATAACTTTTAAAAGCGAGCTAACTTTGCAAACCCCTTTTAGGGGTTTGTTACTCTACACCAGTACTATCGACCTGTGTTGGCCGATTCTCCGTTAGAAAAATGTGTTGCACAGTGTTATCTTTTGCATGACAAGTTTGCTTAAAAGGCGTTATCAAACAAAGTTTTGTATATTTTTTTATTCAAGGTATGTAAATTAAAAAATATTTATCTTATTATTGTTTCAGAAAGTGGAAGTCTTAATACGTTGAGTGGAATAGACTGCCCGGATAATTTGGTTTCTTCTTTACAGGTATAATATTTAACCTTAAATGCATAATTTCTTTATTTAATTTTTGGGGAAATAAATTCAAAAAATCAGTTGAGGTTTTAAATTTTTTGCTTTAAAATGTAAAAATAGTACTAAAACTTAACTCTTAAAGAAGCGTTTTAGATTATTCTTTTGGTGGATTTATCTGGGAAGCAATAAAGTCTAAAATAATACTATGCTGTGTAATATAACCACGATTGCCACTTACTGAACTTTTAATATATTATTTTACACGCCAATGGCTCTCGCAGGTAGTAGAATTGTTTATTTTTAATCATTTTTTACAACGATTTTTAACAAAAAACAACGCGATTTTGTTGGTTTTTAATCAAAATGTTTAAACTCGGGCCAGCCCCACACTTTTTTTGTAGGTATCCACTTTGGACGTAAACAAACGCTAAAAAAATATCGTAAAATAAACTCCAAAAAAATTTTTTGTGCAGTTAAATACTGCTTGATTCAACACACACACACTCTTTCTCATGTACTAGACTTTGAAATAACGAACTGTTATGCGGACTAGTAGTAAGGAGACAAACACAACAACAAATAAGTATACAGAACGGTAGTGGTTGTTTTCTTTCAATATCTCTATTCAGTGAAGATATTTGGAATCAAATCTGGAATTCTTGGTTATGATTTCAAATATTAGTAGCTTATATAGGATATTGAAAGATTAAGAACTATCATTGAGATCACTAATGAGGAATCGTGGCGGATTCCGAAACGACCGTCTGATTTGTCCGTCTCTGTATACACTGTTGTTGTGATGACGACACAAAAATTCCCGGAATAACCTTAAAAATTAGGCCGGAACACCAGACTACATCCTTAATAAAAAGTAACACATTAATTAAAACATATTTTGTATTTTAAAAATAGTCTTAGGCCGACTAGATATAATGAGACTCTTACCGTCCGACACGCAATTCTTTTGAAAGCATTATATATTATGTACTTATATTTAAATTTTACCTTTTTCAACAAAAAATAGTTTGAAAATAAGTTTACAATTCTTAATTATTATAAAAGCTAACTTTGCCCACAGAATGTATCAGATATTAAAAACATGTACCAATGTACCAATCATAGAAATATGGAAAAAAATGTACTAGTTTTGGAAGAATTGTACCAAATTGGAAACCGTGAATATAACCCCGAATATAGCGAAAAATCGTGTTTTTGGCATTTTTATGTTAGGGTATGAGGACGGTTTTAGCACATCAAACACCTTTGGGAAATTATATCCTGATAACAGCGTATAAACCCCAATTTTGTGAGTCTTTGTAATAGAGATTCAATTATTTGATATTTATAAGGATCCTTTAATATTCTTCTTCTAACTTAAGGTATGACTACAGTTCCTCATGTGAAAAAAGGACAATTTCTAAGAATTCATTTTAAGGTTTTTTTTTTTTTTGTATGGTTTCAAGAATACAAAATAAAATTGTCTCAATTTTAATTTTACATTTAAATTATAGAGGGGGCCAAAGTCGAGGGTTGAAAAAAAGTGGGGTCTAATGGCCGACAGTTAATCTCCGAAACGGTAAATCTAAAACAAACAAAATTTGCAGATAATACAATAATACAAACAGATAAAGCTCTCCCCTACAGGAGTCAACCACATTTTTTTAAAAATTGTAAAAAAAAAATGCAGTTTTTTGAAAAAAAGAAGATTAGAAATCACTCCCGTTTTTCGAAGAACTTTCCTCTGGGAAATTTTATTTTTGGGATTTTCCAGAATAAACGTGGTTGATGTTATGTAACACATTAACGAATACAACGCACCAAGTTTTATAAAAATCGGCTCAGTCAGTCCGGCGATGCAAAAAAAGTGAGCTTTGAAGAAAAACGCGTTTAATTTAAATGTGAAAGATAAAATTTGTATATTCTTGAAAGCCTAAATAACCTTATAAAAAGCCTATATAAAGCCGACTGTAATATGTAATAAAATACCTTCGAAAAAATTCTTAAAAATTGTGTTTTTTTCACATAAAAAACTACTAAGTTCTACTTTAAAATAGGATATACATTAGGGCGTACCAATTTGTATAGATGATTTTTTTTTTTAAAAAGTACTCTGCCAGAAAATTCTATATTCGATCCTGATCAATTTTACTGAAGAAAGTATGGCAAACATATGAAATTCATAGGGTAGGACTAATTTTTTTGCCATACTTTATTCGGCAAAGTTGATGTCAGAGTACTTAAAAAAATGGTACGCCCTAACATACACTGTGGAGCAAGGCTGTAAAAATGATTAAGGAGGAAGTTTATAACTTTATTGCAATAAATTGAAATTTTACTATCACATTGAAGTGCACATTATAACCTTTCACTACATATTGTCGCATAGTCATAGTAAAAAATAAAGTGTGCTTTAACTAAAATATAGTTCAATGTCATAAGAAATGCATGGCATTAAAATATACTTTAGTTCAAGTACTCTTTTTACTATGCGCCATTATATATAATTATAAATAACTTTGGACAAGTTCGGACGAAACGACTTACAGCTGCAGTCAAAATAATAGTAGTGACATAAGAAAAAAGTTTCAAATCAAATCATGTTATGTCTAAATTCAAAGAGCAGCTTGATGTATTCAGTATCCAATTCATAAAATCCTTTTATATTAAAAGTACTTAAAAAAATACTCATAGACCATGATTTGGACGGTAAAAAAATATAGTAGTGCTTTATATGGAAATAGGGAACACGCAAAAACGTTATTGTTTCTATTAAGGAACCTCAAAGCTTATTTGTATGTTTATTTTTATTTTAACATCAACACATTGCCGGGACATATAGTCAACTAGTCCTCCGCATCTCCTTACAGGTGTCATCCGCCATTTTGTCATCAGTGGAGCTCACAGTCCCTGCAAAATGGTTGATATATTTCTGAAAATGGAATTTTCTATGCTATCCAATATGTTTTCAAAAACTTTGCTTGTTGAGTAGGCCATTTAGAACAGCGATTATGTTGAGGGAATGAATTTTCCGCAGATTTAACTCTATTTCGAATAACGTTATCCTGGTGGAATATCCTTTTGTAGGGCTTACCACCTTGTGGCGCTCCAATCGTTCCGATTTGAGTTTTTTGATAAGTTGGTACATCTGTTGTTGATATTCCCTCTAAATCTTAGTATCATAGCTTGACATTTGCAAAAGTTACGTAGCCAAGAGTACATCTATCTCTGTGTGTGTTGGCGATTTTTTACAATTCTATTAAATTGTACTAGTCGGTAAGCCCTCAGTAACTGGGGCTAGTTTTTTGCGGAAGTAATCTCTTTATGAAAAATAAATATCAAAAGAGAACTAATCTACTCGTTGGTGATTGTTTTGTTATTTGTGTATGCAGATAATTCTGAGAAATGCCGTTACTCATGTCTTCTCTCTCTCTAATTTGTTATTTACTCCCGCTTAAGCAATGATTTTTACAGCGATGAATGCAATGCTGTGTTCAGTAAGTGAATTTTAAAGAATTTCCGACGCTAATATTTTGGAGTTGGCTTAACCGACTTTAAATCTGAAAATTTTTGGCTAACTTACTCATCAAGCTCTTTAAATTGATATATAATATGATATCATAGCACTTCTGGAATAAAATTGTAGTTACACTAATAATTGTGTAGTTTGTATTAAATTTTGCGTAAAAACGGATTTAATGCTGCGCGAACGTTGGAAAAGTGTTTCGATAAAGAAAACGGTAGTTTACCAGTGGCACGAGCGGTTCAAAAGTGATCGTGAGTCAATCGAAGATGATGAACGCAGTGGCAGACCATCGACGTCAAAAACCGACGAAAACATTGATAAAGTAAAAAAAATTTTGGTCAATAACCGCAAATTAACCATCAGAGAGTATTGTTTGAGCGTTATGAGGCGTTTGCGTGAAGCAATTTGCCGAAAGAGACCAGAATTGTTGACAGAAAACTCGTGGATTTTGAACCACCATAACGCACCGTCGCACAGTACCATCATTATTCGTAATTTTTTGACGAAAAATGCAACAAATACCATCCAACAGCCACCGAATTCACCTGATTTGGCTCCCTGTGACTTTTTTCTATTCAATCGAGGAAAAAAAAACCATTACGGGAAACGCGTTTCAGCAGCCGAGGGGAAGTAATGGAAAAATAGCAGGAAGCACTGATGGACATACCGAAAACCGAATATAAAAAATGTTTCGAGGATTGGATCAAGCGCTGGCATAAGTGTGTTGCAGTCGATGGGGATTACTTTGAAGGGGACAATATAGATTTAGATGAATAAACTTGTATTTTTAATTTTCTGAATAAATTCCGGGAACTTTTTGATCAAGGTGGTATACTACTCAGTGTTTAATAGCATGACTGTAATGGGCTTATGTGGGCATACATTTTCATATCCATATGGATCTTGATCCAAATTTACTGAATTTAATTAGTTTTTAAAACATCTGAAAATTGTAATATATTGTAGTTGATATTCTCAGGGTTAATTGTGGAGTTCTTGTGAGCAGATGAATACAAGAAGGTATTTCTGAGTTCGTATGGTTTCAGATAATATATTTAAAAACCAAAAAATTTGCTGAACATAATCCTCAATTTATTCTAAGACTGTTAGGTCCATCAGTTAAAAAATTAGCATTTATGACATCAGTTCATACAACAATATTGGCTCTATTCTTTGGATCTAGTAAGACATGGATACTAAGAAGTATTTGGGCGTCAAGGTTACTGTCTTATAAGTTGTATATGCTCCTTAAAAGATATGTAGCTACAAAAAGGATGCTCAAAGTAAAAGATAAAATGGGAAAAACTTATAATAAAATCGGTGTCCTGAAGTTCACTGTTCAATCCGGCCGATCTGAACTTGATTGAAAGCATTAAAAATGACATAGAAAAGTTGTTTGTAGCTAATATTTTATGAATTTATAATTAAAAAATATTATTTGCGTAATATGATATTCTTCCTAATAAGTATCAATACTATTATATTGACCGTAGCTGTATATGCTGTAAAACACAAACTCGATATCCAAAATAACTCAAAACCAAATTGAAATGTCCTTCAGAAAACGACATATTATGTCTTATTTAATTCCCCAAATCAGGACATGAATCTGATAGAGATGTTGTAAAACGAATTGAGCAAGTTATGGAAGCGTACTGAGGAGGAATAGTATGCTATTTCGTCAGAAGTTATGTACAACCATAGAATGCCGCAATGTTTGACGTGAATTTTTTGTGGACCTCTTTCACCAATGAGAGTATGGCTCCAATACCACTAAGCTTTTAGTGGTTTAGAGTTGAAGGTGGGCTGGACTAAACCAAAGCACTCAGTCACGAGGACCATTGTACTATACCCAAAGATAGAGCCAGTGGAAGAGAGTAGAAAGACAGGAAAGTTATGTGAGGAGATAAATGGGAAGAATAAAGGTCTAAGGTCTCTCAACCTCGAACTTCTTTGTTCCACTGATAAACCTTAGAAGCTCAGGAAAAGGCAGAGTATGCTCCGTAGTATCGTCGTCCGCGAGACACTGTAAGGACTCAAAATATTAGAGTTATTTTGATCCCACAATTTAAATGTAACATATGTATGAATATATAAAATGAAGTAAAGTATAGACATACATATTACAGTACGATAAAACATGTAAAAACTAATATGAACAAAACGGTACAACAGAAGGAAAATTAGTATAAAAGGACATGCATTAAACAGAACAAGACACTCAGACTTAGATCGTGGTCTAAGGTAGTAACTTGGTGGTTCTATTGTTCTCTATTCGCTAGATTATATGTAATAAACCAACCGATGCGTCCGCACGGTAGGCTAGTACAAAAGAGTCGTTAGATTATATCAGCAGAGCGTCCGCATGCTAGGTTCTTCATAAGACATTATTCATTCGTGAGGTATTAATTGGCTCTTGTCGTAAGTCCTTACGGCAAGTTTAAGTTTCCACTGAGGTATTAATCGGCATCAGGGGGTCGTATCCACGTACCCTGGTGTAGCGAACACGTAATTGCCACGAACCATACAACAAACGACAATGACCTAATCATCGTATCACGAACACACACAAAGGAAACATACGAACGCAAACCGAGCGCCAAGGAAGGCAAACGAAGGCAAACGAGCGCCAAGGAAGGCAAACGAGCGCCAACGAAGGCAAACGAACGACCGAGAAGGACGATTGAGGGGCTGCAAGGAACAAACAAAGACTGTACGAAGTACCAAGAATAAAAATAATCGAGTGTATTTAAAACCAACAGTGAATAAAATAAATAAACAGGTGAACAAAGAAAACCGAAACGAACTATCGTGAATTATTATTTACGCACCCTGGTTACTCGCTGAGTATACCCTGACAAAAGAAAAGGAACCAGGAAGGTTCGTTACAAATGGCGCCCGAGCAGGGACTCGTAAAATAAAACAAAGCAAAGAAAGTGACTCGTAAAATAAAAACAAAGCAAAGAAAGTGACTCGTAAAATAAAAACAAACAGAGAAAGTGACTCGTAGAATAAACAAAGAAAGTGGCTTGCAAAATAAACAGAGATAGTGACTCGTAAAACAAGCAAAGAGCTAACTAAATTTTAAAAGAGAGCAAAGAACTCCGCAGTGAATAAAGAGAGCAAAGAACTCCACATTGAGAAAAAAAAAACATATATATAAGTAATACGAAATAAAATGGTGCGACTTTCGTGGGTATACACATTACGAAAAGATGATCTACTCGTATACGCGAAGGAATTCAACTTCGACGAATCTGGCTCAGTCGAAGAGCTACGAAAGCGATTTGCGACTTTTGTGCAGAAACAAGATGGCAACCCGGCAATACAAGAGCGACTACAAAGACTTGAAGCTAAACATTCAAAGCCAATCCCATTAGTACAATACACTCCAGCAACACCAATCGACAACATACATACCGAACTACCGACATGTGTATCTGCAACGGAAGCTCCCACGACTTCATCCTCTGCAGCAATCGAACAGGTCCGTAAGTGGTCGATCAACTACGATGGTGGACGTGATCCTATCGCTTTTATAGAGCGCATAGAAGAACTCAGCGAAGTTTATTCAGTTTCAATAGATGCACTACCTCGGACTATGCCCACACTGCTACGCGAAAGAGCATTAATGTGGTTTCGCAACAATAATCGACATTGGGCTGAGTGGAGCAGTTTTAAACATGACTTTCTAAGTTTCTTTCTGCCAACGCGATATTTCGAACGCCTTGAAGACGAGATCCGGCAACGTCAACAAAAGGTGCGTGAAAAGTTTAAGGACTACGTAATATCCATACAAAATCTCATGCGACATGCCGGATACTCAGAACAGCAGAAATTAGAACGAATATTTAGAAACTGTGCCAGTGAGTATCAATTATACATTAAGCGAAGAGATTTCGGCAGCCTGGATGAACTCATCACGATGGCAGAAGATTTCGAAGCCATCAACGAAGGACAAAGAAGACACAACGAACCACCAAGGCGTAACATTGAAACAGCGAGACACATTTCCGAAGAGCCGAGGCACGCCGAAACATCAACAAGGTTCACATACAACAGTCAAAGAAACTATAATCAACCACCAAGGCAAATACATGCTATACCAAGACATGAATATAACGCAATACATGCATCAGCACACGTACAGCCTAGAAGTAATGAAGTCGAGAGGGTAGTACAAGCTACGCAAGCAAGCGCACCTGAAGTTGCACCGGCGTATCCAAGAACCTTACACATAAACACCAGTACAGCATGCAGACGATGTGGTCAAGACGGTCACATGGCACGATCCTGTCGCAACCCTAAGATCCTCTTCTGCTGGCAATGTGGTAAACGCGACATTAGGACTATTGAATGTTGTCGTCAACAAACGGGAAACGAGCCAGGCCTACATCCAGAGCGAGGAATGATGAGGTCATCAATGCAGCCACCTCGCACACAACATCACTAGGGCAAGACAATGGTCATATCTTCGCCATTGTTACCCTAGGCGAAGAAAACGTCCGAGCCACCATCGACACAGGGGCAACAAAAAGCTTCATAAGCACGGCGTTAGCCAAAAGATGGCGCAATGAAGGACATATAGAAACACAACAAACAAGGGTTCGTCTGGCAGATGGTACAACGAGAGGAGTCAACGAAGTGCTAACCATAAAAGTTAAATTGGGTGAGAGTCACTGCACATTATCATTACTTATACTTCCAGAAGTAATAGACGACTTGATACTGGGCATGGATTTTCTAACTAAGATGAATGCCAAAATTCAATGTGGAGGTTACAATCTCACCTTACAACAACAGAATAACACTATGCCCATTATAAACACATGTACGGTAGCAAGAGAAAGTACTGAAGAAGGAAAAATTAAACAATTCCTACAAGAAGAACTCCAGGCCTTTGATACAATGGAGGGCCCATCTAATATTACCACGCATCGAATAACAATGCGTGACGAAGAGCCAGTGAAGCAAAGATATTATCCAAGAAATCCAGCAATGCAAGAAATCATCAGCCGAGAAATAGATGATCTACTCCAAAAAGGATGCATAGAACCCTCTAACAGTCCTTATAGTGCGCCAATCGTACTAGTAAAAAAGAAAACAGGTGCATGGCGATTGTGCATAGACTATCGTCAACTGAACGCAAAGTCAATTCCCGACGCATACCCTCTTCCAAGGATACAACACATCCTAGAACGCTTACGTGATGCTACATACATTTCAAGTCTAGATCTTAAAAATGGCTATTGGCAAATACCAATGGAAACCAATAGTAAACAATATACAGCCTTCACAGTACCAGGAAGAGGATTATTCCAATGGCGTGTCATGCCATTCGGACTTCATTCAGCACCAGCAACATTTCAAAGAGCATTAGACCAAGTTATAGGTCCAACCATGGAACCACACGCATTCGCTTACCTAGACGACATCGTTGTAACAGGGAAAACATTGGAAGAACACATGACCAATCTCAGAGAGGTACTACGGCGGCTCAAGACAGCAAATTTGCGCATTAACCCTGACAAATGCGAATTTTTTAAACGTGAAATCAAATATCTAGGGCATGTTGTAAGCAGCGAAGGAATACACACAGACCCCGACAAAGTAGCAGCGATACGTGAATTACAAGCACCCACAAATGTACGTGAACTACGACGCTGTCTTGGGATAGCATCATGGTACAGACGATTCGTACCCGACTTTTCAAAAGTGGTACAGCCACTAAGCTCACTCCTCAAAAAGGGTAAACATTGGAAATGGACCGAAGATCAGCAGGTGGCATTCAATACATTGAAACAAAAACTAACAGAAGCACCCGTGTTGACCTGTCCAGATTTTACAAAGAAATTCATACTTCAAACAGATGCTAGCGACTATGGTCTAGGTGCAGTACTTACACAAGATGTAGAAGGAGTGGAGAAAGTAATTGCATATGCAAGCCGACATTTAAATAAGGCAGAACGCAATTACTCACCAACGGAAAAAGAGTGTCTAGCAATCGTATGGGCTATACGAAAGATGAGGCCATATCTAGAAGGCTATAAGTTCACTGTAATCACTGATCACTTGTCACTCAAATGGCTAAATTCCATCGAAAGTCCGACTGGCAGAATAGCTAGATGGGCATTGGAACTACAGCAACATTCATTCGATATCCAGTACAGACGTGGAAAGTTAAACGTAATCGCAGACGCTCTATCCAGGCAGCCACTAGAAACCTTAGCCAAAGCAACAACCGAAACCCACCCCGAGTGTCCATGGTGGAAGAAAAGATTAAGCGAAATACAAAATGAGCCTCGAAAGTTTCCAGATTACATCATCGAAGAAGGAGAACTGTATCGGCATATTCCAAGCCAGACCGCAGACGAAGACAACGCCCCTTGGAAGTTATGTGTCCCCACACCACTACGAAGCAGAGTGATGTATGAAAATCACAATCAACCCAGTGCAGGTCATCTAGGAATACGTAAAACCATTGCACGAGTAGCAAATCGATACTACGGGCCAGGCATGTTTCGGGACGTAAGCCAGTATGTACGCCAATGTACCACATGTCAACAGTATAAAGCCAGTCAACAGAAACCAGTAGGGGCGATGCTAACACAAATAGCTGATGAACCATGGGCAATGGTTTGCGCTGATTTTGTAGGTCCTCTACCACGATCTACACATGGTAACAACATGCTTCTCGTTTTCTTGGACCGAACTCATTCCTCTACGACGTGCTACATGTGAAACTCTAAAGAAGGCTTTCAGAGAACGAATCCTAGCCAGATTTGGAGTACCGAAGGTATTAATAACCGACAATGGAGTACAATTCGTGGGAAAAGAATTTCAAAAATACTTGAAAGAAATTGGAGTCCGCCAACAATTCACCGCGCCGTACACACCACAAGAAAATCCCACAGAACGAATGAATCGAACAGTAAAAACAATAATAGCACAATTCACAGGAAAGGACCAAAGAAAATGGGATGATTTACTTCCGGAAATTACCCTAGCAGTAAACTCAAGCATTCAAGATACAACAGGGTTTAGTCCAGCATTTCTAGTCCAAGGTAGAGAACCACGATTACCGAATACTCTATTCGATGAAAGCACTCTAGGTACCGCTCAAGTACACAAAACACCTAAAGAGAAAAGCGAACAAATGAAAGAAATCTTTGTGATAGTACGACGAAATCTTGAACGAGCAGCGCAGAACCAAGCTAGATACTACAATTTACGTCGAAGGACATGGAAACCCACTGTTGGTCAACTTGTGTGGTTGAAACAACACAATTTATCTAAAACAGTCAACAATTTTGCAGCCAAACTTGCTCCTAAATATGATGGACCTCATCAAATCATAGATTTCATATCACCAGTAATAGTGCAAATTAGGAAAACAGGTGGTGGAAGTACAAAAACAGCCCACATAAACGAGTTGAAAGAATATAATGTGGAAAATCAAGCTGAAACAGCCCAACCATGACAACCATCAATAGTTACAAACATCAAATCATCATCACTCAAGATCAAACTGCCATCAATATTTACACAACCATCAATATCATCGTAAAGTTCAAATAGCAGTATCAAAATAATCACCATCCACTAAAATAAACAGCAAAATAAAACAAAATGAACAAAACTCGCAAAAACATCAATAATATTGATCAATAATAATATAAATAATTAATAATAATAAAACTAATAAGAATCGCAAAGTCATAAAACAAAAATAATGCATAAAATAAAATCTTACATATTTCGTCAGAAATAATGCCTCACCCTGTATCAGTCAGAAGCACTAAAAATCAACAACGGGATACTGTAATAGTTAAAATGTATGTATATACATTACAAAAGAGAAGTGCCGCAAATATTCAACAGCAGAAAGCAAAGAGAAGAACAGTTGCACATCGATATGAGAAAATATTATTATTTCAACTGAGTAACACAAAGAAGAGAAAATACATAAGATATGAGAGCAGAACAGTTGCACAAAATACCGTGGGTAACTAAAAGCGGCACTATACAAAATTAGTGCAAATTAAAATACACTGGAAAATATTTTGTATGTTTGTGTGTATGAATTATGAATTATGCTCAAACACCAAACAAACTAAAACTACACTATACAAAATGTAACATACACTATGTTTTATGAATTATATACATAAAAAAAAAAAAAAAAAAAAAAAAAGGAAAAGATAAATAAATATAAATTTAAGAAAAGAGGTACGAACCCACATATAAGAAAAAATATATATATATACATAGCATAAGAGGTATATACCCATTTATATATTTATAAAAAGAAATAAAAAGAGAAAAAAAAATAGAGAATAAGAAAAAAAGGTTCAAAGATCACCTAGGGAAAAAACATATAAAAGGGCACACAAAACTAAAGGAAATCAAAACAAAACCCAAAGGAGATATAGACTCACACAGGCAGGTGAAAAGACCTTATACTGAGGAAACTAAAGGCGTAGACACACACGCAAAAATTCCGAGGGTCGTACTAAGAAGACTGGAAGATGATGAAAATTATAGTGTCATCACCATAAACAGCACTACAAGCACCAGTAATAGCGGCGTATCTACGGAAATCTACGATCCATACCGAGATCGGTCCACCGACGAAGACACCGAAGAAGAAGAAGAACATATCGAAAATGAAGAAGAATATTCCGAAGAAGATGCTGTAGAAGAAGACGCCGTCATACCAGCTGAACCAGTCCCATCGTCCGATGACAACGAAAGCAAAGAAGACGACAGTGAGTACGACAACCGGAAAGGCTTCATGACGGTTACATCACATACACAAAAAGAAGAAGGAATAGGGTGTACAATAATCACCACCACCGTAACCTATAGATGTACGATATACAACGATGGAACAAACCAACCAACAACAACCCAGAAACCGATGATAGAACACCGCAACAATAATGAAGAAATCCACAATAATTACACCAACAACAACAATAGCCAAGAAACCCATAACAACAATAGCGAAGAAACCCATATTACCTACGAAGAAACACCCAACAATAAGAGTAAACCAGATGATAACAACAGCAAAGATAACAACAACAGCAGTGAAGAAAATAACAACAACGATCTTATCCAGGACCTTCTACCGGAGTATTTGGAAAACGATGTACTAATCGTAGAAGAGTTGAGCGACATTTTGGGCCTAATCGAGGACGAAGATCATTTGTCAATCCCAATCACCAATCTCACAGGAGACCAATTGCCTGACCAGTTACAACACGAGTTGCGGGAAGCAGCGGGAAAGCAGCGACGGAAGAGATGCTCATTTAAAAGAGAATACGATGGAAAGATATACAAAGTACGAGTAAAACCAAATGGGTGCATCATAGTCAGTCTTGGCTCTACTAAGTAAGGGGGGGGTGTAAGGACTCAAAATATTAGAGTTATTTTGATCCCACAATTTAAATGTAACATATGTATGAATATATAAAATGAAGTAAAGTATAGACATACATATTACAGTACGATAAAACATGTAAAAACTAATATGAACAAAACGGTACAACAGAAGGAAAATTAGTATAAAAGGACATGCATTAAACAGAACAAGACACTCAGACTTAGATCGTGGTCTAAGGTAGTAACTTGGTGGTTCTATTGTTCTCTATTCGCTAGATTATATGTAATAAACCAACCGATGCGTCCGCACGGTAGGCTAGTACAAAAGAGTCGTTAGATTATATCAGCAGAGCGTCCGCATGCTAGGTTCTTCATAAGACATTATTCATTCGTGAGGTATTAATTGGCTCTTGTCGTAAGTCCTTACGGCAAGTTTAAGTTTCCACTGAGGTATTAATCGGCATCAGGGGGTCGTATCCACGTACCCTGGTGTAGCGAACACGTAATTGCCACGGACCATACAACAAACGACAATGACCTAATCATCGTATCACGAACACACACAAAGGAAACATACGAACGCAAACCGAGCGCCAAGGAAGGCAAACGAGCGCCAAGGAAGGCAAACGAGCGCCAACGAAGGCAAACGAACGACCGAGAAGGACGATTGAGGGGCTGCAAGGAACAAACAAAGACTGTACGAAGTACCAAGAATAAAAATAATCGAGTGTATTTAAAACCAACAGTGAATAAAATAAATAAACAGGTGAACAAAGAAAACCGAAACGAACTATCGTGAATTATTATTTACGCACCCTGGTTACTCGCTGAGTATACCCTGACAAAAGAAAAGGAACCAGGAAGGTTCGTTACAACACGATTGGCAAATTGGATCGGTGAAGACGCACATGTTTATCATATGCTGACCACATGTGTTGTGCCCCGTGATGACACCCATCAGTAATCTCAGGTCCTTTCCTCTCAGTTTCAGATGAGATTCCCCTGATCTCCTGTTAAGGTTGTCTCAAGAAGCACTTTGCGGTTCTGCAGGAGTCAAGCTCGGACCATCTTTCTCTATGGATAGAGTCCACGAAATCGTTGATCCAACGCTTGATTTCCCCAAAACTTACTCCAAGAAAAGGTTCCGGACCCCATGGTGTAATTATAGAGCCTTCATTAGCTAGTTTATCAGCAAGGTCATTCCCTGCAATACCACAGTGTCCTGGAACCCATATAAGGCATAACTTATTGTGTTTTGCAACATTATTTAGTTTTGCCTTACACTCGCTGATAAATTTTGAGGAGATGACAGGATTAGCAAGGACCTTTAGTGCTGCTTGGCTATCACTGCAGATACCTATGCACTTCCCATGGCAACTGGTGGTATATCATACTGTTCCCTACATCCGCCTCGACATGCCAGACTCCATTTAACCGATGTCTGTAGACCGTTCTCATCGCTTCTTTACGGATTTGAAGATACAGAAGCATTGAGGACATTACCAGATGTAGTACACATTGCACCAGTGATATCCAAGCACACACTTCTCTGAAGCCTTGTCAGAGAGGATACTGTGGACTTAACCAAAGTTCGTCTCCACCATACTACAGAGGCATACGTGACAATAGGTCTCACAAAAGCAATGTACACCCAGTATACCAGAGCTGGATTCAGACCCCAAGTCTTGCCGAAAGCTCGCCTACACTGCCAGAAAACCTTTAGTGCACGCTAGACCTTCAGCTCGACGTGCGTCTTCGATAACAGTTTGCAATCTAAGGTTACCCCTAAATATTTAACTTCAGAAGACAACTGTAGTGTTACTCCTTTCATTGTTGGTAGTAACAGGTCATCTTTCTTGCGTTTCCTGGTGAAGAGCACTGAGGTGCTTTTACCAGGATTCACTGAAAACCCCTGCAGACCGCACCAAACCTCGATGCGCTTGCCCAAGACTTCTTGCATTTTATCGTACACTATCTGCAAGGACCGTCCCGAGATTAATACGCACACATTGTCAGCATACGCTTGGATATGAACTCCAAAATTCTGCAAATCTTTAAGAATCAAATCCACAACGAAGCACCATAGAAGAGGGAAAAGTACGCCCCCTTGGGGACATCCTTTCTCAACCACTGTCATCGTTTTCTCCCCCTGTGATAAGAAAGCCGTTTGGATAGCATGGCATGAATCCATCGAATGACGATTTCTTCAACACTATATTGTCTGGCCGAAGAGAACATCAAGTCGAAGGTAGCGTTGTCAAAAGCCCCTTCGATATTGACAAACACTCCCAGGATGTAGTTCCCTGCTTCCAGCCCTTGTTCAACTATGCTAAGACAGTCGTGAAGAGCTGATTTACAGGATTTTCCACTCTGATAAGCATGTTGTCGAGAATTGAGAGGATTTTGGATTTAAACCTTCAACCTTATGTGCTTCTCGACCACGCGTTCCAGACTTTTAAGCAGAAACGATGTCGAGCTTATCGGTCGGAAACTTTTCGGTAGAGCGTAGTTATCCCTGCCCGGTTTAGGAATAAATACAACTTTAACCGTGGAATATATCCGTGGGCTAGACAAGTCGTGGGAAGATCCCTTCCAGCACCATCATAAGATTTGTCCCTTCCCAGTTTAGCATGATTGGATAAATGCCGTCGGGTCCAAGGGACTTAAAGTCATCGAATGACGAAAAGGCAAACCTTAATGTCTCTTCGGTGACTACCCTAGAGGCTATAAATCGGTCGAGCCTTCTGGTACTGGAGCCAACCTGACCAGGAGTATTGACAGCGCTCTGAGGAGCAGCTACCTTGCAACCCGGGAAGTGCGTTGCAAGGAGTACGTCATTAACTTCTGATCTAGAGTTGGTGTAGGAGCCATCGGGCTTCGGAAGTGTGTCCAGCTTAGCCGTCCGACCCTTTGAAGAACTTTGCATAGCCTCGCCGAACCCTTCTGATCTACCATTTCACTGCAAAAATTTCTATAATTTCCAGTTTTAAAAATTTCACCTTCTTCTTATAGTCCTTTTGCAGATGACGGTAGGCAGTCCAGTCCGCTTCCAACCGAGATTTAAGGGCTCGATTCAGAAGCTTCCACGAGTTTTCCGGAGTTTCGAAAGCTCAGCGTTCCACCAAGGGACAGCCTTGCCTTGTCTACTCCTACGTTCCGGGCACACCGCAATCTACCAAGATTCGCCCTAATGTATTAGAGGCTTCATCGATTGACTCTATTGTCCGAAGTATAGGAACAACGCGAATTCTTTCTTCGACCAGCTCACCGAATGGTGTCCAATCCGCTTTTCGAGGATTTCGGCTGGCCATCCGGTGATTTGATCAGCCACTTTACTGTTTGATAGTGTCAGATCAATCGCCTCCTGTCTCCTACTACTAACAAAAGTGCTCCCCCAGATAGTTATCTGAGCTTTGGCGTCACAGCCCACTATTAGTCCTAAGCCGTTTGATTCCGCGTATCGTACGACTTCCATCAACTTCCTCATAGAAGGGGGCAAAATAGCATCGTAGGGAAGATAAGCCGAAACAACAATAGTCTCCACCACACCTCCCCCATAACGGTACTTTATTTTAACGGCAACGAGCTCTTGACAGAATTGTCTTAACGTCCTGCAGTGAACCGCTTTCGACATAATCATGCAAGAACGCGGACGAACCACTCCTTCACAGTAAAGGACGGAACCCCACTTAACTTTTCCTAATCCTCTTACGCGTCTGTTAAACACCCATGGTTCTTGGATTAGAATTATGTGAGGATTTGTATGCAGTTTCGCATAGCTACTGCATAAAAGGGCAGTAGCCGATTTGCTATACTGCAAGTTAATTTGTGAGAAAGTAATGCTGAACGACATAGAGTTGGTCATCATCACCTATTTTACCTTGTCTTCATCTGAATCCAGTAGCGTAACGAGTACGCGTCCCAAATTCAGTTGAAGGCGCATGCCGTACCTAGATCGTATGACCTTCAACGACTTCGGATCGGCACCAATAACCAAACGGGAAGCGTTTCCAAGTCTTGGATCCGATCCCGCCTTAGTATATTGATACGTTCACCAGTGCGTCGTATCAAGCTCAGCATTCTGGGTACAAATTCGGGTGATTATGGCATGAGGCTCCTTTCGTTGCCCAGGGATCATCATGCTCACCCGGGTCAGTCTTTGAATTTTATTAATTTGTTTAATGACAAACTTATTTATTTATTTGAGCAATTTAACTAATAATAATGTATATTACAAGCTAAATAAAATGCACAGAAGCTATGGCAACAAGGCCTTAAGCTTAATGTTTTTTTTTTTAATTTATGTATGCGTATATATACATTCGTATAAGTTAGTTAACTAAGGAATTTTGAGATTAGAATTATGGATTCATGGGATGGGAGGGAAAGCAATTCTAAAGGATTAGTCCTGCCAAAGGTTTGGCTCCTCAGTCGTGCAAAAAGAGGACAGTCTGCAAGAATATGGCAGAGATTGATATTTGTTTGTGGGTTGCAGGAACCAGGGGGTAGGGTTGTTATTAGTCATTAGATGTCCGTGTGTTAACTTAGTGTGTGCTAATCTTAGTCGCTTGAATTTAATGACATCCAATCTATTGATCCTATCATCATTTTGTATTAAGAAGTTGTTGATGTTTAGCTTGTCTTTATTTGCTACCTTGTACCAATTGTTTGTTGAGGTCCTTATAAGTTGGTGTTTCTTTGAGAATATTTTTTTAATATATTTTTTATGTAGCGTAGTTAAAGTTGTCTATTGTCTTTAAAGGTGCCCGGTGGGCGTGTTTTGCCGCTTGATCTGCAAACTCGTTGCCTGCAATTTGTGTATGACCAGGTATCCAAATCAGTCCTGGTTTTTGTGTATCTTCGAAGTGAAGTGTTGATTACATCAGTTTTTATGGTCGATGGGGGTTGGGAGCAATTTAGAGCTTTGACTGGTTTTGATGGTAGGGTCATTTCTGAGCAGAATTGTAATATTTTGCTGATAGCTGGCGGAATTTTTGATACTTTTTTGCTTTTGAGGTAATTTTTTGTGATGCTATGTAGTGGGTTATCATGTAGAGTAGAGATGTGCACTTCGACACATATGGGCAAAAAACACATATGAGCTGATGCTATACCCATACGGGCTAGACGAGGGGTAACGCTGTGCTAAGGGGAAGAGTATCTAGTATGAGAGAACAAAATGTGATTTCTTTTGTGTATGTATATGTGTATGAATTTATTGATTTCGTCCCTGTAGAGAGTGTGAACGTGAATGCATAAGAAAACTTCGTACTTAGCTATACTTTACTCATGCTTTTTGGATTGATTTCATAAACCTAGAAATTGCTTTACCAGGAAAAGAAAGATTTTTTCATTTCCCTTTGTATTGTGGAACTCTTTAATTACATTATTGAATGCATATGTAATTTTCCTGCTTGGTTGTTACTTTGAAAGATCGAAAAGAAGAGAAGCAGCAAACACACTGCTGCGTGCTGATCAGGGATGCCAACTCTATATTTTAGATTCAGTTAATTATAAACACAAAAAGGAAATAATATTTTGGTTTACGATCACAACTTTTATGCATATATGCATATGTATGTAATATACCCAAATATATTTAACAAAATTAAAGAATAATGAAAATAAAAAATTAATAAAAGGTTTTAGACAAAAAATATATTCTTTTCATATCTACAAATTGACAAAAAATTTTAATTTCAGTCGCCCACGAAAACGATCTCACTCCCAAATTCCCGAGAACTAACTAAAAGTGAAGTCGATTCCCCACAATTGGAGGAATTCCTCACAAGTTGGCATCCCTACTGCTATGCACTACAAAAGTAGCCAGGGCTGTAACTTCAAAATTTTAAGTAGTAGATTTGAAAAAGTTGCGATAGATTTATATTTTTTTTTTATAAGTAATAAACAAAATTATACAAACAACAAGAAGATGAATAAATAAAAAAAATGTAATTTCCTTTTGGCGTAATAAATTGTTTTTTTCACAAAAATATCCTATTTTAGTTATCAAATGTATTTTATTCTAAATAAAATCACAAAGTAGAAATCTATTTCTTTTCTAACATTTGTAATCATATTTACACATATTTGTTAATTGTTTAGAAAAATTTTGACTAAAGGAATAAGGTGGCTGATTTTGAGCTTAAAGTGGTAGAAGCTGAAATTTTCTGTAACTTTACAGCCCTGATCGTGATGTGTGTTATTTCTCTAAATGCAATGTTGTTGATTGTCACTCTCACTCTGCTTTACAATTGTGTAAGTCAGTGGCAGTTGCAAGGGGATAAATGGGGCAATTTCCCCTCCCCCGAAAAATTTTCAAATACATAAAATAGTAATATCTGATATAAAAATTCTAAATATATGGAGCATTTTTTATGTTTATGATCCCCTCAGAAATTTTTTTTGTATCCACCACTACTGTACTCTCTTCTATATGTTAGTTTTTTTTGCACATGTACATACACATTTATGTGTACTTTTGGCAAAAAACAACAACAATAATGTGTATGTGTACACACAACAAAACCAACACCGCTCGTCTTTTAATTTACACCCCGCTTCTGGCACCTTCGTACACACGACGTCGACAGAGGGCAACTGAAGTGCACATCCCTAATGTAGAGTATTGATTTGATAAGACCTGTTATGAAATCTCTTTGGTTTTTAATAGAGTGTACGTTTGCTTCGAAAAGCATATTGTTGATTGGAGTGCACCAAGCGCAGCCCTTATTGCAGCGTTTAGAATTACTTTAATTTTATTTAACCCTATGGTTTATTTTTATGGGTAAAGGACATGCTTCATCGAAACGTATATTTAAGTGCAAAAAAGAGTAGCTTAAGGCACATATAATTCATGAAATGAGTTTGCATCTTAAAAATAATATACTGAACTAAAAAGGAATGAGTTTTCGTGAGAATCAAGTTTCCTTATATGCAAGAGGCACAAAGCTCTATTTTGTTCTTCTCGCACAAGATTTAATTACATTTTGAACAGGACGGTTTTGTCATTCGTCGCTTAGAAGAAGGACAAATGGCACAAATCATTCTTTTTTTCAGTATTCTCATCATCAGTCGGCTTTACATTTTTAATATTATTTGCACCGACGTAGTCAAAGTTGGTATTTCTAAGCCCATCAGTTAATGGGCTTTCGGCAAAGACAGATTTTTTTAGAAAATAAATACGATTAGGCGGCTTTTGTTTTATTTAAAACATATTGTGAGCGTAATTGACATAACAAAGTCATATTTAATATTCCAAAATATTCAGTAATATTTTTGCATTCCCGAATCGGTCCTCGAACTTGATACATAATATTTTTCCAATGATTTGGTGTTTTGTGCATAAATTTTATGGTTGTTTTCTGTGCATAATGGATGTGGTTTACGAAATTATTTTCGGCTTTGTTTTTCGGTTGGTTGTCTTCGTCACTCAACAACAAGAAATTTTTCAGTTTCCTGATCATTCAATTATTTTATCATGCTCATTTCGCATTCCAACAACAAAAACTATAGCATAAGAAACACCATCTCAAATTGCAAAAGTTACACAAAGACCATGCTTCGTCATTTCGACGACGCACATTTAAAAAAAATCATACTTTCATAATGTATATTCAGTTGAACTTCTGCACACAGCAACAGCTTGCGAACAAAATTTAGAAAGAAAAACTGTAAAACGTAAACATGCGTCGTCGATTTGACGAAGCAGTCCTTCCAGGGTTAAATGTGTTTTGGCTTATCTTAGAGATAATTATGTCTTTGATTACTGCGACTATTAACGAGATGTTGCAGTTAAGTTTCGAGCTTGATAAGCACTTCACAATATTGAATTGTCTAACAAGAGAAGAACTAAGGTGTTCAATATGAGTATTCTATACATATTTTTTGTTTATTATTATTCCAAGGATTTTTTGGTCTTCAGTTTTAGTAAGTTGGATGTTGTTAGAGAGAAATCGGCGCTGACTGTTTTGCTTGCGACAGATGTGGACATACTGCATTTTGTTGCTGAAAGTTTCGCTCCCGAGTATTCACACCAGTTTGATATATCTTGGAACAACTTGTTTAAGTTTAGGGTCGGGTTTTTATCTGATTTTACAATTATATTAAAGTCATCCGCGTACGCACAGAATTCTAGTCTCTTGAGTAGAGATAGGGTGGAACAAAGTTTGTTATAGGCGATTATGAAATGGATAACCGAGAGTGGCGATCCTTGCGGTATACCTTTGTGTATGGGTCGTTCATCAGAGCGGAGATTTCCTACTTGAACAGTTATTTTTCGGTTGGTCATAAAGTTTGATACGTAGTTGATTATTTTTGGGCCTACTTTCCATAAAATCAGCTGATCGATTATTGTGTGGAACCCAATTTTATCGTACGCTTTTTCAAAATCGAGTGATATGATAGTCAAATGATTTTTTGCGGAAAGGCTATTAACATTCAGATAGTATAGGTAAAGTAGAGTATCTGCTGTGATTTTACCTTTCCTGAAACCCATCTGGCGACTATTAAGTAGTTTATTTGTTAACACAAATCACCAAAGCCTATTTGTAATTATCTTATCTAGGATCTTCGCAAGACAGAAGTTTAATGACATTGGCCTATATGATTCTGCTAAGATTTTGTTTGCTTTTGGTTTTAATATTGGCACGACCATACTGGTCTTGAAGCTTTGGGGCATTTTGTTTTCAAAAATGGTATTATATAATTTTTGTATACGTCTTTTGACTTTTTCTGAACAGTTCCGGATAGGATATTCTATCTGCTCCTGGTGTTTTTCCTCTTAATTTTGCTAGAGCAGATTTGAGTTCTAAAGAATTTATTTGTTGTTCTATTAGGTTTGCTTTGCTGCATGGGCTGATGTTCGGCATGTTTTCAAGAGTTGACTTTTTTTCTTGAAACTGCTGCGGGAAGCAGCATACTCTTTTGTAGTTTAGTAAGTTTTCCTGTGTAATGTTTCTTCTAAAGCAGTACCAGTATCTATTTTTGTCTTATTTTTAGGTTTTAAAGGTCACGATTCCACCAAAGGACTGTTCGTGGCGGTCTACCTGGTCGAGTTTTGGGCATCGATTCGTTTGCAGCTTGCAGTACTATTTTTTTTTAATTGGTGGTCTCAATTTTGACATTCGGATTAGTAGGTCTAAGGTACTCAAAGCGGTAACATTTTTTTTTTATTAAAAGTGGCCAATCTGCAAGGTCTGTTTTAAATTTTAGTTTAATTCTCTGTATTTGTTGTTGTTGATTAGGGAACATGGTTAATATGATTGGAAAGTGATCGCTTCCATGTAAATCTCTCAGAATGTTCTATTCTGAATAGATACTTAGACACGGGGAGCAAAATGACAGGTCGATATGTGTGAAGGTGTTATGCGTTGAAAAGTGGGTAGGTAATTTATCGTTCAATAAGACGAAATTTGTCTGATTGATAAACCTTGCTAATATGTTGCCTTTACGGTTGTTCGTGGATGATCCCCAGTTTCGATGCCAGCTATTGAAATCCCCAGTTATTAGTGATGAGCTATTGTGTAAATTAAGAACATTTTCTAAATTGTGACTGTGGAAACTCGCTGATGGGGGAATGTATGCTGAAATTAACTTGAAATTTATTTTGGAGTATATTTCGATGGCGATTGCGTCAAAATCGGTGCTTGTCATTATTTTCTTGTCTTGGATAGAGTTATGGATTAGGATAGAAGCCCCACCAAATGATTGGGAGGAATGTTAGTGGAATGTGGATTGATATGGGATTCCTGTATTGATATTATTTTTTAATTGTAGCGTTTGATGAAGATTAACAATTCATTATAATTATTTAAGTATCCTTTAATGTTCCATTGCAAGATTTTTACTGACATTTTAGTACAAAAGATCAATTTGGTTTAAAGTATTTTATAAACTATAGTATGGCTATACCACCTTGATCAAAAAGTTCCTGGAATTTATTCAGAAAATTAAAAATACAAGTTTATTCATCTAAATCTATATTGTCCCCTTCAAAGGAATCCCCATAGACTGCAACTCGTTTATACCAGCGCTTGATCCAATCCTCGAAACATTTTTTATATTCGGTTTTCGGTATGTCCATCAGTGCTTCCTGCTATTTTTTCATTACTTCCTCTCGGCTGCTGAAACGCGTTTCCCGTAATGGTTTTTTTTCCTCGATTGAATAGAAAAAAGTCACAGGGAGCCAAATCAGGTGAATTCGGTGGCTGTTGGATGGTATTTGTTGCATTTTTCGTCAAAAAATTACGAATAATGATGGTACTGTGCGACGGTGCGTTATGGTGGTTCAAAATCCACGAGTTTTCTGTCAACAATTCTGGTCTCTTTCGGCGAATTGCTTCACGCAAACGCCTCATAACGCTCAAACAATACTCTCTGATGGTTAATTTGCGGTTATTGACCAAAATTTCTTTTACTTTATCAATGTTTTCGTCGGTTTTTGACGTCGATGGTCTGCCACTGCGTTCATCATCTTCGATTGACTCACGACCACTTTTGAACCGCTCGTGCCACTGGTAAACTACCGTTTTCTTTAGAGAGAATAAGTAAAAAGGCGATGAACAGAACAATGGAAGGAGGGAAGTGACACAGAAGACAGAAGTGACGACTATGTCACGGTTGTTAATGAATTTTTAAGTGGGTATGGTAACATGTCCTTAAAAATTAATTTCTTCCACTCGCATTTGGACTTCTTCTCAGATAACCTGGGCCAGTTCAGCGATGAACGAGCCGAACATTTTCACCAAGAAATGGCTACAATTGAAAAGCGCTTCGAAGGAAAAACTAAAAATTATTTCAGTATATTGTTGGTCACTTCAACGAGAAACTGATGGTGCTGAATTTTAACGGTAAATCACACATTTTTGAGTTGAATTGCCAAAAATTGTATTTTTGCAAAAATTTTGTTTTCATAAAAAGTTTAATAACTCAGTCAATTACTTACCGATTTTTAAAACTAAACTTGCGTTTTACTCATAATTAAACGTGTTTTTAGAATAAAGCGCGGTTCACGCAAAATTGGCACGCAGGAAAGTTGCTGTATCTTTTTAACCAGAACACTCAGAATAACAAATAATGCATTAAATGATAAGTTTAATATTGTGTTTTAATACCATAATATTAAAAGATTTAAATTTCTTTGTTGTGCAAAAAGTTCCGGGTATTCCTTTTGATGGACCCCATCAACCTTTGAACATCCGTTCTGGATACTTTTGAGGCTATTTGGTTCCATTTTAGTAACATTGAATTCACATTTTTGACAATACCTGCATTTTTCTTCAACTTATATTTTGTAATAGCCCAGTATTTTACGATCGGTCGAAGCTGGGGGCAATTGGGTGGATTCATATATTTGGGCACTACATCTACTTTATTTATCTGATACCAATCCATGGTTTTCTTAGAGTAATGGCAACTGGCTAAATCAGGCCAAAACTTCACTGGCAAATGGTGGTGATGAACAAATGGCAATAGTCGTTTCGAAAGGAACTCTTTGATGTAAATATCAGACGTTATAGAAGAGGATGTCACAAATTGCCTGGATTTGAGACCACAGCTGCAAATAGCCTGGCACCAAGGGGACAAATCAGGACAGAGAAAGTCAGGAGGGGTTTTAGTACGTAGGTACACTGGAGTGTGAATCGTACATGCTGTACAGCACGGGGCTGCCAGTATCTATGAAGATTTCCCCCTACCATTGTCGCATACAAAAAAAAAAAAAAAAAAAAAAAAAACCATTGCTTTCTTTGCAAATTTATCCATTTTTATGTACTTGAATTTTGAGGGTACATTACCACGATTCATTGCCATATAAAATTTTTGACCTGGAAGCTGTTTAAGATAATATTTTACGTATGATTCGTGATCCACAATAATGCATCAACATTATTATAAAGAAGGCGAGCACGTTTTTAGGCCAGCAAATTCTGTTTGTTCTATTTGGATATTTTATAGCACGATAGCACTTTAGCCCAGCTTTTATGCGTATTCGTCTAGCAGTACTTTTGCTGGTATTGAATTTTTTGGCACGATCGCTATCCGATAGTCCGGGATTGCTTTTGATAGACCTCAAGATCTTTGCCTTTAATTTTAGGTTGGTGGTTTCCGTTTTGTTCACAACTTTTTTTTAGCTCTTTCAACACTAAGAGTTTCTTTATATCGTTTAATAACTCTATATACCGTTATTTTGGAGATATTTAACACTTTCGCAAACTTTGAACCAGACAACGACGGACTTTCAATAAATTTGTTCACAATAAATTTTCTATTTGCAGCTTCCATTGTGCACACAATCACCAACTTGCGATCAATTAATATGAAAAATTTATCAACTAACGGTAACGGTATTGTAAACAAATCCCAGTAAAAAATTTGTTGTTCTTATGACTAGGGGCGACGTGATGACTACTACAAAGCGTACCAATTTGGCGTGAACCGCGCTTTAAGTAGTATAGCTTCTTTATAAAATAGTGTGTAGAAACATCACCAAAGTTGAAAAAAGGCGAAAAATGTAAAAAAAAATTTGTGTTTGCTAGGCAAATACACACATTCCTCAAATCTTCTTAAATATATTGTATATCGTTCGAAAGGTCTAAGTTTCTTTTTTCCAAAACCGGTAAGAAACTGGAAATCTGTTGATAATCAACTAAGTTACAGGCTGATAATTGCGCAAAGGTACGCAAAACCGGTTTTTTTAAACGGTAAATCAAGATTTTGAGGGTGTTTGCAAAATTTCAAATACAGACTCTTGTTTTACTCGACAAGACCTACAAGAAATATAGTATCACTTCCCAGGTATTTATTATTATTAGTATTAGGGGAGCCCAAACAGGCAGGCACTGCGACCTAAAAGATCTTTTGTGCCATTCCCCATTTTATGACAAAAGACATTCAGCTGACCTAATAAAAGTCAGGACATCTTTTGTAGAAAAAGATTTTATATGATTAACCGTCAGAAAAGGATTACCAAAAATTCTTCCTCTGAGCCGAGCCAAGGCCGGACATTCACACAAAATTTGAGATGTTGTCTTGTCATCTTCCAGACATTGAACAGACCTATTTTGTTTAGGTGATATCTGAGCCCATAGTGTCCAGACATATAGCCCACCAATAGCCTAAGGTCAGGTTTGGAATTAGAGATGGGCTGCTTTTACCTGTCTTAAACCTGAGATAGATTTCGTAGAGGCCCAGCCAACTCAGCAGAACGGATCGGGGACAATGTGCTTGGTGAACCTTGCCTAGCCAGTTCATCTACGGCTTCATTACCAACAATGTCACAATGGCCGGGTACCCAACAAAGCGTCACTTTGTTACGGGTAGACAGGCGCTGGAGACTCTCAAAACACTCTTTCACCAGTTTAGAGGAAAAACTCCATGAAGAGAGTGCTAAGAGAGCCGCCTGGCTGTCTGAAAAAATTACAATATTTGCTCCTTTAAGACCTTTATACAGGTTTATATGAGCGCAGGTCTCAATTGCGTATATTTCGGCTTGAAAGACACTGGGCCAAATACCCAGAGGGATTGAGATTCTAGTATTGGGTCCTACAACTCCGGCACCAGAACCGCAGTCCATTTTCGAGCCGTCTGTATACCAATTGAGAGCAATGGGACCGAAGTCGGGACAGTGGCCATCCCATTCGGACCTGGAAGTAAGAATGATGTTGAACTTCCTACCAAAACATATATCCCTAACCATATAATCCGATACAGTACATATTGAAGTGTTAGGAATTTCGTCAGGAATGCTCAGATGACCATAGTTGCCTTTCAATGACGATGTTTGCAGCCGCAAGGCAGTATTTGCGGCTGTTTTCTTCATGAAAATGTGTAATGGCACCAGGCCAATCAACGCTTCAATGGCAGGTGTTGGACAGGTGCGCATAGGTTCAGTTATGGAGACGCAAGCAAGCCTTTGGAGCTTCTTAAGTTTGGTGATGGCCGAGCCCTGCATGTCTTTGGACCACCACACCAGAGCCGAATTGGCTATGACAGGTCATAGTATAGAGCAAAAAGATCATCTTAGGAGTAAGACCCCACGTTTTACCAAAGAATTTCTTACAGGCCCAGAAAGTCCTAGTGGCTTTTATGAGGACAGTGTGTAAGTGAGCGTTCCAGTTCAGTCGTTTATCAAGCGTGATGCCTAAATATTTGACCTCATCAGAGTACACAATAACAGTGTCTTGTATGGAAATGGGACCGAGGTCCAGTTTGTATCGCTTAGTAAAGGGAACAAGAACAGCTTTATTGGGATTGATTGATAGGCCCTCTATGGGCTCCAATTTAAAACCAATAGGCGAGCTGATTTCATCACCTCCGTGATAGTTGAATCAAACTTTCCAGAGACGATGATTGCCAAATCATCCGCATAGCCAGTGACCTCAAAACAAGACTCATCTAGTTAGGTCAAAAGGTCATAAATTACCAAGGACCACAATAGAGGTGATAGAACACCGCCTTGTGGGCAGCCTTTTACAGCCACACACAGTGGCTTTGCCTAGGGTGGATGAGATTTCATGCTCCTTCAGCATGGCATCCACCCAGGCAACGGATTGGGAGTCAATACCCTTACGTTCCAGAGCTCTGGAAATAGAACCGAATCCAGTATTGTCGAAGGCACCCTCAATGTCAAGGAAAGCACAGAGCGCAATCTCTTTAGATCGAAAGGTTTTTTCAATTTTACTGACAAGGCAATGTAATGCGACTTTGGTCGATTTACCCTTAGTGTAAGCAAACTGCGTGCGATGAAGAGATATCGAGTTTGCAAGATTGCTTCTAAAGTGTAAATCAAGTAGTTTTTCTATGGTTTTAAGCAGGAAAGACCTGAGTTATAGGCCTATAAGATTTAGGGAATTCCAGAGGCCTGTTGCCTTGTTTAAGAATGAAGACGACAACCACCTTACTCCAAAAACTTGGAATATATCCCCAATTGAAACTTGCCCTAAACATTTTAACTAGGTGGTCAAGGATGTTTTCCAGACAGTTCTGCAACATTGCTAGAAAGATCCTGTCACCGCCTGTGGATTTATAAAGTTTAAAAGATGCCACTGCCCATTTAACCTTATCCCTGTCAAAAATGACCCCTGAAAGGCTCCTCGTCCTACTGGAGAAGCAGATCCTAAAGCGCGGTTCACGCGAAATTGGCACGCTTTGTTGTGGTCACCACGTCGCCCCTAGTCATAAGAACAACAAATTTTTTACTGGGATTTGTTTACAATACCGTTACCGTTAGTTGATAAATTTTTCATATTAATTGATCGCAAGTTGGTGATTGTGTGCACAATGGAAGCTGCAAATAGAAAATTGATTGTGAAAAAATTTATTGAAAATCCGTCGTGGTCTGGTTCAAAGATTGCGAAAGTGTTAAATATCTCCAAAAGAACGGTATATAGAGTTATAAAACGATATAAAGAAACTCTTAGTGTTGAAAGAGCTAAAAAAAAGTTGTGAACAAAACAGAAACCACCAAAAATTAAAGGCAAAGATCTTGAGGTCCATCAAAAGCAATCCCGGACTATCGGATAGCGATCGTGCCAAAAAATTCAATACCAGCAAAAGTACTGTTAGACGAATACGCATAAAAGCTGGGCTAAAGTGCTATCGTGCTATAAAATATTCAAATAGAACAGACAAACAGAATTTGCTGGCATAAAAACGTGCTCGTCTTCTTTATAATAATGTTTTGACCAAATTCAATGGATGCTTTATTGTGGATGACGAATCATACGTAAAATTTTAACTTAAACAGCTACCCTCAAAATTCAAGTACATAAAAATGGATAAATTTGCAAAGAAAGCAATGGTGTGGCAGGCTATTTGCAGCTGTGGTCTCAAATCCAGGCAATTTGTGACATCCTCTTCTATAACGTCTGATATTTACATCAAAGAGTTCCTTTCGAAACGACTATTGCCATTTGTTCATCACCACCATTTGCCAGTGAAGTTTTGGCCTGATTTAGCCAGTTGCCATTACTCTAAGAAAACCATGAATTGGTATCAGATAAATAAAGTAGATGTAGTGCCCAAATATATGAATCCACCCAATTGCCCCCAGCTTCGACCGATCGAAAAATACTGGGCTATTACAAAATATAAGTTGAAGAAAAATGCAGGTATTGTCAAAAATGTGAATTCAATGTTACTAAAATGGAACCAAATAGCCTCAAAAGTATCCAGAGCGGATGTTCAAAGGTTGATGGGGTCCATTAAAAGGAATACCCGGAACTTTTTGCACAACAAAGAAATTTAAATCTTTTAATATTATGGTATTAAAACACAATATTAAACTTATCATTTAATGCATTATTTGTTATTCTGAGTGTTCTGGTTAAAAAGATACAGCAACTTTCCTGCGTGCCAATTTTGCGTGAACCGCGCTTTATGATCATAGACTTCAGGAGAGGACAGAGTAACTTCCGCAGGGTACCTTGCGCACCACTTTGGTTGAAGGAACGAAATTGCTTGATAGGAAGAAATTAAGACATTATTGAGCTGAATCGCTACCTCTTCCAGTTCATCAACTGAGCTGATAGAGGTAGCAATGGAATCTATCTTTGTGCCCACGATGGCTTGGAATAGACTCCAACTAGTCCTTGGATTAATTGAATTAGCAAGGAGTTCAGTACGTCCTGGAATGTCAAAAACTATGTGTTGATGATCAGACAGGGACGCTTCCTCTAAAACTCTCCAATTCACAATAGAATCGGACAAGATTCTGCTGGCTAGGGTGAGATCTAACACCTCCTCCCTGGCTGCAGTAATGAAAGTAGGGTTACATCCCCTATTTACAATATCTACACTACTATACATTCTGTCAAATAAGTACCCGGAAATTCTCATTTTAAATTATCCCTCTGAGAATATTTCAAAAAAAGGTTGGCACAACTGTCAACCACTATTCTGTGAATTTTTATTGCTATGTGTCATTTAGTTTGGTTACGGCGTCATTAAGAACAAGTCAACCTTTTGTGTGCGTTGCGATTTCGGTTTCGGCTCATTTTTGGCGCGCCATTCCGATGATTGTTGACTTGTTTGCATGTCGTACTCGAAAACCCATGTCTCGTCACCAGTTATGATGCGTTCGATGAACGTTGGATCGGAATTTACGCGTTCAAGCATGTCTTCAGCCACCTTACTGCGATTCACTTTTTGAAGAAAATTCAGATCTTTTGGCACCAATCGCGCTGAGACTTTCCGCATACCCAAAACATGTCGTTTTGGAACAAGAAATTTCGTTTGAAACACAAAATTTCACACAAACTCTTTGTTCGATATTTTTATATCCATAGTAAAAATCGCAACGCACACAAAAGGTTGACTTGTTCTTAATGATGCCTTAACCAAACTAAATGACACATAGCAATAAAAATTCACAGAATAGTGGATGACAGTTGTGCCAACCTGGGAAAAATTTTTTTTTGAAATATTCTCAGAGGGAAAATTTAAAATGAGAATTTCCGGGTACTTATTTGACAGAATGTATACTAAGTAATTTAGAAGACACTCACTTGTTCGTTGATGTTGCTACTATCCCAAATTGACTATTGGACTGTTGACAGTCACTAATCAAATCCTGGACCTCGATTGGTGGGATTTGGGCTGCAGCCTTGCCAAAGGAGTTGGGGGGCATTCCTCTCCAAGTGGAAGGATGCGAATTACGAGGCAGAACTGCCAGAGGAGTTCCACCTGGCAGTGCTGTTCTGCGGAAGTCGTAGAAAGCAGTGATTGCTGAGAGGCCCCACTACTGCAGCAGCCATTACCTCTAGGGTCCCTCCGGTGATGGATGTGCCAGAGGACACAGTAACTGCCTCTACGTGTGGCAATGAGAACAGTGGTAGGCTCATCAGCACGACCAGCAGAAGACCCCACGGTACTCATAGCCCTCACTGAAACGGAGGCAGCAGATTTATGTTCCGACCTGGAAGCGGTCTCTGAGGCAGATGATTGATGCTGCGAGGGCCTTCTGGTTGTCAGCCCGGCGACACGACTTATAGAGGGCCTCACAACATCACTCTTCGCCACAAAACCGCTACCTGACGCACCGACGATAGTGGCCCAAGTAACAGGACCGGTTGCAATATCACCAGTGGACCTCAGCCACCGAAGAGTGCTTAAATTAGATTGCCCAGTGGCGTGACTACTGGAAGGCTCTACAGCGTCTGAAGGCACTGTTGACATGTTGCCGGTCCTGCTACTGACCAAATCGGCAGTAGCCGGGGGCATGTCCAACAACATCGCCTTGTCCCCGCTGTCTGCCGTACTGATAGAGGCAGTATTAGAGGGGACCTGCTCCCCAGATACAGGTTCAGCGTTTTTTGTCGCATCGGCCACAGGTTTGAGCATCAATTTTATGAAACCAAATTTGTAGCAGACCCTGCCCTTGAGCTCCAGCAATTTTGCCATTGATGCATCATCAATGACCATAATTAGATGGAGCAGCGGACTTTGCGTGCGTCGTTCAACAACCTTCCACTGCTGGTTCCGTATGGAAGTTCTTGGACTTTTTGGAGTAGGAGAAACTCTGTGATTGCTCCAACGAGCGCACACACTTGATTTTTTTCGGCCTAGCCGGAAGGGAGAGAAGGGGACTCTGGCTATTTCCAGAAACCTATCTCTGGAGAGACCACAGTCCATAGCCCGTCGGAACATCCTTTTATCTGCAGAAGTTAGTTTGACAAAACCAGCGTTTAAGCGTCATCCGCGTTAAGCGTCATCTGGGCAATCTCTGCGCCAAGAGCAGTGAGCCCAGATTGCTCCGAGCACACGTTAAAATTGTCCGGCACTACCGTGCCAAAGAGGGAGTCGATATCCGAGGAATCCTCCCCGGATACGACCCCCTCCCTGGCGCCGATAAGTGTGGATGAAAGCACACCAGGGATAGGTGTTGGTGGCCTATCCGAGACCCCAGTAGCCAGGCCAACATCACAGCTAGTGGGGTTGGGAGCCAGAGGCCCAAAAGCTAAAGCGCCGGAAGGCAAATCTACCGAACCGGTAGACATAGAAATAGAGATAACCGTATGCTCATCAACACTACAGGTTGTCGATGCACTAGGTGCATCCTCCACATCCTTGTTTTTTTTTCTTTGGAGTATTAAACATTTGAATCCCACGAGTGGGCGGGAAAGGAAAATCACTCATGACATAGCCCGCTGTATCATGGAAAGGCTGAATGAAACTGGAGGTCGCCAGGTATCCAGAGTTCGCATATTAACAACTAAGCACCCTCTTAGCCACGCATCCCTCGGTATATGCTGTTCCACCTTGGATTAGGGATTTTTATTTCACTCATTAGTTAATACAATATATAAACTTATAAGGGTCCTCATTTAAACTCGAAGAATGGAAAAACTCGAAAACTTTCGAGTTTTCGTGCTAGTTTACATGAAGGCACCATTCGACCAACACGAAAACTAGAGTGCCATTGCAGTATTTTGCGAACAGGGTTGTCATTTCAAAGGCAAAGAAAAAGGGCAATGGAAAAAAGTGAGAATTGTATTTATTGAAAATATATATTTAACACTTTGATCTGAAAGAAAGTCTTTAGCAAGTTTGTAATGTTTACGTTTGGAAATTTATTCTATTTCCAATATAAAAACATTTTTACGTTTGGAAATTTACTCTATTTCCAATATAAAAACATTACATATAAGAATGGTTTATTTATATATTTTTTAAGAATTAATGTAATTAAGATGACAAATTAAAAAAATATAATATTCCATATGAGCATTAATAACATTACAAAATAAACGAAAATTTTTTTACACTTCTAAATATATTCTTGATATCGATAATTAGCCACTGAATGATAATAATATGCTGAACAAAATGCCAAGTGAATTGTAGATACGCCCTTAGAATTTTATTGGTTCCTACACTACCTAACGTTAATTTTTGTCTATGATTTACTGAACATTTTAGAGTTATTTAATAAAAAATGCAAAATTTTAATGTAACAAATATTTCTAAAATATAACGTTAGTAACTTTACGAAATTCCCAAACGCATTCTTGATATATATGGATAATTATAATTGGTCCAATATAAACGTTTTATAAAATAAATACGAAATATAAATAAAAGAGAAAATACGAACAGAAATAAAGTTTAGGTTTTATAGATGGCAACACTGAACATTCGTGTAAACTTTCAAGGCTACGAGGTGCGCGTAAACTCCGAATTAGATGAGAAAACAATTTCTAAATCTATATCTTGACCACTATTTTCTGGTTCTAAGAAAATTAACTGACTAATATCTTTTTCGTTCATTTGTTTTTTACTGCAAGTTATTCGCTTAGCAGAAATAAGTGGCTCAGAAGATAGTAATAACCGCTCTAACAAATCCCAATTACACGCTTGTGTCTTGCTTCTAAAGCATCCTCCGAAATTTTTTTCTTATTATTGTAGAGATATCTCTTGAAAGAAATGAGTAAAAATTAGAGAGGACGATTTGGATGAACTTTGGATTTATTTTTTTTTTTGTGTGTTTTAAGATGGTGATTTTACAAGTATGGTACTTCAAAGCGAAAAATGAGAGTACAAATAACATTGGGAAAAACTTTCATTATATATTATATTTAAAACATAAATAATAAAGTTACAGGAGTTAGAAATGAACCTATCAAGTAGTATTTGCTGCAAAAAAATGTCATTGTTGCAAATGCTTGACTTTCAATACGTTTTTTTATGGCAAAATAAAATAAATTTCCAAAATCCTTTTTAAGCTCATCTAATTGAAGTATTTACAATTGAACTGTATTCAAATATTATCAATATTCGAACTTGACTTTTTTGAATTGTTTCCACCTTCGTTACATTGTGCGTCATATCCGGTGCACTGCTTGTAGCCGCATTCCTAGCTCTCATAGCAGGCGTTCCGCAGAAGCCTTGGGCAAATTGAGGCCCTTGGATCCTTTAAACCGACCGCGATAGTTCGTTTCTTCTGCCGCTACCGTAGCTACGTTTTTAGAAGCCACCGCAGTCACCTTGTTAGACTCACTAGTGGGCGTAAATCTAACGGAGCAACCGCTTGAGGCAGCGCCTGTATAAAGCTGATTAATGATGATTCTTGCTTTTCAGCCTTCCTCTTTTTCGCCTTGCTCATTTTAGCGGGAGCAGACACCAACGCTTCCTCTGTCAAGTTTACCAGATCAGACGGGTCATCATCAGATCTGTTCCTCTTGCCAGTTTCAGCAACAGGAATAGAACATAGCAGAGGCGAAACGGCAACTTTCGCAGATGCATCTTCTGTAGTCTTGATTTCGGATTCCACAATGACATCCACCGTAGTTTCTTGCGCTGCTTCATCTCTTATATAGCTGCAGCTCCCTCATCTTTGAAAGCTTTCGCCCGTCGCTGCCTTATCCTTTTGATCTGTCTTTTAGACAGACCGACCCCTGAACCAGGCACTGCTTCTGTATCCATTGGCTCTATCGTACTGTCCGAGCTCGCGCTGGGATTAACCATCAGGCCAATGAAAGGCATAAGTGGTGCCTAGAGAGAAGCTGTCCTGGTTCCCTCTAAAACGGTACCAGGATTTGCATGAGTTACATGCACCTCCCGGACCATATTAGATTCCACCTGTCCGGCCCCTAAACCAGGCGCAGCTCCAAAGCCCATCAACTTGTTGGTACTTTCCAAGTTTGCACAAGGTGTGTCGGAGCTGCGGTTATGAGCCGTCCCAGTCTCCTCGAATCCAGCGCCAGGTTTTGCAGAGGTTTTCTGCACCTCCTGAGCCTTTTCCGATTCCTCTGCTCTTGCATCGTTATCGCACAGCAACAGGCTCTCCAGCGATTTGCTGATAGAGCCCGGCGAGGGCACATCTTCAGAGAAGGGAATGTCCTCAACCAGTAGCTTGCTTCCTCCGGGGCCCTGATTTTCAACCCCGGTCATATCGGTCTATTAGTGGTAGTTTGTATCAAATTTCATTACCACTAAATATTTAGTGGTAACAGACATACAAATCAACTACCACTAAACCTTTAGTGGTAGTGGAAATAAAATTCCATTTCAATCCCACTGTCACTAAACATTTAGTGGTAGTGGACATCATATTCCACTCATATTTGTCCACTTTCACCAGCAATCCGTCTTCCACTTGACTCTCCAATTTCCTTTCCACCGCCTGTAATAAAGGAAGTACTCCTCGTCTGGCTTTAATAAATTTTAGGTGTAACTTCCTGTTTTAAGTATAGTCCTGCATGGTACCCCACAATTTTTTCTATTGTTTTCGAATATAGGTTTGAAAATTTATTTAAAATCGATTTTACTTGATTGCCTTGTCCTGCCTCTGAACATACCGCTTGAACGGTTTTTCCACTTTTTACGCTTTCAGTTAATCCTGTATAATTTATGACCAATTCAACTTCACTTTGCATAGACATTCCCTGAACAGTAGAGGTTCTCAATCAGCCCGTACAATATCTATTTTAACTAATGTTCTCTCGCCACCATTACCCAAAAGAAGCCTAAACAATCTAGTGGTGTCATGCAGTTACTATAAAACGTAATTTCGGTTGGCTAAACACTACATCCCTTAAAATACTTTTTTGCATCAGCTACGCTTATAATCGTAACTGAAGCACCGATGTCCACTTAGAAAATCATATTTGGTTTATTGGCGATCAACGTACATGCTATTTTCCTGCGTGCAAGACATCCACCACCATAATCATTAAACAAATCTACCGTATACTCATCCTGATCGTCGTCCTGATCCTAATTTGATTTAGAGATCTTTTCTCCTGGAAACACATTTTTCGCAAATGTTCCTTCCTTTTGCAGAAATGGCACATACTTTGTTTATATTTGCACTGATCTGCCAAATGAGTGGTGTTGCCGCAATGGAAACATTTTCTGTCATTGCTCTCAACGGATGAGCGCAGAGTTGACTTTTTCGGACCGTGCTGTCTTGTTTCTTTCCTTTGTTTCTCTTCCTCCTTTTCATAATGTAATTTATTTATAACGTTGCCAGTGCCATGTTGGTGTAATTCTCCTCCTTCTTTTTCAGCCAATTCGTAGGTGCATGCTATCTAGATTGCATCATCCGATTTCAACACTTTTCTAACAATCGGCCCGGTATTTTTAATTTTGCACACAAAACACAAATTGGATACTCAGGTTCGGGTTCGATTTCCGTCTTATATATAGTTAATTCTCATAACCTTATTATATTCACTATCAATATGAAGTGCATGAGAATTATTAGAAAGTGTACAAGTACACACCTTGGTTGATAATGGCGAATCTGCCAAGGCGATAAGGCCTAAGTGTGTTTCTCGACAGCCACTCCAACCTAACCTACCCAACGACTAAAGGTTGAAGTTTTAACATTGAAAGAATCAAACGTGAATGGTCCACTTGTTACTTTTTAGTCACTGACAAATTTAATGCTTTCGCCATTTTTTATTTTTAAAATTAGTTACCGTCTCGTCGCCAAAATTTCGTGATCAACCGAATAGAAAGACGTTTGTTTGCAGACTTACATATTCGTATTTCATATTCTCTTTGTTTTGACATTTACATATACGACACTTTAATTTTTCAATTTCATCCATTACGTTACCACATTAACATTACTTACTTAACTGTTATGATACTAGCTTTTTTTTCTTATTTTTAAGCACTTAAAATATTAAAATAGCAATACAGAATCACTTAAAAAACCGTTAATTTAAAAATGTAGAAAAAGCTAGAATCATAACATAACAGCATAGAGGGCAGACTACCAAAGCTATCTGTAGGCTTAATGCAGTAATTCCTAGCGGTGCCGTTCCTAAGCCAGGTTAAAAAACAATTTTTTTCTCAAGTTAATTTCTTGATCTATCTACTTTGGTTCCCGATCAGCCTTAACGTGTTAAACGCGATACCCGATATTTTTATTATGAGGACTTGTACTCATTGAGTACATTGATGCTGGTATCGAAATTCTATACTTTTCAAATTTTCCAGTGCAAAAATTAGTACTAAAAAATTAAAATGCATTCAAAATGAAACAGAGCAACTTGTTGGTATTGTTTTGAATACATTTATAATCAGATAATGCTAATTTATATTTAGGAATACAGAAGGTCGGTCAGAACGAATTCTCAATATTAATTATATCAGTGTGACGAGTTCATGTAGTGAACGGATAAAAATTGAAGGAGTTATTGTAAACTAACGAAATTTGGTGCACATCGTTTTTCTGAGCAACGATGCTAATACACAAAATTTTAGGAAATTCAGATTAAAACCACGCCCACCTCTCATAGAACTTTTTAAATTTTTTTAAAGAAAAGTAATGTAATATCAAAATAAATAACGGCAGAAAGTTGAAAATTCTTCAAAATAGTTCCCAAGATTACTTAGAGGTGCCTATGAAACTATTTTGTTATCGGCCACGCCCACCTTTCATATTAAAAAAAATTTTAAATGTGGGATTTAAATACACAAAATTATTTTTTTTTTGTTTATTTCATGTTCCAAAAGCACACATCGTCCTCTGCGCCTTTATAGGTTTCTGACAATATGAATTGTTCTATTTCATCCCCATTTTTCCCATTTTTGGCTTCTTGTCTGTAAACAACTAAGCTGCAGCTTTCATTTGGGAAAGCTTCAAGCTATAAGTTCGTATACTCTCAGTTTTTTCGTTCTCTCACACTCTTCTCCATATGATAAGTTAGGCCTACCTTTCCCGACCCCATACATTCCAGCTGGTACTAAATTCCAAAATCATAAGCCTTAATTCCTTAGTTTTTTTTCTTTCTCCCGAACCAGGTTTCCTATCGATGGTCAAATTCTCCTGAAACTGTTTAATAACATTGGAAACAGTTTGACGGCAGGCCTTCAATTCTTTGGCCAATTTTGTGTAGGACTAATTTGGATTTTTTTGAAAATTTTTAATAATTTTAAGACGTACTTCTTTTTCTTCACTCATTTTGATCAAACTCACAATAAATCAACATGTTTGTCATTAAAAATTACAACTGACATATTTTTCAAAGATAACTAGATCAAAGAAATTTTTAAATTTTACACCCAAAAAAAATTATTAAGTAAAACATGTGTTAAGATTTTTTCAATCTCACTCCTTATGCAAATTTAGTATTGCCTGTTTAATGTTAACAACACTTTTGATTCAGATATCGAGTTACACTCAAGTTATCGAAATTCAAAGATGAAGCATAAATTTGACTTTGTAATGTGGTAGATTGAAAACATAAAAATAAGTGACTTTGAACGCTCATAACTTTTTTCTTTATAAATATTTTCTAACAATCTTTTAGATTTTTCTTAACTAAAGTATTGTCATTGAAACTTTATACCAGAATTTTCAGTTTTCTAATATTACAATTTTTTCTATAATCGCTACACTGCGCCCCACCTGGAAAAAAGTCTAGTCTAGGCAGATTTCCGAGAGTAAAAATTGTCTATGAAAAGATTTTCACTTCGCCGTTCGGATTAGGTATAAAGCAAGATAAAGCAAGATTGCTGAGAAAGAGTTGATCTAAGGAAGCCAGTCTACGTTTCCAGTCGAAAAATCATGATTTCAGACACGTCTTTTAAGTAATTACTCAAATTTTAATTTGGCAAAAAAAAAGCATAACCTTGATGAGAATTCAGGAAAAAAGATAGAATATACGTATGTACAATAGAGCGGGTCGGTCCCCATACAAAAAAAAAAAAAGTTTGAAAAGTCTACCCCCTATTTGAAAGCTTATGTGGAGATCACGAAACCAAAAAAAAAAAATTGTTTTGGACAACCCTAAAAACAGCCAAAATGATAAACAAAATAACTTTGGTATTTGATGTCCGATATTCATAAATGATATGTTGATTGTTGTAAACGTATTGACAAGTGCAATATTTCCTTCTTAGATGTTGTTCATCTCCGAAGTCATATTTCAGTAGTGAAGTCTGTTACTCAAAGTTCTACCCCCTTAAAGGCATTTCACCAAATGAAAGCCCTTAAAAACCATTAAATTCTTGCCCTAGAAGTGTTCAATTAAATCCATAAACAAAAAAGTTATAGTTACTTAGATTTTTGATGCAATTCTAATTTACATTAAATTAGATTTTTTTGTTGTAGCTCAAAACAAAGAATTAAAAGCCCCAGATGATCAAGGAAATACGTAACTGGTTAATTCCGCATCGTAGGTAACGCTGCATCGTATTACTCATTAGTAGGGAAAGGAATTTCATGCAATAAAAAATCGAAAACATGCGCATATAATATGCACTTAAAGTTTAAAAATATGCAACTGAAACTGCAAACAATGCAAAAAATATTATGGTGAGTCTCTAAGTCTAGTATATGCTCTTGCACAGTAGCACGATAGCACAAATTGTAAAACTTTCCAATCCGTACAACGAAACAAAAACAAAATACACGTCAATCCATTCTGCAACACCTAAAAACTTTTCCTACGGCGATACCCATGTATATGTTCAATGCAGTGTAGTGTATGAAGTGTAGTATATTAAATGCAATTCTGTGCCTCTTTCTCACTCTCTGTGTTTACATTTTCTAATATATTTCAGTTCTACGTTAATGTCTCAAATCGTAGTATAATTTAGTATAATATTTTTGCATTTCGTGCTATCGTGCAATGTGCGCTCTCGAATCGTAGTTTAATTTAGTATAAAATTTTTGCAATTCGTGCTATCCTGCAATTATACTAGACATAGAGATTCACCCTATTTTGTTTTTAATTGCATATTTTCGGTAAAAAAACCAAAAATATTGCACGCAATTTAACAAACAAAGGACTAAAACAACTCACTTTAAAATATAAAATAAATTTATAAAAAGCAACAAATTTATAAAATGAACATAAAAAGTTTAACTCAAATCGAATTTAAGTAAATATGTAAATAATCATGAGATCAATCTTAATTTATTGTTTTATTGGCGTAAACAATACAATGTTTTTGAAATGCAAAACTTTCCCGATCGGGTCTTAAAAAATGTTTGTATAAAGAAAATGATCGTTCTACATCAACAGACGGACGATAGGAGCACAAAATTCATTTATAGGATAGTTGTTTCTAGAACAATTTTCTTCATTAATTTCCAAATTTACATATTTGTGCCCCATATATGGAAACCCATTAGAAGGGGCTTTTAGGGTGAACTTAATTGCTCTTATTTGGCCGATGCGCAGTGACGTTTCAAGAGGAATGCTTTCATTATTATATCTTAATAAGATACAATGGAATATCTGCTGAAATAAAAGTTTGGCATAAATCCAAACTAAATATTTTAAGCTCTGCCGCTGCAGAGGTAGTAATCAAAGGCTGTATTGTTTTTTTCCGGACGCGTTCACTCAATTCTTTATGTTTATGGCTTTTCAAATGCTGGTCAACTTGAAATTTATTTCGCAGCTCACTAAAAAGTTATCAAAATTATTAAAAAAATGTAAATAAAAAAAAAAGTATGTGAAAACTTGCATTTATTGTAAAATATGCAAAAATACTCACAGTTACCCAAAAATATGCATTTATAGTAAAAAATGCACTAACGATTGAATGACATTTTAAACGAAATCTAATGGTAAGGATTACTTGACCATTGCAATCTTCAGATGCCCAGTAAAAACATGCATTTGCATGGAATTCCTTGCCTTACTCATTAGTAATCGTTTATTGAGTGCTCTTCTTTGCAAATTCAATTTTGCATGTAGATGATCGCGTGCTCTATATTGCACGTAATTTGCAGTCATAGTAAAAGTAGTACAGTTATTACTATTTTAATTAAATTTCCTAAATAAATTAATTATTTCACTATTTTTTGCATTTATATTAAAATTAATAAAACGTTCGTTTTTTCTAATCGATTTAATTTTTGTGAATAAATTAATTATTTCCTATTTTAATGTTTACATTAAAATCAATAAAATTAAATACTTCAATTAAAAAAAAAATTTGCAAATAAAATAATTTTTTAATGCATTCATATGAAAAATCTGTTAATTTTCTTCAGTTAAGCATTTGCATGGAATTTATTTGGACCGACTGCTCAAATAACTACTTTAAATTCAAATGCGATGCCACGATGCCGTGATTCCGATTACTACTCGTAAATGCCTAGACGATTATGCGAGTACATGAAGGCATCGTTGTATTCGTCAAATGTGTATTTATACCTGTAGCATTGCGTCTCTGAGCCTGTGCTTCGTGAAATTTATTTTCACAACATAAACATTAAAAGCAGTAACCGCTTAAGTCTGAAAATCTCATTTCCAGTAAACACGATTTGAAGTTAATATGATTGGTTGCCACTCTATGTAAGCGAATACCTTTCTTTTTTCATAACTTTTGTTTTAAAAGATATAGAATTCCGGGAATTTCACGTACATGTGCATTGGAATAAGAAGAATACGATTACATTTATAACTCAATTCTGTCTTAAGTCGTTTTAAACGTTTATTGCTTTTGACCACAGATATATTCTTTCTTGAAAAAAAATTCTTCATTTTGTTATAAATACAAATAATTAAATTCTGATTCTGTAAAAAATATCAAAATTGAAAAACTTAAGTTATTTATTGAATTTCAAATTCACAGCTGCCAAAAAAAAAAAAAAACAAAAACTGACCAAAAAAACGAAAACAGAATTGCTCTGCCTGATAACAAAGTAGCTAAATAAATTCATGGTAAGAGAGTATTTGTTATTAGAAAACAAGAATATTGTTTTCAAAGCTTACATTTTAATTTTTGTGTCATGTTTTTCAAGATTTAATGCCACTAAACGAAAATCGATTCGCACTTATAAGAATTACTGATTCAGTTGTCGTTCTAGCTTAAACGAGTCTTTACGGAAAGAAATGTGAAAACTTTGTAAAAGTGAAACAGATTTTAAGCGCCATATGAGAGTGAGACGTGCAACCGTCGATTTTTGATTAGGTACATGGTTGATATTAAAAAATCTATTGATTTTATTTTAATAGCTATAGCTTTTGGTTATTACAGAGAGGGCTTTGGTGCATTGAACCAAAAACCAATAGCTGTGGAAAACCAATGGTAGCCTCCAATAAATAAATTATTTGTACGTTTGGTACATCTGCAATACAGTCACATTTAGGCAATTTGAAACTATTTGATGTGGCTAAGTCTACTGCTTGGATGGTAGTCAACAATTCTGCATCTTGGGCTATTTGTTATGGTCATGAATACATTAAATGGCCACAAGGAGCTGCTGCAGAAGAGACTATAATGAAATTTCAGTCAAAGAATGATATGTTTGGCGTTATATGGGCCATAGGCTGCACACATATACATAATGAGAAGAACTATTTTCATCGAAAGCACTAGCTGTTTAGTTTTACAAGGAGTTGTGGATAAGGGGTGCATCGATATCACTTGTGATGAACCAGGATCATTTTGAATTTACCGTTATGTTGTCATGAAATACATTTCTTCTTGTTTTTTTAAGATTAAATAGTCAGACTGCAAACCTAATTTTTCCTTTAGATTCTTTGGTTTACAGAAACTGAAAATTCGGTGTGCTGTACGAAGGCTTATGTCCTTCATTGTATATAAAATACATCCTTTATTATTATATTACTAAAAGTTCTTTTTAAATTAGTTTATTTTTAAAAATGTATTGAAAACGACCGATTTTCTTTTGAAATAAATGAAAACTACATAGTAGGTCATTTCGTGACCTTTGGAACACAAGTGTGATTGTTTCTCAGGATAACAGAGGGGATAACAAAAAAAAATCATATCAAACTGAAAATAAACAGCAAATCATAATGTTCTTGATTCTTAATTTTTAAAAATAATGAAGTAAAATATTCTGTAATAAAAATAAAATAAAAATCTTTTTTTTTTAATTAAGTCACAACAAAATAAATTCATATAAAAATACTAAATATAAATTAATTAAAAAATAAAAATAATAATCTCTCTATCGTTTCTTTCTACTTTTTCTAATTGAATGCTATTAGAAATTTGTTATTGTTTCCCATATAAAATGAAAAAACAACAAACAATTCTTTTGTATATAATATGAAATAAAACAACAAATTTTTAATAGCAATATAATGGGGAGTAAGAGTTTCTTATCTTATTTCTCCTCAGAAATTGATTTTTTAATTTTAATTTGGCTTTGTAGTTAGTTTTACGAGCAGTCTTTCTTTTTCGTAAATTTGATGGTTTTTCTAGAGATGAAAATGTATTACTGTTTCCGATGGTTGAGATGATATCAGGGCTTGAAGTGTCTCTGTTGACTGTGGTGGAGCCACAGTTACCACTATCGGTTTTTACAAGGACAAATTTTCTGCCGTTAGTTGTGATGCTAATGTTGTTGGTATGGTTATCGGTAGTGTTAGCTAAATATCGATAGATCGGCTCTATCGATTAGATCGATCGAGCGAAAAAATCGATGGTTTCTATAGTATATAATTTTGCTTGTACACACATATGGGTCGTTCCATGTCAGATTTACAACTAAAACTTTTATTTCAACCAATTCTTGAGAAGAAATTAATCGACATGTATTTTTTTATTTCAATGTGTTGTTTTTTATTTTCAAGTTACGATATTTTAAAGTCTTGGAGTTGTAAAAATGGAACGGTTTTCAATCCCTAATTAATTCTGGAAATTTTATAAACAAACTGAATTTTTCCAAACTTGGACATTTTTTTTTAAATGAAATTTTTTTGGCGGCGTTTTGAGGGGTAAACTGAACAGGAAACTGAAAGTGGGGACGAAAGCCGTTAAAAAAAGAAAAAGAAGGACGGGGACGAAAATTATTCAATTCCACAACCACAATGCTTCCATTTGGGGTTATTAAATAGCGAAGTGAAAAACCAAAGAGATGTAGAAATAAAAAATGTTAAAAATCCCTCATATATCCCTGGTATATAAAGCATTAATTTACTGAAAACAATTTTTTAAGTGATTATTTTTTAGAATACGTGTGTGCGTTATTTGTGTACAAAGAAGAATATTTGTTTTCACAATAGAACATAAATGACTGATCTGCAATGAGTGAGAAAGAGATGAGTCGATACAATAATAACGCCATCTGTTGACTTCATAGTACTATGAAAAACATAAACAATTCAAATATATTTGAATCTACTACTATAATGAAAAGAACAACAAAAGCAAAACGTTTTCGCAAGTATTTAGTGCGACAAAAAGATAAAAAATTTACAGCGAGTTATGACTTGTTTAATACAAGTAAGTGTTGTACGTCAAAAACTATTTATTATCTTTTATTAAAGTAGTTTTCTATAGCAACGCCATCTGTTGGCACTATGAAAAACATAAATACGCATATATCAATAGCAATGCCATCTGTTGCTTTTATAGCGCAATACAAAACATAAACAATATAAATATATTCGAACGTACCTCTATTATGAAAAGAACGTCAAAAACAAAACGTTTTCTTAAATATTTAGTGCAACAAAAAGATACAAAATTTACAGCGCGTTAATACAAGTAAGTGTTGCACATCAAAAACTATTTATTATTATTAACGTAGTTTTTCAATAGAAACGCCATCTGTTGATAGCACTATGCTAAACATAAATACGAATATATCAATAGCAACGTCATCTGTTGCTTTTATAGCGCAATGTAAAACATAAACAATATAAATATATTTGAATCTACCTTTTCGTTTACATTAAAAAGAAAACAGTGCAAAATCAATCTACACAAAATTTCGGTAGCAATCAAGCTAGTGTACGTGAAAATCCACACTCTCTACAAAGGAACTTTGACAATTGGGAAAACATTTGTTTTTGCAACAGAGTTGTACTTTCATAGTTAAATTTTTAGGTAAGAATTTATAAGAAAATAATTTGTATAGTATTGCATGAACATAGGGAGAAATAGCTGTTGCTTTTATACTATTTTTTGACTCTTAACATGTTCAAGGTATTTTCTAATAAAGAAAACAAATTTTAATAACATTATTTATACGTTTTTTATTATAAATAAAATTTGTAATTTAGTACTAAGTAATAAAGTAGTATTAATAATCTTCCATTAACTCACTCTTTTCTATCCATTTAAAAAAATGCACCTCTAAAATGTTCAAAATGGTTACTTTTTGAAAAAAGGCATCTACCTCTAAATACTTGTAACATATGTAAAAGTATGTTTTTGGAGATATTTTGCGAAGAAAAAACAATGATAAAGTAAGCCAAATCCAAAATAAACCAGTTTTACGTTGGACTTAAGCACTTTTGATAAATACCATATGGACCTAATTAGTATTGAAAAAAAATCATCTGGGCTTAAGCACAAGAAAACATAAAGCATCTGTATGAATGCGGCCATATGCAAAGCAAAAAATTTAAATTTATTACAATGCATTGCAGAACAAGGAAACAGTGATATTGGCTGAAAGGGACTTTTTTGATTTTGATTATGATTTACACTTACGAAGGGACTTAGTCATTTTTGAAAAAATAGTTAAATAGGTTTTTTAATTTAATTTACATTAATTAGGCTCATTTCTTTTGTTTAAACTATTTATTTGTACGGTCAGTTTGTATTGCATTAAAAATCGTCTATGGCCTTGGCACTTTGGATATGTACCGACTCATATTAACTATTTAAATGTCATGTGCATACACAATTATCTCTCCCAGACTGCTGTTATTACACTTACATATTCCCAGTCATAAACCTACCAAAGAAGTTTCACTTCCATCGAGTGCACTAAGTTGCGCATGTAGGTTTTTTTAGTTTGTTTAGTCTGTAAATATTTATTAATGTGTTAGGAAAATTGTCTAAAAATTTCAGAGTGGGATGAGATATAGTTTTCGAGATATTCAAATAATAACAATTACTACTAAAGTCACCTGGCTTCGAGCGGCGCGCACATGAATTTACATACGTTAAAGTGTACTTAAAGCGCGGTTCACGCAAAATTGGCACGCAGGAATGTTGTTGTATCTTTTTAACCAGAACACTCAGAATAACAAATAATGCATTAAATGATAAGTTTAATATTGTGTTTAATACTATAATATTAAAAGATTTAAATTTCTTTGTTGTGCAAAAAGTTCCGGGTATTCCTTTTAATGGACCCCATCAACCTTAGAACATCCGCTCTGGATACTTTTGAGGCTATTTGGTTCCATTTTAGTAACATTGAATTCACATTTTTGACAATACCTGCATTTTTCCTCAACTTAAATTTTGCAATAGCCCAGTATTTTTCGATCGGTCGAAGCTGGGGGCAATTGGGTGGATTCATATATTTGGGCACTACATCTACTTTATTTATCTGATACCAATCCATGGTTTTCTTAGAGTAGTGGCAACTGGCTAAATCAGGCCAAAACTTCACTGGCGAGTGGTGGTGACGAACAAATGGCAATAGTCGTTTCGAAAGGCACTCTTTGATGTAAATATCAGACGTCATAGAAGAGGATGTCACAAATTGCCTGGATTTGAGACCACAGCTGCAAATAGCCTGCCACACCATTGCTTTGCTTTGCAAATTTATCCATTTTTATGTACATGAATTTTGAGGGTACATTACCACGATTCGTTGCCATATAAAATTTTTGACCTGGAAGCTGTTTAAGATAATATTTTACGTATGATTCGTGATCCACAATAATGCATCAACATTATTATAAAGAAGGCGAGCACGTTTTTAGGCCAGCAAATTCTGTTTGTCTGTTCTATTTGGATATTTTATAGCACGATAGCACTTTAGCCCAGCTTTTATGCGTATTCGTCTAGCAGTACTTTTGCTGGTATTGAATTTTTTGGCACGATCGCTATCCGATAGTCCGGGATTGCTTTTGATGGACCTCAAGATCTTTGCCTTTAATTTTAGGTTGGTGGTTTCCGTTTTGTTCACTTTTTTAGCTCTTTCAACACTAAGAGTTTCTTTATATCGTTTTATAACTCAACATACCGTTCTTTTGGAGATATTTAACACTTTCGCAATCTTTGAACCAGACCACGACGGATTTTCAATAAATTTGTTCACAATCAATTTTCTATTTGCAGCTTCCATTGTGCACACAATCACCAACTTGCGATCAATTAATATGAAAAATTTATCAACTAACGGTAACGGTATTGTAAACAAATCCCAGTAAAAAATTTGTTGTTCTTATGACAAGGGGCGACGTGGTGACCACAACAAAGCGTACCAACTTGGCGTGAATCGCGCTTTACTACCACTTTCTCTAACTTTTGTTATTTGCTTGGTTTATATATGAAATATAAACAAAATTCATAAATTTGTTCTTATTTTGCATGTTACCTAAACGAGCAGGAACGAAATACAGAAAGTTTTCATTAAGGCTGGTTTTACAGTTTCACGTCCATTTTTTGCTTCGTTCGAGTTTCTACTCGGTCAACAGCAAAAAAAATTTCTGCATTAGTTAAATTTAAATTTAGTTGCTGTAACTCTTTAAATCATGAATTTTATGTTTCAAAAATAAAAAACACAGATTTACGTATAGTTTTCCTTCGATTCTTGAAAAACTAAATTTTAGGAACCGGGTTATCTGTTGTGCTCTCCTTGCAGGAAATAAAAAAATGTTAGTGCCAGTGATATTTGTAAGTACAATTTGAAATTCGCTGTTTATTATACATAGTTTTATCGTGTCTAGGAATTTTGAACAAAACTCTTAATACATCAGATAATCGAGGTCATGAAATCTCAGAGACCGATGATAACGAATATCTATTATAGTTAAGATATATGTAAATAGCAGAAAACGTTACTCTTAACTTACTTCAGGTTCTGAACCACACAAAGAAAAATCATCATTCGGGAATTCCCGTTGGTGGTTTGTTTCCTTTTTACATATCATCATCTAAAATCGAAAAAGCCGTAACTATGCAAGTTTTCAATCGACTTTTTGAATAGTTATGATGCACTTGCCCAAACTACGTGTTTCTGCAAAATTTTAAACTTCTACGCCCAAAAATAACGGTTTTATTAACGGAATCAAAAAGACCGTAACTACAAGCTTATGAATTTAATAAGCGAATAGACGTATTTACACACTTGAATGAAACAAAACACTTATTTGAATCTTTTTAAGTAAATATTTCAACAAAAATAAGTGTTCAATGAAAATGCTTGAAAACATGCTTGGAGGGTTCCAAAACGGCCATATGATTTGCCTACTCTCATTTCGACAAAAAGGACGTTTCATTAAGCCTGATAAACAAACCATTTACTGTTGAGTCAGCAATGAAGAAAAAAGTCAAGCTATGAAATATGAACAATTAGATTTTAGTTTCCTATTCTCCAATAATAACACTGTTCTACAAATGGAAACTTTTGAAAACGCGCAGAGACGGGACAAATGCACTTAGGGTAACGGGTAACCGGGGGATCGCTGAGTCCGAATCCGTTGTCCGTTTTGCTCTGCTACGTCACAATTTTTTATTGACATCAAAATTTTTAAAATTGAAAAAACAAAAAAATTAATATGTAGTTCATATTTTTTTTCATTAAAACATCCGTTTTTACAAAAAAAAAATGTTTCAATTTTTTTTAGTTTATAACTTGAAAAATTTAAAAACATCTTTTTTTTTTAATTAATTTAATTTAATTAATGGGGGACTCAGCGACCCCTCATTACCCTAAGTACACTTGTCCCGTCTCTGCTAATTTTTGGCTGTTGAACAGTGTAATATGGAACTAAGTGATACTAAACCGACACAATTTCATTCTACTTAAATCTATAATATTTTTCATTTTACAATGTTTTTTGCTCCTCCTGTAAAAATAAAATGTTTAGTTACGCGTTTTTGGATTTTAAATGACGATATAAACTAAACAAACGACAAAAGTATGCGAACGAAATATAGTAAGTGGCAACAAGTACACTTTAACGTATGTAAATTCATGTACGCGTCGCTCGAAGCCAGGCGACTTTGGTAGTTGTTTTGTTATTATTTGAATATCTCGAAAACTTTATCTCATCCCACTCTGAAATTTTTACACAATTTTCCTTACATATTAATAAATATTTGTAGACCAAAAAAAAAATTAAAAAATGTCCAAATTTGGGAAAATTCAATTTGTTTATAAAATTTTCAGAATTCATATGTTGAATAACAAAAACAATTTTATGTTCATATTTTTTCAATAAGCTTGTGTGATATTCGAACTTTTATTAGTTTGAAATTTTTTCCTACAATGGTTAGTTTTTGAGTAATTAGGGATTAAAAAACGTTCCATTTTTACAGCTGCAAGACTTTAAAATATCGTAACTTGAAAATAAAAACATCACATTGAAATAAAAAAATACGTGCCGATTAATTTCTTCTCAAGAATGCAATTTCTGTTGTAAATCTGACATGGAATATATAACTGTGATAAAAATGAAAAACAGCCTAACTCGACTTAATATGCAAAATTTTTTATCATATACAATTTAAATGAAGTTTTTCATAAAAGATGTTGCAATATAAATATTACAGCATAACAAAAATATTTTTCGTTGGCCATAATTATTATTTACTAAGATATATTTTGTACGTTGCTTGATAATTATTACGATATTATTTATTATTATTTACGTTGCCGGTAACTTTTATTTTATAAGAAATATTTCTTGAATAGAATAGTTTTCTCAACGGTTTTTTTTTTTTTTATCGGCCATTTATCGAAAAAAGGGGCTTAGAAAGAGTGTATGCACAAAAATTGTTTATATCTTTATGCTTAACAACTTTGATTCAGACATTAAATTCGTATCTGTTGAAATAAAGAAATAACACTGTGTGACAGTGAAAATATACTTTCCTCGAGACATTTCTCAAATTGTAGGAATAGTCAAGCAGATAAAAACTGCATACTCAAAATCTTGACTTAGGGCCGAAAAACCCATTTTTGATAGGTAATCAAAATAGTCGTTTAAAACGCCATTCAAAATGAAATAACTTCGGTAGTCCTTAAGATATATTAACAATTTATATATCGTAAGCAGAAGATATTCTTCTTTTCAGCAGAATATAAAAACTTACTCCTGGAAAAAATAAAATAAAGTTACGGGCCAGTATATGCTTGCAACTATCAAAAATGGGTTTTTCGGACCTAAGTCCAGATTTTGAGGGTCAATTGAAAATTTTGAGTATGCAGTTTTTTTCTGCTTGACTACCCCTACGACAGATGTAAACCTCGAAAAAAGTATATTCAAATTTTTGTTTTTTTCACACTGTGTAATTAATAGCCCCTGAAGACCCTATTTTTCCGACTTCAGATCCATATTATGGGAGAAATAGATGTGAAGGAGAAAAACAGAGTTGGCAGTCGTAACCAGCGGCCGGATTACTATAAAACCGTCGGAAAATCCGGCACATAAAATGTGTGTTGCACTGTGTTATGAGTGTAAGTCGTAATATTTTGGTACTTAGTTTTTGATGGAAAAGTGGAGAAAAAAGTGCCGTGCAAATTTGTGCGAAGTCAAACCTATGTATTTCAACAATTTAAATTTCATGACGCTACAAAAATATACTCATTTTTAGATTTTCTAAAAAATTTACAGTACATTAATTTTGTAGATAAAAAAAAAACCCTAAAACTTAATAATTTATCACAGCAACATTATAAAAGATAATTTAATAATTTTTATTTTATTTTGAAGTGCATAGCTGGACAAATTTTTGACATTTTATTAAGAGCTCTAAGTAACTCAGAACTAAAAAATTTCCGTTTTTTTTCAAATTGCATTCATTAAAATTGCATATTGGTTTCAAAATGAATAATCACATACACTCAATTTTTCTTGTAATTAGATAACGTAAATAGCGATTAGATCACTAGAAAATAATTTTTTTAAAGTCAGTGGGGATCTGTTAATACCTAACAATAAAAATAAAACTTAAATTCGACTTTGAATTTATCACGTCTAAATCGATCAAACGCACCACTGTATGCCGTCTTATTTATACCAGTGCTCCATACCATTTTCATGAACAATTAGCTTCGAAACATTGAATGTACATTGCCATTATGTCAATCTGACAGCGCTGCCAAAAGTTATAGGGTTGCCAGATACTTCTACTTTAAATGGCCTTCCCCGTAAAACAATTTGTTCACGTTTAAAATGAATATGCAACAATTTCAATAAAAGTTATCTGGCAATGAGAAAAATATTTTTCACTCAAAATAGTTATGACGTGAAACACGTAACTTAAAAAATATTTCTTACAAAATAAAAGTTACCGGCAACGTAAAAATTTATTATTCTTATTCTTAATACTTATCTATCAACGGAAAAAATATTTCTTATAAAATAATAGTTATCGACAGTAAATAAAATTGTTCTGCTCATAATTATTATGAATTTTATACCAACAAATGAAACCAAAAATTTCTTGATTTTGAGAAACTTTCTTCACAAACAATTTCATTACAGCTTAGTGTCTTTTGAAATAGTGCTATAATTTCTTTAATATTCCTTTTCAAAGGTATTAAACTCGACTGACAAGAAAATAAGCTATTCCTTTTTACCACAGATATGTATACCATACACAAATTTTTTTAGCAACCAAAAAATAAAAAATATTTGTATTCAATTTTAATTATCATATAAAAAGTTATATAAAAAATTCAGTTGCGAAATTAAATCACTGTTTAAATAGTCTTTAGCGGAAAGTATTTCCTGTTTTCAGTTGATGGTGCGGGTTTATCTTGTAAATGCTTTAATTTGTGGTTATGTTTTCTTATAATGTGGTCAAACATGTTTGTAGTATTTCCACAATATTTGTAGTTATTATGTACAACAGATTTGAAATTTTTATCTGGTCGGACACAGTGTCGCATAATCCTAATAAAAAATAAAGTGCACTTTCTTTGCGCAAAAATATATATATGTAGATATGTGATAGTCAAATTCAGTCATTATTAGACAAGAGCAGGTCTCTTTTTAGATTGTGTAAGACTGTAATTATTGAGAAAAACAAATAAGGAAACAACAACAACAAAAATTTGAATATGATTTTGCGCCAATGTGATTACTATATATGCAATATAATACCATTTTATCCTTTTTTTTTTTTCAGCTGGAAGATAACATTTGCAGTGAAATGTTTAGTGATGTTCACAGAATTTTAAACCCATCATCAACAAAGCAAGATAATTTGGAATGGTATAAAATTAATTAGCTTTTAATAAGATTTTGATTTATTTAATATATCACTATATATTTTTTATTCAAATAAAATATTTACATTTGTATCAAATACGATTTGCAAATATTTTCATCTCCAGAATGTTAAACTTATCCATCAACAAAGCAAGATAATTTGAAATAGTATAAAAATTAATTAGCTTTTAGTAAAGTTTTGATTTGTTTAATATATCATTATATATTTTTTACTCAAATAAAATACTTACATTTGTATCAAATATGATTGATGATATGATAATGTTAATTGCAATTTTTATTCATTCAATGAATTCAAACAAGTAAAAAATGGGGTAACCCTTAATCGGTAAATAACGTGGCGGAAAGGTTTTTTTTTTCAACAAAAATATTCAAACGAATATTGAAGTTTGAGCTGCATGGGTTTTCCGAATGAATTTTTCGTGCTGAACACCTCAATGGATTTTTAAAATTTATAGCTTGTTGGGAACAGAATTGAATGTAGTTTAGTGTAAGAAAATATTTTGTATTAGGGTGAATCATTTATGCAATAAAAAACAAAATTTCGAAACTTTGAAGGGGCAGGGATAGCTCAAAAATTCTTCGATTGAGCTGAAATTTTTTCAGTAACCTCACAAAATAAGCTCCGGGGAGTGGATTTCTGAGCAACTTTAAAATCAACCATACAACGAAGGGCCAGTCTAATGCTACAAACTTCGCTAATATCAGAAATTAAATGCTTTTAAATGAGCCCTAAACCAAACTGATCGTATGCGCTCTTAGAGGGGTGCACATTTTATCTTACCTTCGCCAACGGCCAGATTTAATGAACGTAATGAAAAGTTTTTGACCCCAGATTCGTGTTCACGGAAAATTCATTCGGAAACACTAGGAGCCATCTTATTCGCACAAGAAAAGGTTAAATTTGCAGGACAGTATAATGTTTTATTTCTTGTAAAAAGTTTTAGTTATTATTTTAATGTTCTTAACTTGTGTACTTTTTATAAAATTAATCTTCTGCCAATACCATCATTAGTGTCTTCTTGCCCATATAATTAAATTTCAACTAGAGTTTTAGTTGTTTTCCCCCCTGATCCCACCATTGGTATTTTTTTCTTAAGATTGTAATCTGTTAAGTTTTAAAATTCTAATCTGATAATATCAGCTGCCCGTTTCTGTCCGCGTTTGCGTTATCTCCCACAAACCAAAGCTTTTGCTTCTGCAGTGCAACTGTAATTTTTTGTGCGGTGTTTTTATTATATTTCAACTAATACGGATTTGATTATTCGTTTACTTTTATGTTCGTTTTATAATTTTTAATAAATAGTCTCTCTAATTTTTTTATTTTGTAAAACTCAATCTTATTCAAAACTTGTTATATTTAAAAAGAAATTTAAATTTTTTTGCTTATACGGGGTGGAAAGGGGTAACAGGGGTTGGGTATGTAGGTGTTGTGTTGTTCAACCACGCACATTTTATCATATAATAATTTTCACATTGTTTTAAAGCCGTAACCAAAATTTCACCTTTCTATCTCAACTGAAAGTACTTTTGGCCGCTTACTCCATACATGTCCGAGCACTGTGCAATGGTTTGAATGATATTGTTCTCCAGTTGGTCAATTATTGTTGGTTGGTTAGCATAAACCAGCAACGTAACGTAGCTCTAAAAAAAGTCTGAGGACGATAAGCCGCACGAATCTTAGCGGCTATTCCACATCGCCTCGTCTGGAAATAGCTCAAACAAAAAATCAGTTATTTTCAAAATTCAAAACGAAATAGATTTGGTTCATGTTTATCATTTCTTGTGCATCAATTTTTTTTTTTTAAATTTTGTACGGTTATGATAGTAAACATGCAAAAATTTATGAATTTTAAATACATGTCAATTTTGGCCATCTGAAACCATATTATTTTTCTCTCGATATTCGAAGTATGGCCGTTCGATTATGCAAAACGTTTTTGATGGGAACGATATTGGGCTGACAATTTACAATTAAAAAAACACCATCCTTTAAAGCAGGGGTGATCTCCAAAAATATTTTGGGAGCCAAACAACAACAACAACAACAAATTTAAGAAATGTGTTAAAAAAAATAAAGCACACAAACAACAATCCCTGATTGGATCGGGCGGTGCAAAATATAATCAACAACAACCATTTTTGTGTTTGTTGTAAAGAGCAAATTGAGCTACTGGCACAAGACACCAACAACACAACAGCGCACGGTGCTAAATGAAAGCAAAAGCTATGGATTGATTTCGGCAGCAAGAACACATCAAATCGAAATCAAGGGAAAAACAAATATTCTTAGCATGCGATCGCAACAACAAAAATTCATAGCAATGAAATGATTTCGTCAACGAGCCTCAAAAAATATTCTTAGCGCGAGACCGCAACAACAAATATTCATAGCAATAAAATGATTTCGACAACGAGGCTCAAGTTAAGGAACGTATTCCCATATCTCACAAAACCAACCAAAACAACAGTATCACCTAACAAACAAAACTAACCAAAACAACATTGCCACTTAGCAAACAGAACCAACCAAAACAACAGTATCACCTAACAAACAAAACTAACCAAAACTACATTATTACTTAGAAAACAGAACCGACGAAAACAATGTTACAAAAAGCAACCAATCAGAGTGCGACATGTAAATGCCCTGAATAATATAAATAGCATTAAGTGTACCAAATGTAAGCTAATCTTAAAAGTATAAAAATAAAGCAACCACACAAATTGTGCGGAAAAATATAACTTTTTGATTCAATTAAATCTGCAAAGTTTAACTGGGGGCTCAACCGGGATAGCATTCTTCACTTTGCTATCTAAACAGTCGGTCCTTGAAAAATAGGACACTTATCAAATCCCACGGTCTCTGAGAAGGATAACACAAGGATACCGGAAAATTGTATCAACAGCCAGCAACTGCAGACCTTGAAACAATAGGAAGCAACCGCTGCACAACAATCCACGAAACTGGAATACATAAAAGGGCTATGATCAAAGAAGCAACGAGCTAGAAGAATCTGCTGTAATGGACACAGCCACTCTTAAAGCACATATCGATATCTTCACTGTAGCTGTAACAGTAACGACTAGAGTTTGCTCAAAGAATTAATGTAATTGAAAGTAATCAAGCCGCTTTTCCACACATTACTCCAATTGTGCAACATGAAGCTATACACTTGAACATCACAGATCCAAAGTATATTGATTTAGAACTTTTTAAATCATTGCCACACTTTGACGGCGACAAATCGCAATATCGATCTTGGCGAGTTCAAGTTTGGACTTTTATGGATAGCATAAAACACTTTTGCGCACATTACGTTATAGCTGAAGCAGTCCGCACATTTATCATTGGACTCAACAGCCAATACACACGACTTTACAGCCACAATCCAAAGGATTTGGAGATAGCATTTGCCATTGTAAGTACCATTTATCACGATAATGCGAACTAACGGTTCGATTCACAACCATCAACATCCAGATTTAAACGCCAACATTTCAAACCTCCAGAGCGTAACTGGCAACGAGAACACAATAGAAATGATGGTAAGCCTCGATTCAACCCAGAAATCAGACTGGGGGGTAGTTAACTAAATAATCAGTTAACTATGCATTCAACTTCAATTGAAATAGTTGAAATGTAGTTGATATTTTTTCAACTATAACTGAAATAGTTGAAATGTAGTTGAGATTTTTTCAACTACAACTAAAATAATTAAAATATAGTTGAACATTTTCCAATGATATGTATTGTTAAGAACGCAATGGTGTATCATACGGAGAGGAAGACCGAAAGACCTTTTGGAGTGTTTTTTTTTCCTCGTTGGGTCTCTACATTTATCGGTACAAACACTACTTAGTACACGTATATAACACATGAAAGGAAAGTTTAATTATATGCAATCAAGCCGAGACTTCTATATCAAATCTCACAAAAGCAAATGCGATAAAACTGCCAGAATTCGTCTCTCTGCTTGATTGTATGTAGCCGAATAACAGTTGCATTGGAAAAAAACTGCAAGAAATCGACTCTCTGCATGATTGTATGCAGCCGATCCCCATATGACTTCGTTCGCTAAACACTAACAACAGCATAACTTCGTTTCTTATTAGTTTCGTATGAGTGCAATAACAACACGACTTCCGTTGCAAAATTTTCGATTTACCCTCGCTAAAGAATTTCACTTCAAAAATTTCAACTACATTTCAACTAATTTAGTTGTAGTTGAAAAATTTCAATTATCACTAAAATAGTTGATATATAGTTGAAATTATTTCAACTACAACTGAAATAGTTGGAATGTAGTTGAAATTATTTCAACTTCAACTAAGTGATAGTTGAAAAAAAAAGTAGTTAACTACCCCCCAGTCTGCCAGAAATGCGTGTACAACGAGACAACTACCGACACAATAACAACTATCGCAGCGCAAATCAACAAGCATCAGTCCCTATGGAAGTGGACAATTCTCACCAACTTTTTCGCCAAGCCACAGCTCCAAGAAATGGTCCTCCGCCTGCACATGACAATCCATTCAAACGTGACAGGAATTTTTCATCCAAAACTTTGATAAACACAAGATGCACCGAATCAACAACACAAACCATGAAAAATTGCAGCCAGAAGAAGTTGAAACTTTCGAAGACCTATATGAAACAGGCAGTACTTTTTTAGGCGTGTGAACGAGTTACCATGCATCCAGACACATTGTGGCATGACTGATATATCAGTTACAATATTAGTGGACACAGGATCTACTAATAATTATATTAATTATAAATGTAATATAGGTAAGTCTGTACCTATAAAACCATTTAAAGCAAAAACATTACATGGAATATCAGTGATAAAAGCAAAAAAAGTGATTACGATGTTAGGACATAATTTAGTGTATTTTGAAATCAAAGAATTAAAAGCATTTGATATGAATTTAGGCGAACATGGTCTCAGATTAAATAAAGCAGAGATTAACCTCTTTGATTACAGTTTTAAGTACCAGAAGAAAGTAGTTAAGAAAATTGAACCGCGTATTAATTATACAATAAATAATTCACAGTACGAGGACGAAATTAAAAGAATAATGCTAGAGAATAAAAATATTAGTGATACTTTACCCTTAATAACGACTATTCAGAGTATAATTAGAACACAAACAGAAGATCCTATTTGGACAAAGCAATACCTTTATCCTATGGCAGACCATGACTTCGTTAATAAAGAAATAAAGAAACTTCTACAGAATGAAGTCATTCAGAGAAGCAAGTGTCCATATAACTCGCCTATTTGGACTGTTCCAAAGAAAAGACTTGACGTGATAAACCCAAGAGGAGGATGGTAATCGATTATCAGAAAGTAAATGCCCATACCATAACTGACCGGTACCCAATACCTGATGTTAATATGACCATTCAAAATTTAGGGAAAGCTAGGATATTCTCAACTATAGATTTAAAATCGGGATTTCACCAAATTTTAATAAAAGAATCTGATCGTGAAAAAACCGCTTTTGCAGTCAATGGCGCGAAGTATGAGTTTGTTAGGATGCCGGACTGAAGAACGCAGCCTCAATCTTTCAACGATGCGTAGACGATATTTTGCGAGAGTATATTGGCAAGTTCGCGTACTTCTATATAGAAATCGCATTTTTTCCAAGACCTTGGCCATATAATTAAACATAATCGCGTGACAATTGACCCAAAGAAGATCCAAGCTATAAAAGAGTATGCAGCCCCAAAGACTTTGAAAGAACTAAGATCATTTTTTGGATTAACAAGTTATTATAGGAAAATTATTAAAAACTTTATTATTTACTTGCGATTCATTTATTTCCTAGAATCAAAGTGCACTAGTAGAAGTGTAGTTAGACGAAGCGGTACTTGCTGCCTTAAGCAGAATAAAAAACGCTCTGCAACAGCAGGTGGGACTGGAGCTGTCCTTTCCCAATATCACCAGCTCATTGCTTTTATTTCTCGGACGTTAACCTACACTGAACAAAATTATAGTACGAATGAAAAATAACTTGTTGCTATTGTATGGGCACTACAGAAGCTCCGAAATTTTTTGTACGGTATCACTGATTTAACCATTTACGCTGACCACCAGTCACTTATTTATTTTATTTCGGAAAAAAATCCGAACACCAAATTAAAAAAATGTAAGAATTTTATTGAAGAATTTAGTCCCAAGCTCGTCTACAAGCCTGGTCACCGAAATGGAATAGCCGACGCACTGCCCCGTCAACAAATTAACAATACAACAGACAGCTCGCAACATTCTGCACAAAGTTCTTCAGTTGACCAAATTAAAAAAGTTAACCAACCTTTGAACTCATTTAAAAATCAAATCGTACCCATTTATGATCCCCAAAAAGACACAATAGACTCGCTAACTACATGCCCTGGTAGGTCACGTCACACGCTCTATTACAAAGATAGGCAAGATATTTTATCCAAGTTAAAACAAGTGATTCAACCAACGGTAACCAACGCACTGAAAATAGACGAAGAGATACTATTTCATTTTAAGGATGACATTATTTTGCACTTCCCCAACTGTACCTTTGTGTTGGCACAAAACTTGTTAGTTGACGTCACCAATCGAAACGAACAAAAAGAATTAGTGGGAAAAACCCACAGACGTGCACACCGAAATTATAAAAATAATGAACAAGAAATATTGCTTACTCACTTTTGGCCTAACATCAAAAAGATGTGTAAGGAAGAGACAATAGATTGTCAAATTTGCTTGACCAAAAAATACGAACAACAACTAAACAAACACCCAATTGGAAAAACACCAATACCAATAAAGGTAGGAGAATATATACAGTTGGATATATTCCACATGAATAATAATATGTATTTAAGTTCTACGGACAAATATTCAAAGTATGGTTATCTTCGCAAACTTGAGACAAAAGTAGATTGTCACGAATACATAGAAGAAATACTTACACAAGTTTACCCGAACGCAAAGAATTTAATGACCGAAAATGAAAATGTGTTCATCAGCAATATGGCAAAAGCTGTGTACAGTCGACTACAAATACAACATACGACCACACCACTAAATCATTCGACAACTAATGCTCAAGTGGAAGGGTTGCATAGTACTTTGACAGAAATCAGTACAAGTCTACCTAGTGAAAACAATACAGCTCCTGGTGAAGAACTTTTTAACGGCATTCGCCAATATATACTTCCAAAATTATTACCCTATATTGCATTTATAATACCATTCTCACTACCTCTGTTTTCCCATTTGTCTGGAAAAAAAACTAAAATTGTTCTTGTCCCTAAAGCTAATGACGACTTTAGACCAATTGCTATTCTTCCTTTCCTCTCAAAAGTATTTGAGCTATTGATATACAAGCAGCTAAATAACTTTCCCACGAAACATTCCTTACTGCATAATAAAAAATCTGGCTTTCGTAAAGGACACAGCTGTATAACTGCCTTAACCAGTGCAGTCGAAGATATACGCCTCAATCTAGATGACAATAAAGCTACTTTATTAAACCTACTTGATCATTCTGAAGCTTTTGACAGCGTTGACCACAATATTCTGACAACAAAGCTAGCTAAACTTTTTGCTCACTCCGCTACCTCTATTAACCTGGTAAAGTCCTATTTCCAAGGTAGAACACAAGCTGTTTGACATGGCAATAACATTTCAAAGTTTCTGCCTGTTATCAGAGAGGTTCCTCAAGGGTCCGTTTTAGGACCACTTCTGTTCTCACTGTATATCAATGACCTACCTGATGTACTAGTAGGCTTAAACATTCACATGTACGCTGATGATGTTCAGCTTTTCTCCTCTTGTAATGTAGATGATATATGTGGATGCATTAGCAACATCAACAAGAATTTAGAGTATGTTAATGATTGGGCAAATATGAATGGTCTATCACTGAATCCTAAAAAATCGCAAGTTATTGTAATTTACAAGAAGTCGTTAACTACCTCTGGTTTTCCAGATGTTGTCTTCAATGGCTCTATAATTAACTATGCTACTAAAGCAAAAAACCTTGGAATTACTTTTAAGAAAACATTAACGTGGAATAGTCATACTTTTAACGTCATTGGAAAAACTTATGTTATGTTACGTGCGCTGTGGACTACCCAGTATTTCACACCTCACAGAATTAGACTACGACTTGCGAAATCCTGTCTTGTTCCAACGCTTTTGTACGGTTGTGAAATATTTTGGAATTGTGACTATGTATGTAAACGAAAGCTTATTGTCTTATTTAATAACATTACTCGTTATGTTTTTGGGTTAAAACGAACTGCCTCTGTGTCTTGTTTTTCTAAACGTATTTATTCGATGTCATTTGAAAATATTCTCATATCTCGCGCACTACAGTTTTTGCATAAAATTTATAATTATAAACAGCCTGCATATTTATACGACCGATTAACTGCTACGCGTTCTCATAGAGTTAATACATTCGTTCTATTTAAATTTAATTTACTTTAGGAACGACAATTCTTTGTTAGTACAATTCGCCTTTGGAACTCGCTGCCAATCAATATTGTCCAAATAAGAAATTGAAATTTTTAACTATTCGTGATTTTTCTGAATATATCTACTGTCAAAGGTTCCTGCTTCGTTTCTTTCTTTTTTTTTGCTTTTTTTTTTTTTAATTTGTTTCATAACTGTTTTGATTATATAATTGACTTCTATTCTTGTTTTTACCTGTTATATTCAATAATTTTATACTTTATATTTTGTAACTTCTTATCTGTGACTAACACATTCATAAAAAGATTTTAAATCTAGTAATGTTAGGATGCACTTACATTATTAAAATAAAATAAATAAATAATAAGACTATTCACTAGTCTACAGTATTCAAACATGAGGACGTTTTTTTCAATCGCGAGAAGTACCCTGAGATTAAAGAAATCCTTCAGAGCAATCAGGAAAAGTTACTACAATATCACAACGAAGGACGAAAGATCATCACATATAAATCTGATGATATCGTCTTCTCCAAAACAGACCGCAGGAATAAAATTGCTTCACGGTATAATAAACACAAGGTTAAAGATGATGTCCTATTCATAAGGACAGTATTCGCAAACAAGCCACACAATGCGATTCGCCGCATTATTAGTTAAATTATTTTTAATTTTTGCCACATCCTATTCCGACTTAATCACGAACCTTAAGGACAAGAAGTATGTATTGACAGAGACGGATCCGGTTTACCTCTTTGGGAACACAACGTATCTGTACCACGTCGTGAACCTGACGATTACCTCACTCCATACGAGAATATCATGAAGTCTAAATACACTACTGAGGAAAACCAGGAGGAATCAATCCTAATTAATGAAATCGAAGAGCTCAAGACGCAATTGATTCCTTCAAACCATAGGCTCCGACGCTCACTAAACTTTCTAGTTTCTATTCTCAAGTTTGTTACAGGTACTCCTAACCACCACGATCTCATAGAAATCAAGACAGGACTCAACCAGTTGATAGAAAATAACAATCAACAACGTAAGATTAACTTACAGTTTGAGAAAATATTAGAGACATTAGACCCTAAGTCCATTACTGAAGAATTAATTATTACAGAAGTTTATAAAGAATTAGAAATAATAACAAATACTATTAATTTTGCTAAAACTGGAAGCTTTTATTCAGGTACTCTAAATTTTAAAGATATTCAAGAAATTGTATCCACAGAAGATTTCAGCATAACCTTAATTAATATTTTAGAATACTCTACCACTCATGTTTGTATGTATCAAAATACTATTATAACAATCTATGAATATCCCATAATCAATAACCGTTGTAAACTTTATAATTTAACACCTTCAACATATAAACACAGCAAAGTCCAATTAGATGCACAAGTTGAAAAGTGCGAAGGAAATTTCATAAAAATTTCCAAATGTAAAACTAATCATTATAATAGCATTAAATATTTGTAAACAAGAGTCCCCCGATAATTGTACTATTCCTTTGCTTGAGAACAAAAAGGCACAATGCAATATTTAATTGAATCACTCATTGTACTAAATCATGGGAATATAATCATTGATGGAGAACATTTATGGCATGTTACAATATGTTACCGGTCCAAACCTTATACAATTTAACCATAGTACTATCTTAGATAATAAAATGTATTATAATCATGATCAGGAAATTAAAAATGTAATTCAAGCTCATCAGGGTGAACAATTGGAGGTACTGAAAATATTAACTTCTAACTCAGATTATAGATTTTCAAATATTCAAGAAATGTTTAAGTTTATGATCCCTATTGAAGAACATCCATGGGAATTTACACTGTACTCAATAGGCGTTTTTCTTTATTAGCTCTGAGTAGAGCACGAGTTGTCAGAAAACGTAATCGTGTTTCTTTTTTGCTCTGAGCACTCGGAGCAAACTTAAATGTGTTTCTTTTTGTGATTAGAGCACGCTCAGAGCGTGCTCTACGTGCTCAGTTGAAATTGACCGAGCAGACAGCGCGATGGAAAAAAATATTTTGACAGAATATACAAAAATTTTAAATGGGGAACAAGGGCTCAGAATAATTATTTTTTCCATTTTGCACAAAAAAAATCAAAGCGATTAAAAAAAACTTTGTTGAAAAATAAACTTAATTATAAATAGCTGACAGTTCGGGCTCTATGCGCTTTAAAATTAAATCAGATTTGTCAGAGCGTGCTCGGTGTGCTCGTGCTCTACTCTACTTCGTGCTCTGAGTTAAAAAAGAAAAACGCCTAATACTTGCTGTTACCACTTTAGCCTTATTAATCTACGCTGCAGTCAAAACATGCAGATGCTATCGAGTGCATCAAGAAGCTAAAAAGAAACAATTGTTCGACCAAATATACTAAACTGAACTTCGCCAACTCCAAGCCCAGATGTTTTCATTTTAACACAGAGGAGAGTTAAGGAACGTATTCCCACATCTCACAAAACCAACCAAAACAACAGTATAACCTAACAAACAAAACTAACCAAAACAACATTGCCACTTAGCAAACAGAACCAACCAAAACAACAATATCACCTAACAAACAAAACTAACCAAAACAACATTATTACTTAGAAAACAGAACCGACGAAAACAATGTTACAAAAAGCAACCAATCAGAGTGCGACATGTAAATGCACTGAATAGTATAAATAGCATTAAGTGTACCAAATGTAAGCTAATCTTAAAAGTATAAAAATAAAGCAACCACACAAATTGTGCCGAAAAATATAACTTTTTATTTAATTAAATCTGTAAAGATTAACTCATACGACAAATAAATAATTATTTGAGCAGTAAGCTCCATTGATATACAAGTATTTATTATATATTTAGTAGACTATGAAAATTAAACCAAAGCGTTAATTTTCAAAGTTTTGTGTACTTTGTTCATGTCTAGGTTAGGCTTAATAAACTTATGTTGTCATCAGCACAATAGTGTATATAGAGACAGGCAAATCATACGGCCGTTTCCGTCGGTTTACAGTTAAGAAGTAATTTCTTTCCAGTTTTTTGAGCTTGAGTATCAACCTACAAGTCTAATGGCTGCTACCGGAACACAGTGGTCTGAGAAATTATTCTAGCACGACATAAATCAAAAAATTTCATGTCGTGAATTCCAATGACCAATAAAATTTCTTATTTTAAAATAGTTGAATCCCCTATTTTCAATTAATGCTCATCAAAAAAGGTCAAGACATGTTGTCACGGCAACGATAAAGTTGGTTTGTGTTTGGGCTAAACAGCAAAGTGGCGCAAGGACGTATATGCAGGTATTTCATTTTTCGTTTTTTTTTTTTCAGAATTCCTGGAATTCCTTTTCAGAAACTGGTGGTATCGGTTTTTGGTGAATACTGGTACATTTTTAAAGTATTTTGTTGCGCGTTTAGATTATTTCATCATTTAGTAAGTATGTGGCAGCTTTTTGAAAAACTCGTTACTTTGGTTTTAAAAAAGGAAGAATACAATCTTTACATAAACTTTTAAAAGTGTTTTATGAAGTTTTAAGTTCTAATATTGATTAACTTATTCCTTATAGCATAATTAAAGAGGTAAATTGTTGCAACATCGCCACCGACAAGAATATATAACTCTGTAAACACAAAAATGCAACATTGCCCTGAATCATAATTTCATTTTTCTTCATTATTCATTTTCGCTTTTTTATTAATGCACAAGCGTCTTTTTTCTGAAAAACCAAAGTAAATTAAAAAGAAAGAAATATTGAATTTTGTTTATAGAAATATAGTTTTTTAAAGCTGTTTACTCGCTCGTATAGTTGTGCGTGTTTCTCTTTTTGCATTTTGACGGGCGGGTGACTGCTGTGACAAAGTTGGTGGACCAACATTTCTTTAAAAAATTTGAAGGTAATTTTGCAACACAAACATACGGTCTCAGGCACGTATATTTAATGAAAGTGTACAAGATAAATATAACACGAATAACATGGGCGCTCATAAGAACACACAAGTAAATTTCGATAAAGAATTTCGTAAGCAAACGAATGGTGGTAGAGGCTGCGTTGACTTTAGGGGTGGTTTCAACTGTGGTGTAGGTTGCGAAGGTAATCAGCACAGTTACGATCCAATACTGGCATCGAATGCGATTTTACGACCTGAACAAATACAAGCGAGACACGCCTTCCCAAATGAGCTGCCAACTTTTAGCGGCAAACCAGAAGAGTGGCCAATTTTTATTAGTAGCTACGAAAACTCGACGCGAATTTGTGGATTCACTAATGATGAAAACTTGCTCCGTTTGCAGTGTGCGTTAAAGGGGACAGCTTTAGAATATGTCAGCAGTCATTCCTGCATTAGTACCCTAAGTTATTTCTACTCTACGTATGGTTTTTGGTAGACCCGAATTTATATTAAACAACTTGCTAGAAAAGATTCGATCATCGCCAGGGGTTAATGCACACAAACTTGATACTCTCATTACATTTTCATTAGAAGTAAAAAATTTATTTGCAACCATGGTAGCGGCAGGGCATTCATCGCACTTGAATAACCCAGTACTTCTGCAAGATTTAATCCACAAGTTGCCAGCTCAATTAAGTTTAGAATGGGCACCGCATTCCAGAAAGCTAGAACATGCCAACCTGTTAGACTTAAGTCATTGGCTATTCGACTTAGCAAAGGCGGCCAGTTCCGTAGTGACAAAACCTAAAACAGTAAACAAGCAATCAGAGACGCGTAAAGCACATCGTGTTGGGTTTCACGAACAACAGGTTGAAAATGAAGTCATAATAGAAGGAATACAACAACAAAAAGAAACACGCAGGTGCTCAGTGTGCACTGAAACACATTTTATAGCAAAATGTCAGCAATTCAAAGCAATGTCATACAATGACAAATGGAATGTTGTCCACCGCCTAAAACCATGTCGATCTTGCCTAAAGTCACACAATTCTCAGTTTTGCACAGCGTCGCGATTGCGGTGTCGACAACTCTACCGCAAAGCATCATTTTTTGCTTCAAAAACCTAAGGTCAGTAAGGCCAAAACTAGCGTGCACAATGTTATTGCCATGCATATCCATAAAACTTCGAATGTCTTGTACAGGATTTTACCAATTACAATTCATAGCCAGCACGGAACTGTAGATCTGTATGCACTACTAGATGATAGGTCTGGACCAACAATAATTGAACATGATATCATGAAGCAACTGTAGTTAAGTGGTAAAAAATCTGAGCTGTGTTTCGTTGGACCGATGGTTCCACAAGATTTGAGAATAAATCCATGCTTCTTAACCTTCAAGTAACAGCAAGGGGCAAAAATAAAATGTTCACACTACGTGATGTTCACACTGTAAATAAACTTGATTTGCCATCGCAATCACTGATGATGTCAGAGCTGTCAGCTAAGTATAGACATCTTAAGTCTTTGAAAGTAGAGTCATATCAAGACGTGATGCCACAAATGATAATTGGCTTAAATAATAAACACGGTTGCTATGCCTAATAAATTCAGAGAGGAAAAATTAGATGAACCCGCTGCAACAAAGACAAGACTAGGGTCGACAATTTATGGCATTACTGAAGGACGCAATCACATGCCACCTAATAACCTTCAGCTCCACATATGCGAATGCAATAATGACATGGCACTTCAGAAACTTATGATTGCAAACATGAAACTTTAAAGTGCAAGCTTAGAATAGCAAAAACATATACATGATGCCAATGAGGAAAATATACTCACACGATGTGTAAAGCGCACAGGCAATAATTTTACAACCAAGTTGCTCTGGCGTTCAGACAATATAACTCTGCCAAACAATTACGATTCTGCAATGAAAAGTCTCGTTTGTTTTAAAAAAAGTTAGATGAGGACCATGATTTAAAAGTCCGAGTCAATGCGCTTATACATGATTTGGAAGAAAAGCAGTACATACGAAAACTTGATGCGCATCAAATAGCGAAAGATTTCAAAAGCATGTGGTATCTACCAATTTTTTCTGTTATTAATCCTAACAAACCAAATAAAACAAGATTGGTTTGGGATGCAGTGGCTCATCATCATGGCGTTTCTCTCAACGGGTGTCTCGGGAAGGATCCAGATCTGTTATGACCACTGATATACGTGTTATTAAATTTTCGTATAGGGAAGATTGGCATTTGCGGGGACATTTGTGAAATGTTCCATAGGGTCAGTGTAGATGAGGAAGATCAACACTCACAACGGTTCCTTTGGAGTGACTGTAACACAAACCACAAGTTGCTCACCGTCGATTGCCCAAATTCTCGGTTTGAGGTAGCAAACAAGCAACGTCGTGTTTACATTTAGCACGATGTTTACCAAGGCCAGCAAAGAATTCTTGTGCGCTGAGAAACTACCAACCAAAAGAGAGCTCTTACGATTGCTGATGTCAATATTTGATCCCTTAGGGTTCTTATCGTTTTATGCCATTCGCATAAAAATTTTACTTCAAAGCATATGGCTAAGTGGCATTGATTGGAATGACCCAATGAGTTCTCGAATTCATGGCAGCAATGGCTCTCATTACTCAGGCACGTAAATGAGGTCCTTATCCCAAAGTGCTACTTTGGTAACATAAACAACCACAATTGCAGAATTGAATTATACGTATTTGTTGATGCAGGTGAATCTGCTTGCGCGGCCCTAGCGTATTTCAGAATTGTTAATGACACAAATATTCATGTTTTGCATGTAGGCTCCAAAACAAAGGTAACACCCCTGCGTCCTATATCAATACCGCTAATGGAATTACTCGCCGCGGTATTAGGATCTCGCAAAGCTGATGGCATTACCAAGGGCCACGATTTTATCGCTATACACGAAACCATTTTCTTACGTTTGGAAGGCGCTCAGAAAAAAGATACGACGTTCTCTTCAACTGTATGACCTATCATGCAATATATATTGAAGTGGCATATTCACTCACCATGAATTCCTGCGTAATAGCGATTAGAAATTTGATGGCTCGAAGAGGTGCTCCTTTACACGTTTTCCGCAACAACGGGACAAATCTGGTTGCTGCAGAGAAATCTCTCCGGCAGCTAGACTTGAGCAAACTGCACGTCCAATTTACAACTGCTGAAATGAAATTGACATTTATTCCACCTGCAAACCCCCACATGGGCGATGCGTGGGAACGAATGATACGCTTGTTTAAAAATGTTATGACACCAGAGACCAAGCTAACAGACGAGAATTTAAACAACTTATTTTTAGAGATTGAGAGCATAGTAAATAGCCGTCCTCTTACATATTTACCACTGAACACTGTTGAAGAAGAAGCTCTTACCCCAAATCATTTTTTACTGGACAGTTCATCGGGTAATAAATTACCAGTCAAGTTCTCTCCAACAGATCAGTATGTTAGAAGTTGCTGGCGTCACTCCCAGTTCTTGGCAGAAAAATTCTGGAAGAGATGGGTGACTGAAATGTTGCCGACATTAACCAGAAGGACTAAAATGGTATGACAAGACGAAGCCAATTAAGCAAGAGTGATCATAATTCATCCAAATCTATCTCGATACTCCTGGCCTAAAGAAATCGTAACAAAATCAATCGCTAGATGTATTACTTGACTTTTTTTTAGTTATAAGTCTAAATATTTAAGTATTTTTTACAATTTGAATCATTTATTTTCAATTTTCCAAAACCTTTAATTGCAGCTAATTCCGTGCTAAAATTTTGTCAGTAAAACTAATTCCGTGCTAATGCGAATATATTTCCTGTTAAAAATAAAACAGATTAAAGAAAATTTATATATTTTTTTACTCAAAAACCTGAGAAAACTGAACAATGAAAAAGTGCAAGAAAATTAGGTAGCTTCTATCGTATCAACTTTTTAAAAGGTATATTAAAAATGTTGCGTTATATAAATACTAGGAGTGAACGAATTTATCTTAATAGACAAGAATTTGATTTCTGAAGCAAAGTTGTTAAACGCAAAGAAATAAAAAATTTTTGGATACACATTTTTCCTCCATCTTCTACCCTTCCTCTTAAATATTGGGTTTTACATCCCCTAAACATTTAGTGGTAGTTGATTTTTATTTCCACTACCACTAAAGGTTTTGTGGTAGTTAATTTTTATTTCCACTACCACTAAAGGTTTAGTGGTAGTTAATTTTTATTTCCACTACCACTAAAGGTTTAGTGGTAGTTAGTTGTTATTTCTACTACCACTAAAGATTTAGTGGTAGTGAAAACTATAGTGCAGTCAAAATTTAGTGATTAGATCCCCAGTCTGACTTGAAATATAGTTGCAGAGCAATTAATTGAAGAATCTTATTACACATTAAATATTTTTAGCACATTGCATTCAAGCATATTGAAGGTCATTTCATATCAATCATATAGATTATATGATTATAATATATTGATGAATAAGCATAATTAAATTAGGTAAAATAATAATATAAGTTTTAACCAATAAGAAATTACCCAATAGTAATTAAGATAAATATTATATGCAATTTAAAAAAAGGGTATATAAACCCATACAAACAAAATAATAAAACAGAATTGATTCAAATCAGACTTCTCGTCTTTGAATTATTTTCTAGTTAGGGACTTACCTTGCTTTCCTTACCAAGGAAACCAGCAAAGTAAGACTAACAGCGCTTGCGCTAGTAAAATTGACACATTAGCTAAATATACCATTTCTATCTTCAACCTTTACATGACGATCCTGCCAAATCAATAATTTATTTAAAAGCAAAATAACATTTAAATTAAAAGTAAGGACAGAAAATAATGATATAAAAGTATGCATTCAAATAATAATGGAAAAGATCAGCAGCCATAGCCACTCTATTGTATAATACAACAACAAAAATCTAAATGCTATACAAAAAGAAAAGAAGAAAACGCATAAAAATATATTAATGAATTGAAACAAAAGCAAACACGAAACATAGTAAAATAACAAAAATAAAAGCCAACAACAAGAAAGAAAATAAAACATGGACGCAAAATGAGAATAAAAAACAAAAATACAAAAACAAGTTGTGAGATCTGTACGAAACTAAAATTAAGCAAGGACACAAACCCGATTTTAGACCTCACACAAAATCAAAAAACAATAAAGAATTACTACAATCCAGAGACGCGGGAGGAAGAACCCATTTAATTGATGAGAGCGTTAGGTTTCGGATCAACGAAGGAATAATGGGACAACTTAACAGCAAGGAAGCAATCAACATCAACAACCAAGGGACATCGACCTACACCACTGTAACAATAGCCATCATACTAAAAATTTTATACATATTATATGAATTAGATAAATATTTTAAAAACTATGCGCATAAGCACAATAGTAGTAGAACAATTTCTAATGTATTAGATCATTTAATAAATAATAATAAGAAAATTAAAATCATTTTACACTAGTATGCCATCCTTAAACGATTTCTAACCAAATGGAATCAGTAAATATTAACACACAAAAAATTCTAACTATCATAAAAAAGTTCAGTTCAGCTTCAGGTTCTATAGAAAAGAAATTAGAAGAGTTAGAACAAGAAAACAATAAATTTTAAACTACAGCATTTTTTACAATAAAGACACATGAAAGCGTAGCAATAGCTAAAGAATTTAGTGAAACATATAAGCTAGCGTAAGAATTAAATTAAAACAACTGGAAGAAACACTAGAAATAGAAACAAACGAGAAAGAAATACAAGAAAGAGCAACAATGTCAACTCTTAATATAGACACGGCCATCAAAGCTATCCGGAAATATTACGAACTAAACAGCTATAGCAAATATTATAAATTCAACACTAAACGAATCAGGGAAATCCCAATTAATAAATCTACTCTGCCATGTTAAATTCGATGCGAGGATAGTCAGAGTCAACTAATTTTGCAACATTAGAAAAACTTCTCAAAGACAGATACAAAACCTCGCGAACTATTTCTCAAATTCATACAACATTGACCAGTTTCGCAAAAGGGAACAAAACAGCACACTCGTACCAAGAAAAACTCATGATCATAATTGCAGACTTAAATAAATTACAGATTGACAAATTAGGAGCAAACGCAACACAGGCAGAAAAATCAGTAGTCACTAAAATGACCGACAGTTATGCACTCAATATATTAAAAAACGGCTTAAAAGAAGATCAACTATTTTCGCTTCACAACCCAAATCCCTTACACAAGGAGTAAATCTTGCCCTTGAACTTGAAAAAAGTGAAATAAATACAATTCTACACTATCGTAGTAATTACCAACGAAATCCAAACCAACAAAATTACAACAATAATCGCAACGCGAATCAAATAACCAACTACAGCCGACGCTACCAGAACCAACGTCAATACATCAATGATCGTAACAGCTGCAACCACAACAACAATAGGAATCAAAATACCCAACATAGATACAACAACCAAAACACTAATCGTGCACAACATATAAGGGCAATATACAATGAAGATGACACCTATTTATATCAGAATGAGGGAAACGACCGCGGCTCGGAATACATAAATACTCCGGACAGCCAAAATTAAAAGTATATAAAATATCAAGTATCAACACTAATTACCTAATTTTGAGCTATAACAACAACCAATTGACATTTTTAGTCGACGCAGGTGCTGACATATCATTATGCAAAAATAATTACAAAATAAAAAATAATGAATATTTCCCAGACGAAAGATGCAAACTTACAGGTATAACAAACGAAGAAATATTTTCACTAGGAGTAGCTAATCTAAAACTTAACACAAATGACAACATTTTTGTTCACAAATTTCAACTCATAGACAAAAACTTTCCTATCAGATTCCGATGGCATTATAGGCAGAGATTTCTTAAAAACTTTCATTTGCAAAATAGATTATGAAACATTCACACGATACAACCATAGTACTACCTATGCATTCAAAACCACTAGAACAACTGCAAATAAAAATTCCCCCACGAACTGAATTAATTCATTAAAATTAAAGCTATAACTAAATAAAGATCACGTAATTTTCAACAAAAAAATAAAAGCAGGAGTATTTTTAAGCACAAATATATAGGCATAACACACATCAAACTTCTAAATACCACAAACTCTGAAGTAACATTATACAATTTAAATATAGAAACCGAACCATAAGAAAATTATGATATCTTACAATACAAAAACAATAATAATAAAAAGAGACTAAATAAAATCATTGACAAAAACTGAACTAACTAATATTTTCAAAAAATACCAAAACATATTTCACTTAGATAATGACCCTTTAACAATTAACAATTTTTGCACACAAAATATTTCAACCACAGACAAAACACCGGTTTCAGTGCTGTCGAAGGTACTCCGATCGGTGTATTCGTACTCCGCTCAAACCTCAATCCTCCTGTCCTCCCCAATCGGAAAAAATCCTCCTATTTCATATTCTTGAATTTTTGGGCTGTATGCAAAATAAAAGCAAATCAAACTAAATGTGTTCTGTTGGGTTATTTTCGTTTCTGTCTGTGAAATATTTGTAACTATGACAAGCTCCATTTTATTTATCGCTGGGTTATTGGCTAAATTCAAAACTTCGTGTTCCATTTCCAGAAGTTTTTGCTTATATTTGTATTAATATTTGTAATTTTTGACAATTGAAATCAATATCAGAAAAACCGCGTAAAAGTAAGTTTGCATTTTTAATGATTATCAATAAATTAGTAATAAATTTATATATTTGTTAGATTTTGAACTTTAAAAAAAATGTTATCAAAACTGGAAAAATTTATTGGGCCAATTTTAAGTTTTCCACATAGCAGCGGCAAATATAATTTTTCTCAATTGACTAATAAAAAACAACAAAACGAAATTGCTTGCTGGCTGCACTTTTAATTCAGTAATGGTTGGTAAAGAAATGCTACAAATAAATGATGCCTCGATTAAATGGTCCCTTCGATTAAGCTGGTTTAATATACCACAAATAACATTCTATATTTTAAAGGTGTTTTGAGAAGAAGGAAAACAGGTTTGTTGTAGTTTTTTAATCATTATTGTTTTTTACTATTATATACCGTTTGCTTTCAAAGAAAGAATATTTGGTTTTTATATAAATTTGTTTTATTTTCATAACTTTTATAGCTTTAAGTATGTTTGACTTTGTAACAAAAAAGTTGTGAATAAAAAATCGTATTTTTTTCTAATAAAATTTGTATACATTAGTGGAACTGTTGGTAATTTTCTAAGTAATACATATTTGAAAACTTTTAAGACGTTTTGTAAAATTCCTTCCCTGTAAGGAAAAATCCTCCGCTAAAAAGGAAAATTCTTCCCCTTAAAATTTAAAAAACGACAGCACTGACCGGTATATAAAGTACATATAAAACTACAGGCTACCACAAGCTCATACAGAGGTAATAAATGAACAGGTACAAAATATGCTTAAAGAAGATATTATTGAAAACTCAAAAAGCCCCTACAACGCACCATTACTCCTTGCTCCAAAGACAAACGACAAAAAGAAGTGGCGAGTCTTAGTAGACTTCAGAAAGCTTAATGACAAAATCATAAATGACAAGTCCCCCCTAACAAGACTAGAAGACGTTCTAGATAAATTAGGAATAAATTAAATGGTTTCCCACATTGGACATGACCAGCTCATTACACCAAATTGGACTTGATGAAGAATCAAGACTCTTAACGGCATTCTCACCACCAAATGGCCACTATCAATTTAAAAGACTACCCTTTGGACTAAAAATCTCGTCCAACAGCTTCCAAAGTATACTAACAATAGCATTATCAGGCATTGAATCTGAAGCATTTTTATACGTGGATGACATCATTATCTTTGGATCGAACACCACAACAGAAATTTAATAAAAGTGTTAGACAGATTGCAGCGATACAATCTGAAACTAAATCCCTACAAATGTTGTTTCTTAAGACCAGAAGTAGTATATTTATGACATCTAATTACTCGTGACAGAGTAAAAACTGATCCTTCAAAATTTGAAGTAATAAAAAATTAACCAGTCCCAACGAACATTAATGAAGTCAGAAGATTTGTAGCCTTCTGCAACTACTACAGGAGATTCATTGCTGATTTTGCGAACATAGCAAGACACTTGAATGCACTCTTAAAGAAAAATGCTAAATTCATTTGGACTACAGATTGTCAAAAAGCGTTTGACACTGTGAAAGACAAAGTAATTAGCCCACAACTACTACAGTAACCCAATTTTGACAAACAATTCATACTAAGCACTGATACATCAAATTATGCATTAGGCACAATATTGTTGCAAGGCGACATTGGGAACGATTTACCAATCACTATTTTCAAATAAGAATCCTTCTTCTAAAATGGCTAGAATCAGACTAGATTTAAGCAATTATGATTTCAAAATAATACAAACACCACTATCCTGTATTCTATGCCTATGTAAAATTGTTCGCTGAGCCCGAAAATCAACTCTATTGTTAATTCTATGGTGTGGTTTTAGAGATTTTTTTAAAAATCTTAATTGTGCCAAAACTATTTATCCAATCGAATCAAAATGTATTAAGGGGACCTTCTGGTCTAGCGCCTTGACGAGTTTTTAAGATTTATTCTGTTAAATGAAATAATGAGCAATAGTATTTAAACTTTGTAGATATATTTTATTACTTTAACAATATACAAAAATAATAAAAAAAAAAATATATAATTTTAAGTAAACTAAAATTTGTGTTATAGTTGCCCTCTTCAAAAAACTGATCTTGCTGGTGGGACAGGTTTTGGATTTTCGACTGATCTCAAACAAAAAAAAGAGGTTACAATTGGTATGAATGTAGTTATCGCAGGAACTAAAATGAAAAAAAAAATTGACAAAATGGCGCTTTATTGAAATTTACTTTACGAAAACAGACCCTTTTTTCACTACTTTTTGTATGTAAAAAGTAAGAAGTATTCAACGTAGAAAGTTTTTTTTAGTTCCTGCGACAAGCAAGGGTTTTCTGAATAATATAATTTGACACGAATCGGTCGAGTAGTTTTGGTTTTTTGTGTCCCACCGTGCAAAAAAATATAGTTTCGAGATAAATGAGTTTAAGCTTCAGTCGACCCTTTTACCTGCTTCTGCGCTCACCTGCTAAATAGGCTGTAGAAGTTGAAATACTGGAAATATTGATACGAAAATTTTACAGTATATATAAAAATCTATACTTTTGAAATATAAAAAAAAATTAATTTTTTGAAAGATCTAGACCAGAAGGTGGCCTTAACGTAAGATGAGAAATTTTAGTATCTTTAATTTCATATAATCAAGTTCATTGTTTTCAAGATATTTGTAATTATGTGAACAAACCCTTTTAGCTCCTACAAAAAAATTCAACTGGCAATATCTCCACACAATAAAACCACACCATAGAATTAAAAATAGAGTTGATTTTCGGGTTCAGTGACCAATTTTACATGGGAATTGGATAGTGGTGTTCATTGGTAATTTTGGCTGTAAACTAGTGTAATATATAAACTCATTGACGAATTCCACAATGACACACACGGAGGACATTTAGGAATTAGGAAAACTGTAAAAAAAAACTCAGACAGCGATACATATGCAGAAATATGAACGCAATGGTCAAGAAATTCATTAAAAACTGTGACACATGCGCACGCAACAAACAAACGAAACACACAACCACCCCTAACAATAGTTTTGAAATCATATCAATTGACACCGTAGGCCCATGATGCAATGTGACCTCACAAAATTTGTTATTGCACATACTATGTCATCAAAAGATGCCCACACAACTGCAAAAACACTTGTAGAGCAATGCATTTTAAATTATGGTCATTTTAAGATATTAAAATCAGACAGAGGAACGGAATTCCCAAACGAGTTAATGCCAAACATATGTCAACTCTTAAAGATAAAACATTCTCATCCCCTTATCACCACGTGACATTAGGCGCGATTGAAAGAGTTCACAGGGCTCTACATTAATTCTAATCGTTAGCATACGCCAACGACGAAGAATGGGACAAATGGGTTCCATATTTCAGTTTCTCTTATAATACGACACCATATGTAGACACAGGTTTCACACCATTTGAATTAGTTTATGGTAAACTACCATGCTTGCCCACAGACACAGTAAACAATAACAAAAAGATTTACAACTTTGAAAATTACGTCAATGAACTAAGACTAAGATTACGTAGCGCCTTACAGAAGGCAAAAGATATGACAAACAGAATAAAGGAGAAGAGAGTACTAGAGCAAAATAAAGAATATAGAAATGCATTAAAAGCAAACATAGGAGACCTAATTCTAGTAAAATTAGAAAATAAGAAGAAAAATCAAAGTCCATTCAAAGGACCATTTAAAAAAGTAGGTAAAGATGGAGTAAATCCATAGTAAATATAAATGGTACAAATAAGAAACTGCATAATAACTTGGTAAAAAAAAATTGTAATTATAAGTAAATTAAATTAAGCTCATATTTTTCACGCTATACAAAATTATTAAATTTTAACTCAAACAATTTTCTCTCAAAAACAAAAATTTTACATTAGATCCCCTAATTTTTTCTTAAGGGTAAGGGTGTAGTGTATCCACTTGTGCGACGACTACCATCCCACACATATAATAAAGTGACATGAAATATAGTTGCAGTGCAATTAATTGAAGAATCATATTTCACATTAAATATTTTAAGCACATTGCGTTCAAACATATTGAAGGTCATTTCCTATTAATAATATAGATTTGATATATGTATTAATATTGATGAATAAGCATAATTAAATTAAGTAAAATAATAATATTAGTTTTAACCAATAAGAAATTAACCAATAGTAATTAAGATAAGTATTGTATGCAATTTTAAAAAAGGATATATAAACCCATACAAAAGAAATAATAAAACAGAATTGATGCAAACCAGACTTCTCGTCTTTGAATTCTTTTCTAGTTAGGACTTACCTTGCTTTCCTTACCAAGAAAACCAGCAAGGTAAGACTAACAGCGCTTGCGCTAGTAAAATTGACACATTAGCTAAATATACCATTTCTATCTTCAACCTTTACAGTATCGCAAAACCCGTGGAGCACAGTATGACCAGCCCGGTCCATACCCAGCCAGCGTGGTATATTGGTTTTGATGAGATTTGCGACCGCCTGGTGCTAAATTTCAACCACCGGTTTCGCAGATTTGTAGGAAGCGGTGTATCCCAATCGCCTGCTAAAGTGATTGAATAAAAAATTTCGCGGTAACAACAACAGGTGCAAGCATATCACTTGGATCATAAAGTCTAGCACCGTCGCTGAGGAGTTGTTGCGTTTTCTTGGAGTTGGACTTATGGGTTGTTCTTTGATTTTGTAGAAGAACACGTCACTGATTGGGTCCCAATACAAGCCAAGCATCGTCCTATTTGAATCGCTTAGATCCACTTCTGATGCTGAAGACATTGAGCCCGTAATCGCTGTGAGTGTTCCCATGTGGTTTGAATTCCATTTCCATAAGATCAACCGGGCTATTCTGATGTAGTTACAATAGTCACCACGGTTACAATTGAATTCCTGTTACCGTAACAAAAGTTACAGAAATTGTTACCTGCCAAAAAGGAGCTAACAAGCTAGCTACAGCTGTTTTTCATACATATTTTGAGTTTACAAAATCGAAAATAGAATGAAATAAAATTTAGTCATTTTTGTTATTGAAGCGCGCATACAATTTTTGTTTTTTTGAAATATGTCAAATGGCGGAGTTAAAAACTCTCATATGCCAGGGTGTTCCACACCGCTGATTTTATATGTCAAAATTGCAATAGTGTTTTAACACTGTTGCACGTCGAATGAATTTGTGACTTTAACAAAGATTACTTCCAGAGGCATAAACGAGTAGTAATATTATTAAATTTATCAAAGAATTTGTATTTAACTCGCAAATTGTTAAAAAAAAAACTCGTAAAAAATTAAATGCTGATGCGATTCTATGACTTGACAAGAATTACATAAATTAGAGTCAACAACTCCAATTCTTTGTAAATACACTTTGCTGAACGTGTGACCACTAAGCAGTCTGTTAATAAACATAATATTTTTTTGCTGCCAAATTAGTGCCATAATACCAAGGTTTTGCTGGTATAACCGGGAAAAAATTTGTGAAAAATTTTCCCTTTGACTGCGAGACGTCTACATATCCGCGATTCCAATCTTCAAGCAGTTTCACGTGGACCTTTCTAAGAGCCTCCTCCGGAGTTAGTTCTAGATCCCGTGGCGCTCCAAGAACCACAGCAACTTTAGCAATTTCATCTACGATTTCATTACACACAATTCCAACACAGTGTTACCAATAACATAAAACTCAATTCCTCAAAAATTCCTCAATTTTCAACAAAATTCCCCAATTTTTGTTTTTGTAAATTGGCAAAATCTACTTAAATTAAATTTAAATTTTTATTCATATTTTGCATACATGTATCTTTACCTTAGTATAACTAACATTTAAAAAAAAAGAAAAAAGTCGATATACATAGGTATCTGTATGCATAATTAAATGTCAGACTTTTACGTTTTTTGCTTTTCGAATATTTATTATTTTTATTTAAAAGAACTTACATTTATGTATACATATATACATTGTTTTAAATTAAAGAATTCCAATTGGAACCATACATATTTTGATTTGGCTCAAATAAGGCACCACCATTTTTATTTATTCCTTCTTTTGTAAAAAGTATTGAAGCAACTGTTTCACTACCTAGTCTATTCCTCATGCTAGTTTTGCAAATGTTCAAGTTACTGAATACACGCTCAACTGACGCGTTAGAAAAAGGTAAAATTAAGAGTAGTGGTACCACTTTTTTTAAATTTGGAAACAATAGCATATCAATTGAATTTTTCATATTAAAAATTTGTTTCCAATAAAATTCTGGATCTAATGACGAATCCAAATTGAATTTTGCATGGTCCAAAAAAGCATGTTCCCGCCACTCATTGTCGAGATCTTGTAAATTAATATCAATGAAACCAAATCGTTCTTTTACTAAAGACAATGTCTTTAATTTAAAAGATTGTGCAAAAGCTGGGTCAACTATATCCAAAATATCATAAATTTTATCAGAAAAGTCGAATCGCTTTTTTATTTGATCAATAGCTTCTATCTAAAAATTTCTGCAATTAGTTACTATAACGGACTTAGTATTTTGTGGAAATTCTTCTAAGCTAGCTTGTGCTAAAACACCTAAGTATACTTCATTTATATTTATAAAATTTGATGGATCCTTATAATCAATTATCCATAAATCTTGTGACTTTAAGATCTTAATGTCAATAAAGTTTGATAAAAAAGTTTTTAAAATTCGATTAGTTTCACATTTTAGCTTATAGAGCATTGGTCGTTCTGTTTGAAAAATAGTGTTAAAGTCAGTGAGTATGCTTAAACTATATGACATAAATTCCATGTAAACTTTAGTTGAAGGATCATCCATTGTTCGTAGCATTAGTTGCGTGGTTTTTGAGGGATCTTCGAAAACATCTAAACGCAAGTACGCTCTTAAAGCTTCGTACTGCTCTAATACTCTGTCGACACATGCTTTTATTGAAAGCCATCGTGTAACAATAGGTGAAAGAATTTTGTGAATAGCAACTTGGAAATATTCCTGAAAGTCCTTAAATTTTTCTTGCCGTATATAACTTCGATTGAAATGTGAGCCCAAATTTCGCAGAAGATCTTCAATTTCGACCGGCAACTTAAAACAGGCTTTTGACGCTACTAGATGTATCATATGACATGAACATTTTACTGTTACAACAAATGGCTTTTCTTCTTGAAGTAAAGCAGCCACAGAATTGAAATGACCAAACATTACATTAGGCGTATCCGCAGAAAACCCAACTAAATTGTCAAATGGGATCCCCTTTTCTTTAATACATTTTTTTAATAAAGCATATAAATGCACTGCGGTGCCCGATGCGCATTCTTTTATATCAAAAAATTTAGTGTTTACTTCGCCTGATAAATTATCGTAAAATATGACAGTAAATGCGCATTGTTTAATATCACTAACATCTGTAGTCTCATCTATTATTATTGAAAAGTATGTGTTCTTAAGCTCAGAAAATAATAAATTCGCGAAACTACTGCCAAGAACATTTTTCATTATTGCTGTAGCTTTGCTACGATGCAGTGCAATTTTTTTTATAATTTCTGAATCGCGAAAAGCCGCCTTAAGGACTGGAACCAAACTGTCAATAAACCGAAATGACAAGTCATTTGTGGCGAGTAATCCAACTAATTTGAGTTCAGCTCTTTTTACGTCATTGTTAATAGACTTTTTCAATGTGGCATCAATTGGCTGCGTCAGGGCAATGGCTCTGCTATTTTTTATATGTCTCGCAGATTTCCCATGTCGGACCAGATCAATCTTGTGTGATATTATCGTATATTTGCACACTTTACAATATGCGACATCACTATTATGTGTATCTTTGGCTAACCATCCTTTAAATTCTGGGTCTTCTAGCCACGCCATATTGAATTTATATGCTGTTTTTTTTTTGCTTTTCAGCAGTGCTTTTTTCCTACAATAATTCATTTCATCTTATTTAATTTCAATTCAAAATAAACAATCCTTATACCTTTGTCACTGGTACAGATTGTAGATATTTCTCCATGTTTTCTTCTGTTCAATCAATTTTTTATGTCAATATTTGCTTATAAGCAATAAAAACTATTAAATAATTTTTGGCTACGCCAACGCTTCTGCACAAAACATTTAAAATTACCATGATAGTGATGGGAAACCAATCCATTTTAGCGATTATACTTAAAAAAGTAATTGAGAAATGCAAAGTTGCATTTCAAATGTATGAAGAGAGCATAAGCTTATGTAGTGCATCAATGTACTACTATCTGTGTTGCAGCGGTCAAATGTTTGAACTTTGTGACAGTGAAATGTTGAAACCAGATAATTTATTTCCGGAACTTCTTGTGCCAGTTATAAATTCCTCAAAAATTCCCCAAAGGCACTCGTAATTCCTCGCATTTTGAGGAATTCCCCACAGATTGGCAACACTGTTCCAACATGACTAGGTTTCCAAACTATGTGACATTCTTCAATGAGTGATTTAAACACTCTATTATGAATGTACGCAATACAGTAGTTATTGGTAATATCCTTATATAAAATTTTACACGCCACAAGACTGTCAGTAAAGATGACAAGCTTTTTGACACCATCTTCAATTGCAATGTCGATAGCCTCCCTTATTGCCCATATCTCACCAAATACTGAAGAACATTTAAAATTAATCCTAAAACAAAATCTATGATTGTTACTGAAATCAAGAACTCCACAACCCGCAGCATCCTCAGCCACCGACGCATCCGTTGCAAAAATTACAAACTTCCTACTTTCAGAAAAAATTGCCCTAATCTGTTCACATGGCATGCTGTCCTTCCTGTTAGGTAGCGTATTAGAAAAAATGTGTAAATTAGAATGCTTTACAAAGGAGCAATTCATATTAAGTTTATCGAAGATTTCTTGAGATTCATAATAGACTTGATTTAACTTTTTCGAAATTACAAACTGCATCATAAAGGATTTTTAGTTTTGACTTTAATAAGTTCTTTTACTGTCAACAACTTACTACGTTCAAGCGGTGGAAGTTCATTCGCTAACACATAAATTATATGAACCGGTGTGGACGGTGTAAGGCCCAAACACCTACACTCTAAATTATTTCTTTAAAATTACTGTCATAATAAGTGTAATTTTTTGTGGAATATTCGACTGTGGACTGAAATTAGATAGTTTTGGGCGTATTTGAAAAAAAAAAACAGAAACTGTGTGACATCGTACAAAAATACTTAACACTTCACACAAAAAATTAAAGTTGTACCAAAAACTATCCAATTTTTCACATAATGTCGAATTTTCGACATTAAATGTTTTTTATTCTCCAAACATGTTGTATACCGTTATTCTCAATTGGTGTTTCATTCTCGCTGGACGCAGCTATGTTCGTCTGTCTCGTGCGTGTAAAAATTATAAAATATTAAATTAAAAGAAAGAAAAAACAAATTCGGTTAAATAAATACTTTAAATATAGTTTGATTATAATATTTTGCTGATAAATAATTTGCAAACATATAATTGTGCACAATTGCAATTTTAATTTCGGTTGCCACATTAAACGGCGCTGCTGCGCAGTCGTTGTGCGTACGTTTATAAAAAGTTTATTGTGAAATATAATAAAAAATATATTGTGTCTCTATCTATTAAGAATTTAATTATATTCTAACTCTATTTGTTAGTAAATGTTGATAAAATAGTTTAAAACCTATAATTGAGTAAAAAAACATTGCTACTGCGCAGTCGTGTACACACATGAAAAAATTGTTAGTTTGTACATGTGAAATACATTATTAAAATTAAAAAAAAAATGTTTGGGTGCAACATATGTACTAAAAAATTTATAAATTTTAAAAATTATCATTCACATTTATATGCACACAGGGGAAAAAAGTGCAATGCATTTAAGTGTTTGTATTCAGAATGTAATAAGGTGTTTTCAAATTATAATTCCTATAAAATGCATTTTTCTCGAAATCATTCAATGAAAAAAACTGTGGTATGCAAAGGTAGCTTTTTTTCAAGTGAACATTACGAATGTACAGTGAACCAATGTGAGTTTATAGGGTCAAGCTCAAAAGAAATATACTCCCACGTTTTAAAACACTTCGTTTATTATAAAAAAGTTAATTGCCCAATTCCCAGTTGTTTAAAATCATTTGCTCATCAATCTTCTTTTCGATCACACTTTTTTCGTAGACACAAGCAACCTGAAGAAACAGCAATATGCACCCTTATTGAAACAAATATTCCTGAAAAGATTGCAGACCGGGAACCTTCTCATTGTATTAACAATGAAGTGTCAGATACAGTGCATGGCAAAGGTTTCAATTATTTTGAAAATATTTTGACAAAACTAAAATGCAAATATCATGTTTCCGAAGTTTGTTTGCAATTTTTATTCAAGGAACTTTTCGATATATTTACATTAAATACAGATATAAATATTTTGAAAATAAAGGAAATATTTGCTGACTTTGAGACATCTGATAAGGAAAATGAGATCATAAATTTCATTCAGCACTCTAAATTATCGAAAGATATACTAACTTTTCTACCAAAACATAAGCAAAATAAATATTTTGCTAATAATAGCTGTTACGTTTCACCAAAAGAGATTTATCTTGGTGTAGATAACTTCCATAAAGAATGCTCTTATCACTACATTCCTTTATTAGAAACTTTGAGAAGCTTATTGAGTGATGAAAAATATTTTGAAATATTTTGTCAAAAGAAACGATGCGCAAATAATTTATATTCTGATTACAATGATGGCTTAGTTTACAAAAACCAAAATTTCTTCAATACCGGTGCATCAAGAATTGAGCTTCTAATATATCAAGATGCATTTGAATTATGTAACCCCTTAGGCTCTTCAAAAAAAAAAACACAAACTAGTCGGTTTTTACTTTACGCTAGGTAATATTGATGTTAAATACAGATCAAATGTAAAAAATATTCAGTTACTTTTATTATGCAATGAGAGTTATTTAAAAAATTTTGGTTTCGAAACTGTTTTGCAACCTTTGTTGCGTGACCTAGAAATATTGGAGTCGGATGGGTTAACTTTTCTTGACCAAAAATCTGGAATTGAAAAAAGAATCTTGGGAACCGTTTTTGCCGTAATTGGCGATAACCTAGGATCCCATCAAATAGGTGGTTTTAATGAAAGTTTCAGCTTTTCAGAATATATTTGTCGTTACTGTTTTTTCGAAAGAAAGCGTCTTGTTCATAAAGACGTTGAAATTTGTGAATTAAGAAATAAAAATAATTATAATCAATTGATTTCAGCAAAAACTTTTAACAGAGGAGTCGTACGTAATTCTTGTTTGAATTATCTTGAATATTTTCACGTTTGTAATCCGGGACTACCACCATGCATTGCACATGATTTATTTGAAGGTATAATTCCTTTTGATTTGATGCAAATTATAAAGAACTTAACTGCCACCTACAACTTTTCGTTTGATTACATCAACACCTTTTTGGCAAGTTTGAGGAAAAAATTTAAATTACGTTTATCATTTCCTAAATTAAATCATAAAATGAATAAAGTTGCAGGAAAAGCCGACGAAGTCAGACATACTCTATTCTTGATGCCACTTGTATTAATAAATGTTATTTCCAATTACGAAGATCCAACGTATTTATTATTTATAGCGATGATTAATATGTGTCGTTTAATTTGCGCACATAAAATATCTGACCCTCAATTGGAATTGTTAAACTACTATATAAATGTTTATTTTGAGTATCGAGATGAATGCATTCCTAATTTAAATTTAAGACCAAAACACCATTATTTAAAACACTATCCAGACCTAATTAAACAATTTGGACCATTAAAACACATGTTTTCATTGCATTTTGAACACAAACATCAATTTTTTAAAAACTTAGCAAGGAAATGCAAAAATTTTAAAAATATTACTTTTTCTCTATCAAAAAGGCATCAATATTTACAAGCCAGCCTGTTTGGAAATCGATTGAAAAAAAATGTTGTATGTAACAATGTGCACGAACTAAAAGGCGATATGTTTAATATTCGTATTCCAAATGATTTTATATTTGTGGCGAAAAAGATATTGTTTCTTGGTACTATATATAAAGAAAATGACGTCATTTTATTTTCAATCGATGAGCAAAACGATATAAACCTTCTTTTCATCAACTCAATATTTATAAACAAATATTATACCGATTTTATACTATATGGAAAAATAATGAAAATGTGGTACAATAGTACGATAAGTTTATATGAATCTTACTCTACAGCCGATAAACGTTTTTACGTTATAAATAATAACGATCTTATACTTCAACAACCAATAAAAACTTTTAGTTTAAATCATAAGTCCTACTTTGCACCATTTTCCTCTTTTGTTTAAATATAATATACATATAAACCGTATGGAAAGAAAAACTTTTTTATATTACTTCCATTTTATACTCTTTGTTTATACAAAACACATAATTGTATACAAAATAATTATTTAGTTTTAAGATAATTTTATAATTTTGTAATAATCGTAAGCATGGAGAAATATTTATGCAAAGTATGGAACGTGGATAGATCAAAGAAAAAAGCATTCCTGTGCCAATCATCAATCGAACTAATAATAAAAAAAGGTATTGAAAAAAGTTAATATATCTATAAGAAATCTATAAGAGGTAATTGAGTTTGATATAATTTCAGCAAAGGAACACTCTCTCACTGGAGATAAACTTGTTCTAGAAAGTGACGGAACTGAAATTGAAGACGATGAAACATTGGAAGTATTTTTAAAGGACAAAAACACTCTCTTGATTTTGAATACAGGAGAAAAGTGGACTTTAAATAATGTAACTACCGTCGCAGACGTTCAAGAAAGTTGTTTATCACTTGCACAACCATCTAAATCACTCCTCTCTACCCTTGGAGATGCGGAAGAAGATATTCCACAACATCATATTTCATTAACACAGACATCTCCTATGCCTCAATTTGCAAATATTGTTGTGCCAGGTACTAGTTGCCAAAATTATGTTACAGAAGATATAATTTTGTTCAGTGCACGTGATACAGACGATACGTTGTCCTGGAGAAATACTACAGTATCATCGCAAAGTTCCTATTGGTCCAATACAAACTCCAGCCCCCAGGCCGTATGTGATTTATTTCAAAACTTTGAAATTCCCTGGGTTAAAATGTCACCTGAAGTTACCAAAGCTCTCGAAGGAAGGAAAAAACTTGGAAAACTAGTAAATGCATTCTCAAATGTTGTTGTGGATGAATTACGTGAAATGTCTTATTATATACCGATGAGCATTTATAGATCTGTTGCCCACACAGCTGCCACGAAGTATCCAGATTCATTTATTGAAAGAGATGGAGAAGGGAATGTTATGTCACACACTCCCATTTCTTTAATAACAACAATGAGAAATCGAAATAATTTTTTAAATAGTGCGCCAAAAAACAATACAATGAGCTCAAAAATATTCAACAAATCAATAGGCACACTATCTAGAAGTTGTGTTAATTGGCAACCAAAAGTTTCAACAAAAGATCTTGAAGATATAACCTCTAAAAAAAATTATTTGATATCAATGCATCAAAAGAAAAACCATAATCGTATTGAGACAGAAAAGGCAAAGCAACTCATGGCTGAATGTTTTGCAACACAGAGAATGTTTTTTAATGATCCAAAACAAATCCCGACTATAAAAGATATTTTAAAGAATTGGCCTATGATTTTCCAAAAAGATTGCCTTTACGATCATTTCTCTAAGTTAATGGAGCTGGATGTTAAGACATTTAAAAAACTTTAACGCATCAGAACAAAAAATATCAAAATTTTTTAATTTATATCCTAATGGCGATGAAAAACCTATGTTCAAAGCAATTTGTGGATATTTTAATGAAAAAGATACTCTTTTGTTCAAAAAGTATGAGGTAAGATTAAATATTTTTTAAATTTTTTTTATTGCAAAATTCTCTTAAATATTATTTATTTTTTAATATTTTCAGTTTGGCACGACAATTGAATTTATAGTAAATGATAGCAAACCGGTAACCCCATGGATCTCAATAATTGGTAAATATTTTGTGTTTCAAAAATATGTGTATTTAGGCAAAGAGTATAGATTGTAAAGAGGTAGTAATTCGCTTTTGTTGAAACCTGCAACGAGGTGCAATACTGTTTCTACAGATTTCATGAAATCAAAATGCGAAGAAATTGTTATTACTTTTTTCAATATATGTAAATAAGTATATTTAGGTAAAATGTTGAAATATTTTAGTTGACTATATTTGGCTAAAATGTTGAAACTTTTCATATTTCAAACTCATCCATTCACACATTTTGTCTGCTGAATGTGTTGACAACCGTAGCTATCACACCATCGGTATTGCACCTCGTTGCTGGTCTACGTTTCTTTGTTCCAATTTCAACAAGAGCGAATTATTACCTCTTTACAATCTATACTCTTTGATTTAGGTTTGTAATAATTATTTATTTGTAGATATGTCACCGCAGGAGAATACAAAATCGATTGCCTATATCTGGCTGGAAGGCGAAATAATATAATAATAATAATATCCAAAGAGGAAAACTTCAATATCGTTGATTTAGTTATCCAACTCCTTTGTTATTACTACGTTTTTAACATTGCATATCCTAAGGATATATCACAAAGCTGTGAATTTTTAATGAGATACTTCTTTAAGTTTTATCCATCGCAAATAAGGGGACAGAAGAAACACATCAATAATTTAAGGAAAATAAATACATTTATTCGTAAACTGGATCAAGTTGATTAGCAATTTAGTGCACATTAACCTTTCGTCCATGTACGGTATTAATTACTTTTTGTTTTTGTTTGAAAATGGCTTAAATTGCTGCAGCTGGTATGCCATTTAAAATGTATTTCATTTCATAATATAATAATCTTTATATTACTCTATTTTTTTATAAGTTGGTCTACTTTTCTTTGAAAAACGGACATTATTTCATATATGTATGTAGTTACTATAAATAAGAATTTCAAAATGTAATCATTTTCAACCACTTCATATGTGTAAGATTAATATGCCAAGAAAACATTTTCTAATTTTTAAGAAATTACTTAACATTTAATATGTTTGAATTGAATTTTTAAATATTTTTTGTTAAATTGTTTTTTTTTTTTTTTTTTTTTTGATAAATTTTTCAATAAAGCAAAAAACATTTGAATTTCATTGGAGCTGAAAAATAAACATATCGTGTTTGATTTAGATGTTGAGTTTTAGGCAACTCGCGTGTATTTTTCGCATATCGCAGATACAATTTTACACATTACGTGTGTAATGTAATAGGCATTTATTGTTTGATATTCAACGAGAAATGTGCACAAAAAAAAGTTGTGTAAATTTACTGCTATAATAGTCGGTTACCGGGTGCCTACTATTATAGCAATAAAGTTCAGCAGAAATAGTTTAGAGTGTACGTAACGCAGCATTTTGGAAAGTGGTAATCTTTTGATTTATGTATTTCGGCGTGTGCGCAGCTGTAGTTCGGGCATACTCAAGTTTGGATCTTACAAAACTCCTAAAAAGGTTGATAGAAATTTTAGGTGATAATCCTGCCTTAACAGTCGTTAAACACTTTAAAAGATTTGAACTTTGTGCGGTTTCAGACATAACATCGCCATAATGTTCACCCACAGTGAGAGACGAATTTATGACTCTGCCAAGAAACTTTATTTTGGTTATCTGTTCAATCACAGTGCCACCAATTTTAACCTCTACCTTCTTGCGACTATCTTTGGCCAAATAAATTACCTTGGTTTTCTCAGGTTTGAAGGATAAATTTAAAGACTTGCATATACTCAAGAACTGCTGAATTTTCCAATTTAAATTTATCACAGTTGTTGAAAAGTCTTTATTGAACGATAAAATTAAAAAATCATCAGCAAATTGATAAACTTCTGTGGACTCATCTTCAACAGAATGAAGCGTTCTGGTGTATATATTAAAAAGTATTGGTGAAAGACAGCTCCCCTGTGGAAGTCCATCATTAACTTCAATCAACTCTGGGCCAAGTTTAAGAAGTCTTTTGCTCATGAAATTCATTATCCAGTTTCTGTACTCTTTGGGTATATGCATTTCACTAAGAATTTGATTGAGGTTATTCGCACACAATTGTATGCATATTTATATCTAATACAAGTGCTATCACCTTGAAACCTTCTTTTTTAAGGACGGACGTTCTGTGCATTATTTCATTTAAACACATAGATGTTGACTTGCCATTTCTATAGGCAAAACACCTATTCGCCAAGACATTGGCACCATTTATCAGACTCATAAGACGCTCTTTCAACATGAGATTGATTGATTTTAAAAGAACCGAGATCAAAGATATCGGTCGAAAATTTTTAAAATCATTAAGATTCTTATTTCTTTTGGGGATAGGTACAATTTTGATAACCCTCCACGACTCTTTAATATGACAGCTAACGAAGGCATTATTAAGCGCTGTGAACAAAGCATTTTGCGCAACATCAGAAAGTGCTCGGAGCATTTCATAAGTAATTCGATCATTGCCGCCAGCTGACGGTTTAGACTTATTATTTAATACACTAACAAACTCTTCAAATCCAAATGCTAGGTCAGGAGACCGACAGAACTGCATAACAGCAGGAATATAATGAAGCTGAGAGCCAGAGGGTACTTGATCTTTCAAGTATTGTAAATAAGAAAGATTATTATCATTATTCCACAATTGTCGATCAGCAAAACGAGAATTACCCTTAACATTTCTAACAAAACGCCATGCATACCTCGTGTTAGGCTGCTGATTAAGCATCACGATGCGCTCATTGAAACTATTCTTTTTAGCAGCTTGCACAGCCTCCTTCCAAATCTTTATAGCAGCAAGCGCTGCATCAAAATTGGAAGGGCTTGAAACTTCATTACACCTCCTACATGCAGCAATCTGTAATCTAAACAAACGCCCTAAACCATCATGCCACCAATACTTGGGTTTACTCTTTTTACTCAAATCATATGTAGCACCTTTAATTTCTTCAGAAAAAACTGCCTCAATGTCATCAACATTAGGTTAAACCTGAACCTTATTGAGAGACAACAGCAGTTTTCTCTTGGCTAAGAAACCCACTTTCTTTGTTGTAACAGATGTAAATTCCATTAAGATTGGGTAATGATAACTACCACCCAGTAGGAGGGGCACCACGCTCCAATTTACTGCCAAGCTGGAGTTGATAAAAGTAAGATCAAAAACTGACCCATTACTGCAACCAAGATCACGCCGACAAGTAGTAGAACCATCATTAAGACATACTAAATTTGTCTGATTTATCAACACCCCAAGCCGCCGCCCCCTAGACGACTCACACACATTACCCCATAACGAAGTTCGCGCATTGAAGTCCCCCGCCAAGAGCACATTATCAAACGGCTCCAGAAAGTCAAGCATACGTTTTATTTTGGCTATGAAGACCCCAATGCGAAGCGACGGCTCAAAGTACACAGAGCAAATGATGAGATTACATGACAAATTGAGCGTTTTAACATTAATAATATCATACGAAGTATTAAACACTATTCTTTTACAACGAATTTTTCTGGACAACGCGACGGCTACACCACCATATCCATCGGATCGAGTTTTTGGAAACAGATTGAAATCTATTAATTTTCGTCTAGAGTGTGCATCACAATGAGAAAAAATCTCACTTAAACAGCAAATATCTATGTTATTCAATATTGTTATGATTATTCTTTAAGGATTGACAATTATATTATAGAATCTTCATAACCATTGTTATTTAATAAATTTTGATCAAGGTCTTTAAATAAGCGCTTGAAGCGCTCGTCAAAATGAGAGACATCATTTAGCTCATGTATAAAATTTTGTTTAGCCAAAACATCTTTTGTGAACCTAAGAAGTTCATTCGATAACTTTTCTAATTGTGTTACTCTGTGAATGTTGGGAGTATCAAAGGCACACCCATGCTCTTGAGATCTTGAAGGAGAACTTTTTGGAAAACGATTTGTTCTTAGAAGCATTCAATGCTCTTTTAGCAACAGCATTAAACTTTTTGGGTACAAGAATCGTATTGACTTCCTTATCCTTATTTATAAAATTCGACCGTTCTTGGACAAGTTCAGGAAATTCCTGCTCAAAATATTTTAAAATGTCAAACCGATTGTCATTGAAAGGAGCATAGGTGTCTAACACCTCCCTGCGAGATTGTCATAATTTTATTGATGTCATTTTCTCATGGGACTGATGGCTTGTTTCACCACACAATATGCACTTCATGGTATTACAAGAAGGTTCACACCCTCCCGTGTTACCACAACACAAGCATCGCCTTGCGGATCTACATCCCCTTTGTGTGTGACCTAAAGTCCACAATTCTTACATTGTCTCACTGGTGGGTAATATACATTTACATTCAAGACTGTGTAATTTAGAATAATTTCATTGGGCAACTCATTGCCATAGCAATGCTATAGAAAAACCCAATTTTACAGAATATGTTGGAACGAACTTATTAGGATCCATATTATCCCTTCTGGAAAAACGTTGAACTGATGTTACTCTTATTACTGACTTTACATTATCCTTAATTTCCTGCTCAGATATGTCTAATGGAACATCACGAATGACACCATAAGTTTCCAAGAAGCTTTTGGGAATAAACGCCCTCATATTTTTAGACTTTAAATTCTCATCAATGACAAGCAAATTAGCACTCTTTACATCATCAAAACTTACTTTATAAAGTGTTACTCCAATTGCTTTTATCGCCTTAATACCTACTATATTCAAATTTTTAATCTATGACCAAAAATACAACCCATTTTTGACCCTTTTATTTGGAGTCTCCTCCGAAGCAGATGTATCTACTAAAACAAAAAGTGATCATCTGGATATAGCAAAACATCTGAACTATTGTCACCCATAGTATCAGGAGCAACTGCTTCACTACTTTTAACTTTCCGATTTTCATCACTTTCATAGTTCAAATTTATTGCCTGATCTACTACAATACCACCCTTGTCTTTAACCACATCAAAACAAACATCATCCTTAACAGGGATGCCCATCGACACTGCAACTTTTTTAATGTCTTTGTTTTTTTTATTTTTTGAGATCGCACCTTTTGATTTTTTCGGAAGAGGCTCCTGAGTTGAATTTAACAATTCAAACTCATCAAAGTCCCGTTGCGCCACGACGCATGACCTTGAAGTCATGTCGTCGCTTTTTATTTTTGCCACCAATTTTGTGCCAGTCTCCGATCAAAATCGAATCATTAAACTATTCATATCATTTACATGAGTAGTTCCACTTCCACGTGTTTAATGGTGTCAACATTCTTCTCAGTTATTGCTATCAACATCCCATCTTAGCATACAAACCTTCACCATCTTTCTTACTAAGGCTCTCTAATAACTATCAACATACATCCTTTACAAATAAATTTGTATTGCTTGTCTTACTATGGTTCCCCTTATCGCTGCCTTAATTTGCTAAAGCCCTAACACGCATTTTTCAAATTTTACAGGGGAAGCAAAAAACAGGTATACAGTTTCAAACATTTTTTTTGCATGGGAGGTGTCTCACATATTTTATTTATTCCATTCATTTTTTTTTCTAGCATTTTCCATTGGCAATCAAAGCTCTCTAACCACAAATAATTTAGGAAATATACCATATAAAACCGAGGTGAAACAGTCATTTATTCAAGTGTACCCATACTTTACCTACCGAATTCCATTGACAAATCATATTATCATTCCAAATCTTAGTACTGCACTACAAATAGTTTCTAAGATATACAATAATGAAAATTCAGGCTATATGGAAAGTTCCTCGCCGTCTTTTTCAATCCTAACCACATTTTTTTTTTTTTGTGGCGTAACCACGTCAACCAACGTGGGTAAATGGTTCTGGAAATATATATAAAAGCATTAGAGTTGAACGGAAAAGGCCACGCCATATTTTTTCATGAAATGCCAAAATAACGTTTTTTAGAGACGTGCCATAAATGAATACTGAGATATTCCATAGCTAAAACTCAGTTTATATAGGAGATGCAATGTCCCCTTTTTTCAATTTCACAGACCTTTTTCCTGCGGCATTACATTGCCAATTAACATCCTTGTACTAAATCTCTGGTTGTGGAGATATACCCGAAAATTATCAGAGTTATTGATGGGCATACGTCCATGAATAAAAGTATGAAAAAAAAATATTTATTTGTATAAAAAAGAATCACTTGGTCCACCTGTAGTTGAATTCGAACTCGCAACACCAAAAAAACTCAGAATTCCTTTGCACAACCACGACTTTACATTTCTTTTTAAGTTAATTTAATCGGCGTTTTCGTAAACCCTACAGTTTTTTCAAAAATCGAGATTTTTGGGTGAATTTATACAGTTTTAAAGTGCATTTGTTTTGTTTATTAAAATTAAACAAAAAAATTGTACAAAATTTATTGTTTTAGTAAATGTCTTTACTAAAAGTAAAAAAAATAAAAAAAATTATTTTAAAAGAGCACCAAGTGATAGCAATCAAATTATTAGTCAATCAACCGTGTTCAACCGTTTTAAATGCTACAATATTTAATATTTTAAGGAAACCTTACAATACTTTAAAATTTAATATAATAACAAAGTATTTATGTTTATTTAAAAACTAATTTCTTATTTATCTTTGCTTTCAAAACTTTTTTCGGAAAAACTTAAAAATGTCCTAAGCGATTCATTAAAGAGACATTCCAGTTAAAAATTTTAAAAAACATCGATTTATATTGGTTTTGATTTTTTGATTCTTTATAGTTTCAAGAATAATCTTCTAAAATATTAGTGAATTAAAAAGGATGTAATACATATAATTGTGCCTTGGTTTACTAAAAATAAGACATAATGCCCAACAACAAGTTTTCGAGAAGTAGAACAATTATTTGGCTTCAAAATCGTTACTCAGGAGTTTTCAGGGTTTCTGATTACGAATTTGATTCAAATTGGTGGATCCAATATGGCGGAAGAATTTTTAAAAATTGAGAAAGACCGTAATTTCACTTTTTGTGGTTCCACTTATAGAGAAATGTAAGCAAAATCTTGTTTAGTTCACGCTTTTGTCTTTATTTGGAAGCACAGAATCCATTTTACCACCAAAAATTAACTTTTTTGGAGATGACTCTACCGCCGCCATCTTGGATTAAAAGTGGTTAAAAATTTTTTTTTTTGTTCTTCAGTAAGATATTTATAACATCTCTAAGCAATTTTGTAATGATATATCATAGTTTCTTAAAAAAAATTCTTCAAAAAGAAATTTTTTTTCAATTTTAAACTGAAATGTCCCCTTAACTTCTACTCATGCATTATCTGTTTGGCCAAGGTAATAACTAACATGTTTGTCAATCAAATCCTCTTTCTTATTCATGTTTTGTCTTTTAGACAAAAGCATAGGATCCGTCGACAAAGGTTGATGCCGCCGTATCTTCTCGTCCAGTTATTCTAGTATATGCCAATCGATTTCAATTGAGCAAAATACCAATAATAACATTAATACTAAGCACCACTTAAATAAATAATAACATTACAAATTTTGCAAAAGAAAGAAACTAAATGTCAGCCGACGTGTTAGTACTAAAACATGAAAAATGACGTTTTATACGATTTTCCAAGAATCGGACGGAGCTGTGCGGCGTATCAAATTTAATGGTACTGCTGGTTAAGAAAAGTTCTTTATAAAATTATAGTAATAATTCACCTTACCCATAAATGCCTCTAGTTCGTTAATGTTTTCAGGTTTCCGAAGTTGACGCCCAAGGTATTTAATCCTTTCCTGCAAGAACGCGCATTCTTCTTTTTTACATTTGATGCTATTAGCATGTAGGATCGCCAATACTTCTCCCAGACGCTCTTCGTACGTAGCAGCTGAAATTATAATATCGTCAAGGAAATAACAGCAGCCATCTATGCCTTGAAGTAACTGCTCCAAATATCTCTATAATATAGCCGGTGCACTGGCTACCTCTTAAGGCATTCTCTGATACCGGAAAAGTTCCATTCGTGTATTTTTTTTTTTTCAATCTTCTTCGAGTGCCATTTGCAAGTAGGCTTCCCTTAGATCGATTTTTGAGAAAATATTTCCATACCGAATATTGTGAAATAAAGTGTCGCAATTATCAAATCAAATAAACTTTTGTTATTTTCTAGTTTTACCACCCCTGTTTCGTTCCCGTCAAAACTCTGATTACTTTTGTTTTCGCTATCATCTGTGCCCTATTTCACCAAATACAATTTACAATTACAAATTTGTGCTTGTGAATTACAATTACAAATATGTAAAACCATTTTTCGTTTCATAAGTTACAACTCTCAAATTCACAAATTTGTAATAAGAGGCAACAAAAAATTGTAAGAGAGTATTTGTAGATTACAAGTGTAAAAAAATGACGTTTCACGAAATTTTTGTATGACTTGTAAATAACCAATTTTTTTACAAATTTGTGACACTGATCTATGATAACATTTACCAATGAGCGAACAAATTAAAATTTTCGCGGCTTCTTTGATTAAGAGGTATTTCTACCTAAAAATGTTCAAATTAATTATTTTTAAAACTCTTTTTTATATACATATTTTTATATTTATGTGATGAAAGTATAATATTGGCATATTGTATATATTGTCTTTGTAGGTATTTTTGTTGTATATTTACTTTTTTTCCACCACACCGATGAAAAAAAAAGAAAAAAGGAAAAAAAAGAATATAAGAAAAAACAATTGATTTGCTATTACAGGGATTCGAACTCAATACATCCCCTCTTTAATTCCTTTTACTTTCTTTGCCCTTCACTTTAACAATTTCATCCACACACCACCATGTTAAACCATGATCAAATTAGTAATATATAGTTACATTCATTCAAATGAAGAATCATATAAAGCGAAAGCTCGTTCTTATTCTATTGTTTTGTGTTTGTGTGGTAGAAATCACAGGGAGCGAGATAGAGGAGAAATGAAAAGAAATGAAATCAAAATCATTGATATTAGTTCTAGGAAAAACATAAATATTTACAATAACAAATGTAAAGTGAACAAATTTTTAATAGAAAATGCATTTTACAGGTAAACTATTAACGTTAGATGTATGCCACCACTGACTTAGCAAGCGAGAGAATCTATAATCTTTCTATACATAATTTTTATATACCTCTTATAGTTTAAGCAGCATTTTGCATTAAGTAGCTAAATTTCTTGAAAAAATTGACTTTGGTTCAAATATCGATCTATATTAAAGAAACTATATGAAATTAACTTAAAATAAATATCAACTTAACTCGACAAATGTCCAAAGCAATTACATACGAAATTTCATGACAATCCGTTGCGAAATATAGAAACCTATTATGACTAAACATTTAACAGCCTCTATTTTATATATATAGATTGAGCACAATAAATAGTTAGTTGAAGCAAAAATTAAATTGTAACACAGAAAAATTTCTGTTAAAATCAAAAATCAAATCAAAGTTAAAATTAACCAAACTTTTCACCAATAGAAAAAAACGAACCACACTCATTGAGAGCCTAAATGGAAGTGGAATACAATTTTGAAATTTATAAAAGTACAATGCACTATTAGTCCTTTGTGCTATGGAAATATAGCAAAAAGAGTTACTGGAAAGAAAACGGCTGCTAAGAAACCTGAGGGACAGCAGTGACCCATTCAATATGGCGGACACTGTTTTCGTCCAATATTTCCGGCTGTCTAAAGAAGTTTGTTATGAGCTTATTGAAGAGCTCATGCCGTTTGATAATCAGAAGACATCGCTTCCATTCGCCCTCCGCTTTTTCGCGTCGCTTTACTTCTTTGCCCATGGCTCATATCAAAAATGCGTTGGAAACAGTTTTGTGACTGCAATGAGTCAGCTATCAATGTCGCGATCACTTGAACATATTTCGCCACTTATTGCAACCAGGAAAAGAAATGAAGTGAATTTTCCTACAACAAATGAAGAGCAACTGACCATCAAAACCGGGTATGCAGATCAATGGAAAAGTATTTATTGTAACTTATACATGTTTGTATGTATATTATTTTTGCAGCTTTCATGTGTCATTTGGTATAAAAAGTACAATAGGTGCAATTGATTGCACCCACATTTCAGTTATTGCTCCTTCGACGAATGATCCTTCGAAACCATCCAGCCTCTATATGAACAGAAAGGGTTTTACAGCATAAATGTGAAAGCCATATGCGATCATGGCATGCAGTTTTTAGCAGTGAAATCAAAATTTCCTGACTCATGCCATGATTCCGGAATTCGGATAACGTAAGCAGTACACATGTTTATGATGAGACAGAGTGGAACCTGGCTTTTTGGTATGGGAGGTGCAACGCCCACATCTCCAAACGTCTTTACGTATATCTTGTGATCTCCTCCAGACAACCATGGATCAGTATACATACGTGATTTGAATCAGGACTCTGAAAGTGAATAAAGGACAATAAAGCCAAACAAACTTGATGAATTCGTTTTTATACATATATATGTATACATATTGTATATATTCATATTTATATTAAAAAAAAATGTCTTTAAAACAGAGCAAAGTCAACAGAACACAACTGTTATTATATTATAATTAAAAAAAAAATTCAAAATAACGCCGAATTAAGGCTTTTTAACAGCTTCAGCAAGAGCCAACAGTCCTTCACCCAGTTTGGCTAGAGCGTCATTAGTTTTTTGCTGCTGCTGAAATATACGCTCATCATGCTCTTCTCTTCTTTTTAATATGCTTCAGCACAACATCGACTAATTTCTGTGAAGCTCCCTTTTTGTGGTTTGCTCTTGATGGTATTGCATTAATGGGAGAGTTGCTGGGGAAGTAGCGCTGCGAGAAACAGTGTTGCTGCTACAAGGAGGGCTACTGCTGGCAGGGGGGCTACAGGGTTCCTCTGAAATATTTGGTAATACAGCAAAACATGTAGTATCCTCCTATAAATACAAAATTATTTTAATTCTTTTATATAATTTTTTAAAAATGGGATTTCATCTTACCTCAAATCCCAGTTTTTGAGCAGAAATCCCATCAATGGCTATAATGCCCAGTGTTTCAAGTGCTTGAGTATCAAAGTCGCTCAAATCAGCAGTCTTTGGACCTCCTCCTGTTTGTAATTGTTCCTCTTTAAGCCCTCTTGTCCGACGCAGCTTTTCTTCCAGTTTAGAAAAAAAGGGTTTTACAGGTTTTTTGGTACAAACCTTCTTCCACTTATTTGCAATACGTGTGGGCCCCTTGAGAGCATTCAAATTTGTTGCCACCTCCTCCAACATTTCTTGGAGACGCCGTGGCTGCGCAGGCGTATTTTTTCCAGCCAGCAGCTCTGGATGCGTCTTTGCATATGCAATATAGCATTGCAGCTGCTCCTGTGATGTGCGCTAAAATTTCCTACAACAAATTATGTTAAATAAATCTTGCGGAATAAAGGTCTAAATAAATAAAAAAAATGAATATAAATGCAAAAATACTTTTCTCGCTTAAGTGTTTCCATTTTTTTTGTCAATATTAATTTATTTTAATAATTACCTGACAAATTTATTCTCACCACTACACTATGGGCCAGGAGGTGTTTTTTTTGGCATAAAGACGATTTTTTGTTTCCAAATGCCAAACAAAAACTGAAAGTCAGCTTTTAAGTTCTATATAAAATCATACATAGTAGTAGAAAATTGGTATGCTGCTACTTTTTATGGAACCACACATACTAAAAAAGCTATTGAACTTCCTATAAGAATAAGCGAGATAGCATGTTATGAAAACATACATTTTAAAATTTTAAAAGCCTCGTAAAAGCCAACTTGATGAACTGCGATAGCATGAATGCTTGTGTGTATTTTATATAATCCACATTTAATTTTTTATTAGTACATATATGAGCTATTGAAAAACAGGGTAATACAAATACAAATTTTTAAAAGAAAATTATTCTTTCAGTTAAAACAAAAGTAGCAATTTTGTAAGTACATATTGTACAAATTTTCAGTTAACAATTCTTAGGCAAGCCCGGCTTTTGGGCTTATATGGACGTACCGCCACTGAACATACCATTATTGAGTAAGGATGGAAATTGTGACATATACCCCCTTACAATAAGTTGCGGGAATGCAAGTTGCAATGTAGACCAGATGAAATGAAATGTAGAGACTTCAGCACAGGTTTCCCTACAAAACTTATTGGACCACACTACGAAAAGGATTCTTCTACTACAAAAAGAAGTTATTGATCAAATTACTAGTATAAATCGAACCAAATTGATAGTTACCTACGGTTTTGATGGGTCAACTGGACAAAGCATGTTTAAGCAGAGGTTTACCGAAAAAACACCTGAATCCGTTGATCAACTTCTTTTTGTAACATCTGTTATACCACTTATATTAGTTACAATCGACAACAAAATTATTTGGCTCAATCGTACAACTCAATCTTTACGATTTTGTAGACCACTGAAAATCCAATTTACAAAAGAAACCACAGAACACATTTTGGCTGAAAAAAACAGTCTAGATTTGGAAATATCTCATTTAATTCCTTTCGAATAGACCATGGAAAATAATACAAAGATCATAGCTAATTATGATCTGAATATGACCTTGATTGATGGCAAGGTTTTGAATATTTTAACTGGTACAAAATCTTCCCAATCTTGTGCAATTTGTAATGCAACTCCAAAACAGTTTATGATGACCACAGATTTGAAATCTCCTGTTTTCCAATCAAAACCAAGTACCTTAAAATTTGGCGTAAGTCCTCCACATGCCTGGATTCGACTTTTAGAATTTGTTTTACATCTTTCCTATAGAATTAACATAAAAAAATGGCAAATAAGAAGCTCAGAAGATAAAGCCATTTTTATCCAAAGGAAACACGAGCTTCAGGAAAAGTTTTCGGAGCAAATGGGACTGCATGTTGATAAACCAAAATCAAATGGTAGTGGCACGACAAACGACGGTAACACAGCAAGAAGAGCGTTTTCTAATATAAAATTATTTGCAGCTATAACTGATATTGACATTGATTTTTAACGACATTTGCATATAATATTGGTAGTTATTTCGTGTGAATATCAGATAAATATAAAAATGTTTGAAGATTTTTGCAAAGATACAGCCGATTTATATTTTAAGAAGTATGATTGGTACCCAATGTCTGCTACCTTACACAAAATTTTAGTGCATTCCTCACAAATAATTGAAGCAGCTATAATACCGGTTGGCTGCCTTGGCGAAAATGCATCAGAATCACGAAATAAATTTTATAAAAAAGATCGCATTGCACATGCCAGGAAAAACTCTCGTCTCAATAATATGATCTATGTTTTCAATAGAGCCATAGATTCTTCTGATCCTCTGTTATCAAGCATCTGCTTAAATGAAAGAAAAAAAAATAACTACAAAAAAAAAAAATTCCTGTAGAAGAAGCAAATAGCAATTCTGAGGAAGAACTGGAGGAACTTCCGGAATATTCATTTGATTTAGAAGTTAATGATGATACAATGGATTCATTTTAGGTTCATCTTTGAGGAAATGAATTCATGAATGTTCTTTTTTGTTTACATAATTTAAACAACATTTTTGACAGAAATTTAAAACAATGTTTCTAAAAATAAATAATAATAAATATTATATCAACACAAAATCATTTCTATAAAATTAAGTGTTTTTATTATTTTTGTTCTATGATACGTGGGCGTGGCAGTGCAGTGATCACGCCTATTTTTTTGGAAAACTATCCGTATAACATCAGAAGCGACTGTGCTAAGTTTCAGCGACATACCTGCCATTTTAGACTTCATGCCAAAAAAAGTGACCTTCTAGCCCATAGTGCACTATGGTGATTTTTTCTTTGTTGGGAACTTTCCAAAATGCCGGTTACAAGCAGAGGTTACAAAGTTGTAAAAAATTCAACGTAACAATTTACTGTAACCAAATCTTTAGAATAGCCCGGCAAGTGTGTTGAAGAAAGATTCAGTGATAGTGTTGTCAGATTGTTGGATTTCGCCCATAATATAGGATTTCTTAACACCAGAAGATCGAAAGGGATTTTACACATCAAAACGGGATTTTTGGTATAAATTAAAATTATTCACAATTAATAAAAATTTTATGTTCAAAACAGTTTTTATGAGTTGAGAAAAAATTATTTTACCACGTTTATGTCAACTCGCTTTCAATGGTGTCTGTCTGTCTGTTCGGGTGGAATTTTGCAATCGATTTTAAACTAGCTTCCGATAAGCTAGAGACTTGAAACTTTAAACATAGCTCAGAACTGGATGACAATGCAATATGAAATATCTAAAATATATACATTACCGGTCAAAAGTTTGGGTTCATTTGCTTTATTTTTGAATTCAACCCAATTTTCTCGGAAATTTAGGTTTTGCTCCAATCGAAACCAGCTTATTATTAATTTTAAGCATTCACTGAGACGACCTTTCGTTTGTAAATAGAGCCACTTCACTAACTAACTGTTAACAGACAAAGTGTATTTCTCATCATTATAATATTAATTACCGCGTGCTTTATCTTTGAGCTGCAATAATTCACTCAAGCTTTTACATTTTCCATTATCTTTGTGTGTTTCTCTATATAAAAAGATAAGTAGAACATTATTTGTGTTTGAAAGGATGCACAGAATAAGTTCTGGTTGTTATAAAATCGAAAGAAGGATATTTTGAAGAGTCACAAATTTAAAAAACACCCCAAAATTTTTGTAAAATCCATCATATTTGCTGGAAAAAGTGAGTGTATGTCTGGATAATTCTGACTTTGAAAACAAAAATATAAAAACCACGGTAACCACTGCGTCATGACGAGAATGATTTTTTCAGATTTTTCGTCTTAAAATCGGGATCTTTTAAATCGAACTATCCTGAATATAATTGAGGTTTTGTCTTTTTTCTACAATTTTCTATTAATGAATAGTTTTCCGTAGTTACGATGTATAAAAATGGCTAAGAAAAGTTAAAAAAGACATAATAATTTTAAATACAGTTGGACAATTCCCAAGTTGTCTTATTTGGTGTCCTATCCTCTTATTTGTCATAAATTCTGTAATTTTTCATACACATGGGATTTTTTGAGGGATTTTTGACATTTTGAAATAGGATAAATCGGAATTTTCGCATACGAACTTGGGATCTCTGATGCAAACGGTCTGACAACACTGTTCAGTGATGAAGCTCACCTGAGGTCCTGGATCATAAAGTTACCGACAATGATGGGCGACGACGGTCGTCGACGATAAAAGCTTTCGTAATGGCAAGCAGCACAATGTTATTGCCGTGGAAAAAGAATGACTGCATCTTGTCATTGAGTCATTGTGGTTTTACATAAGCTTTTGGTGGTGCACCAGCACTCAATAGCTGCGCCGATTAGCATTATGTTTCAGTTTTAGGCGTAGAAGTGGGCATTGTGCCACCCTTGAATAGCAACGTGTTGTGCTTTTGTGAACAATGTCTACAAACTCCTGATTGACATTCTCGTGAACTGTGCCCAGAACACAGACAGTTGAAACAACCACAGATTCTTTACCTCGATTCAACGATCAGTGATGGGTAAGTTAACAAATCCATGGCATTTCATAATGCGATGTGCTTGGGAGCAATTGGAATTGAGACCGGATCCAAGCGCATGCCCTCTAGGTGGCTATGGACAGATGCGAAGTCATAGTCAATAGTGAAACTAGAAAGTAACCGACGCAATTCAACACACATCTTATTTTTATTTATTTGTTTATTTCAGTCAATGAACAAAGTTCTTACAGACAAATTTCAAACAAAATTGTATAAATTAAAAAAAAAAAATAGAATTTTTGTAATAATTCATTTCAACGGATCTTTAATGCTTCCTTAGAACTAATAAAGTCAATATCGCCACTTGAAGGCAAAGTATTAAAGGCTCGCATAGCTCTATGTATTGGAGAATTCAAAGCATAATTCGTTCGGCAAAAGCCTAAGTAAAATAAATCGAAATGACGAAGTGCTCTCATAGGCACATTAAAACCAAGTAATTGTAAAAGACCGGGGCAATCAACCCTACCCATTACAATATCAGAGATAAATAGCACTGATAAAATTATTCTTCTATTCTCCAATGACTTTATATTAATGAGTTTACATCTAGCCTTATATGATGGAATAGGCTGGGAAAAATTTAACACTAGTAAATCAAATCTTAAAATGATTTTTGCACCCGCTCGAGACGTAGAGCATGAGAGGCATAAAAAGGATTCTAGATAAGGAAAGCGTGTCCCAACTTTGAGCAAATATAACGTCTTCAATGTATAGGGGTCTACAAAATTTTTACTATTGCGACGAATAAAAGTCAAGAGAGAATAGGCTTAGGTAAAATGTAATTTGGATGAGCTACAAATGTGAACTTCGAATCAAAAATAACACCAAGATCCTTTATAACTTCTACGTGATTTAATGGAGAATTTATAATAGAGTAAAATGTAGGCAATTGAAAAGATGACTTAGAACAGTGGCGGTACGTCCATATAAGCCCAAAAGCCGGGCTTGCCTAAGAATTGTTAACTGAAAATTTGTACAATATGTACTTACAAAATTACTACTTTTATTTTTAACTGAAAGAATAATTTTCTTTTAAAAATTTTTATTTGTATTGCCCTGTTTTTCAATAGCTCATATATGTACTAATAAAAAATTAAATGTGGATTATATAAAATACACACAAGTATTCATGCTATCGCAGTTCATCAAGTTGGCTTTTACGAGGCTTTTAAAATTTTAAAATGTATGTTTTCATAACATGCTATCTCGCTTATTCTTATAGGAAGTTCAATAGCTTTTTTAGTATGTGTGGTTCCATAAAAAGTAGCAGCATACCAATTTTCTACTACTATGTATGATTTTATATAGAACTTAAAAGCTGGCTTTCAATTTTTGTTTGGCATTTGGAAAGTATTTACTCCATTTTCTTTTACACCTATTTTTTGCGCCATTAGTTTTTAGCAGAGTTTCGAACCGGTTAAATTGGGTTCGTGTTCAGGTTCAGGTTCAAGCAAAAAATAACAGTGTGTTCCGGTTCAGGTTCAAATAAAAATGAAGCAAAACAAGGTTTTTCAAATAATAGTTTTACTTATTTACATCCATACATTTAGTTACTTTGCAATTTGGATTTTTTCATTCCGTTGACATTTTCTTATATTTTATAATTTGCAGTTTTATTATTAAGGTTTATATTAAGAGAAATTATCGTTTAGTTTAAAAAGTAGTATATCACTCAACGATTTGTTTTTTAAATGATACCTTTGCGGAGCCTATATCAATTTAAGTCCAAAAATGCCCTTTCTAAGTTCACCTCCTGAATTTATATGCTCATTTTGTATTTTTAAAGTCAATATTTTAGCACGTCTAAAAACGTTAAGTCCAAACAGAGCTCCCATATTCCTTTTTCAATGCTTCAATCGGGATCTAGAGCATTCCATCCATATTGTCAATTTTAACCTTTTTGGTTTGGTAAAAAAAATGCACTGGGCTTGCCTCATCAGTAAATGCTAGGCACGCCATTGACTTAGAATAAGTAGAAAAGGCACATTTTTTAACATTAAGGAACAACCCATTATTGACGCACCATTCATACGCAGAGTTAAAATCAGTTTGTAATTTCAACGAGTCTGATAAATTTTGTACTCTTAGAAATATTTTCATGTCATCAGCAAACAATATGCATTTTGCATATTTAATAGTATTAGAAATATCATTAATAAAAAGTGTAAAAAGCAATGGACCGAAAATACTGCCTTGTGGCACACCAGAAGACCCAATTAAAGGCTTAGAGAGGGTATCCTCAAACCAATTCAATACATTGGAATGAAAGCCAATTTTAGCCAATTTAGGAACCAGTATAGAATGAGGGACTTTATCAAAAGCCTTAGAAAAGTTAGTATAAACGGTGTCAACCTGACAACCAACCTGAAACGACGAGATGCAATATTGTGTAAAAATTGTAAGATTAGTCACAGTAGAGCGACCCGGAACAAATCCATGTTGGCATGGCGAAATTACATTTTTTTACCGCAAAAAATATCTGATCCTTCACAATACTCTCAAAGAGTTTACTCACAGTTGCAAGTTTGGAAATCGGTCTATAATTTAGTACATTATTTTTATTACAAGATTTAAAAAAAAAGTGTAATAAACGACAATTTAAAATCATCAATAAAAATACCTGATTGCAATGACTTGTTAAATATTATTTGTAATGGTTTAGCAAAAGAAGTACAGCATTTTTTTTTTAAATAATCAACATCAGACTTGGTTGATAATTTGAGTTTTAAAACTCCATCAATTACATCCTTTTCCGACAGGAGCAAGGAACCAAAGTCAACGGGGCGGTCGGAACCAACTATAGCATCCACCGAAACTAAGACTAATTCTTAATTAAATTGAAAAGACTCCGCAAAAAGTTAGCTGTTTCTACCGCATCATTCGAATTTTTACCGTTAAGAAACATTGAAGTCGGAATACATGAGCTTTTCCTCTTAGAATCTATATACCTTCAAAACTCTTTAGGATTATTTTTGATATTTGACTCAAGATTTAAAATATATTGGCTATAGAGTGCTTTATCAAGTGAATTGAAGTTCCTCATAAAATGGCGATACTTAATGAAATATGAATTATTGGATGTAGCAGCAAATTTTTTTTAAAACTTATTTCTAAGATTTTCAATTTTTTTGAGCTCATGCGTATGGCAACTTATATCTTTTACTTTTAATGTGAGGAATATTACACTGGAATACAAAATTTCACTTGAAAAATATAACATGAACCAAAGTATGTTTTCTAAATTAATTTGAGGACGCTGAACACGAAAATCATATTCATTTTTTTTTCTATGGGTAAGTTTTCGAGATATGGCAAAATAACGGTTTCTCAGGTTACAGTTTTACTTACAGGCTAATATCTATTTACCTATAGTATCGACTGATCCAAGTTGTATATCATATTATAATTATATTACGCGTCTTATGCTGTTAAATTTTCACACATGTCGTGAGCCAAGTTTTTTTTTCACAAAAAATAATCACAAAATCTGAAGTTTTATTTTTTTAATCGATAGATCATTTTAAGTAAAAAACGATAGCAATCGGATCAAAAATGACAAAGTAATCAAGGATTGAGTAAAAATAAAATATTCTCGAAAACTCGAAATTCGTTCTGCTGTAGAAAATGATGAGCCACCACTTGAACTTTTGCAATTTTTCGCTTTCGGGTCTTCCCTGATCAAGAACCAGCAGTAGTTTGCCATCATGCCGTCATCCCGGAAACTTTGATATCGTCTTTCGACTTCAACCATATCTTGGCGGAACTTTTCGCGCTGCACGATACTTTCTGCATCCGGATTTGATTTTTGAATAAAAATGATAGCTGAATAAAAATTGCATCTTGGGAGATATATTCGCACCTGAATTTTCGGAATTAAATTTATTTATCGTTGAAAAAATGAATAAGGAATCAATATCAGTTTACAGTAAATCAAACTTACCAATATCATTGAACTTTTCCAACATTATGTCGATGAGTTGGGCATTATTGTCGCTTTTATAATTTTTTAAAAAAATGTTTGAACAACATTCGCAAATGCTTCTCGTTTTGACTCACTCAAACATTCAGTAATCCAGCATCGCCGAACAATTGCGGAAAGGAAACTTAGAACACGACTTGTGTGAAATTTTCTCGAAAATCAACCCAAAATTTAAATTTCAACACCTATATCTCAGTCATTTACAATCCGATTTTAAAAAACTTGGCAGCATTAAACACGTGATTTAATTATATTTCCTATAACATACAATTCAGATCGATAGAAGCTAAAAGTAATGATATATTGGTCTTTAAGTGAAACTGTAACCTGAGAAACCGTTATTTTGTCATATCTCGAAAACTTACCCATAGAAAAAAAAGTTAATGTGATTTTCGTGTTCAGCGACCTAAAATTAGTTTAGAAAACATACTTTGGTTCATGTTAGATTTTCACTGTATTCCAGTGTTATCAATGCAAATATTAGCTATAGAAGTCTTAAAATATTTGTAACAATTAACTATATCAAGACTCATTAACTCGCTATCCCATTCAATATCACTAATAATACGATTTGAGGTAGTATAATCACAAAGTTGAAATCGTGCATATTGATATTATTAGTTCCAAGAGGCAAAAATTTATAAAATTTCAGATGAATAGACAATGAAACATGATGCTTAACATTTGGCGAAATTGGAAACACCGATGTAATGTAGACTAGATCTAATTGGTCTTTAACGTTACATTTTTTGGAGAGGGTTTCGAGGTATCTCTACATTTTGAAAAAAATTAGCGAAAGTAGCAATGAAAAAACCTAAACTAAGGCACTATATCGAATATGGGAGATCAAATAAACTACTGAAATCAAAATAATACCAAAAAAATATTTCTCTTGCACTTCTAAGATCCAAAATGTCTGGTCTTTAATGTTACACACAGTATGGCAAACTCAGTGCTTTTCCCGCTGATTTTAGTGCTTTTTGAAAATTAAAACGCGGAAAAAAAGTGATTTAGCGCTCAGCACGTTTTTTCAATTTAAAATATCTTCGAAAAATCGAAGAAATTTTTAATGACTAGAAGTATCAGATGTATACTTGTATTAGTGAAAAAGTTTAAATGTTTTCTCGCACTTTTATAAGGAAAAAAATTTAACGCTTTTTTAAAGAAAATACGCGTTTTATTCCTCATTTTAGCGGATATTGAGAAACAAAAGTTGGCCACACTGGTTACACAAATAAAAAACTAAAATGGCTAAAAGGTGAAAAAAACAATTATTTATTCAAAATATCATCGTTCTGTTTATTTTTCACTGGTATCCAAAAACCAGTCTTGCAATATCACATTGTAGTGCTCTGCCGTCACTAGCGCGGGGTATATTTTGCATACCACTACTTCTAACACTGTAGAGCATTTCGAGTTTTTCTGATTGCTGAAACTAAGTTTTTCTGAAAGCTTTGGCTGTCTATAGAAATGTAATTTCTCAGTTTTCGTAGGTTGGCGGTTTTAAGCGATTTTTTTCATTTTGAAGTTGCTGCTTTAGTCAATGGTCGCGTCGGAGAAGTATCATTTAAATCCAAATATTTTTACCATCAAAAGGTCTTTCTGGCGGTTTTCGGGTACGAGGAATCAGAATCTGCAATTTATTTTTACCAATAACGGCCGCTAGGGTGCGCTTTAGTACAAAAACATGGAAATTTCCATATTTTTAAGGTTTATTCGAGCAAGAACGTCATAAAATCAGATTAAATGTACGTGATTTTCATTTTTTTTATTCTTTTCATTAAGTTAGACAACTTTTAACAACACATCGTTGACGTACAACCATTTCCAGATTGGCTGATGAGATTTAAAAGTCTTATATTTATCTAAAAAATCAGTATATTGGACTTGAATTAAATACAAAAATCAGTACATTTTCCAGACATATATAGATTTTTACTTTTGATTATAAGCTCACTTTATAAACTCATTAAGGAAAGTCTGTTTCTTTCCTTCCTCTAAAAAGTGAAAAATAAACTGAAAGTTCTTTCAGTGGAATCGAAAAAAAATTAAATTTTTTCTACAGAAATTTTACAAAACCTATATCTCTGTCTAGTTTTCATTAAAAGAATTGAAAATAGATAAAAATTAAATAAAAGGACCAAAAATGTTATTAAGATTACAAAACTCAGTACTAAAATAATGCAAAATCCAAAAATTGCTAACTCGAATTCCGAATTCGAGAGAAATGCAAAGCGGTATTCTTTTTGTTGTACGAAGAAAACAAACACCATGATTATACAATTGTTGCTTTCCATATTATTAGCAAGTGAAGTGGCCAACAATTTAAAGGCGAAAGAGGAAAAAGTTTTCATAAGGAAATTATGAACAAAAAACCCTTGCAGCCAAAAATTTTTTCCAGAAAACAAAAGTCGCTAGAGAAAGCTTACTTAGGATTTTTTCCTAAATAAGCTTTCTCTCGCCACTTTTTTTGTGAATAAATTTTCTTTGTTCATTATTATCTTTATCATTTTAAATTCACTTGATAACGTTATTGTATTGTATTGTATTAGTGAGGTTTATATATATATTTGTACCGCGACCTATAAGATTTATTGTACGTCCCTCTCTTCTATCCAGTCTGATTTGCCTAGAGTGCTTCATCCAGTCCAGTCTTCCCCAAGAATTTGAGTATTCCGCCCGGATCTATGGATGCTAGTTCTGTACTGGGCACTTCGTACATACCCAGACATTTCATTCTTTTGTGGATCAGTGCTCCACACTGAGCTAAGATATGTTCTGATAATTCATCTTCCTCATTACAAAACCTACAGAATTTGAGCTTTCCTCAACTCCTATTTTGCAAAGGTGTTCTCTGAGCCCGCAGTGCCCAGTCAGAACACCAGCTAATATACGCAGTCTGTTTTTGTTGAGACCAATGCAGAATGCGTATCTTTTCTTGTTATAGTTACCTAGAAGCGTTTTGGATTGCCTCATTCCCGGAAGATTCTTGCCTCTTGTTCTTCTTTTCCTGCCTGAGCAATTCCCTGATTACGCTATCTCCTATTCCACAGAAGGGTTCAGGTCCCACGAAAGTGGTCGCTGCCCCCTTTCTAGCAAGCTCGTCTGCCTGCTCATTGCCCTCTATTCCTAAGAGTCCAGGAACCCAACATAGGGCGACTTTATTGTCCTTGCGCAGCTGATTAAGCTTGCTCAAACAGTCCCACACCAATTTAGGGGTGATCTCCGAGGAGTATAATGCTCGAATGGCTGCCTGGCTATCCGACATGATAGCGATATCTTGCCGTTTGTACTTCCTATTCAAGTTGAATTGCGCACATATATCTATTGCATGAATTTCAGATTGAAAGATGCTAGGATACTTCCCCATCGGCTCAGAGTGTTTGATTCTTGGCCCAAATACTCCTGCCCCAGTTCTATTCTCGATTCGTGACCCATCTGTACATCACTTAATCGTGTGCTCTTTGAGTGTTTAGTTATGTTCTACACTCTCCCATTCATTCTTACTACTAAGTTTTCCAACAAAGTGTTTCTCAAAACTATACTGTTTATCCATTCTGTCCTGGTGACAGTCCAAGAGATAGTTGTCTTTCGCCGGGTTATCTTGGTTTTCAGGCCCAATAGATCGCCCCGTTAACCTTTTTTTTTGTTGCTCTTACGATTGCTGTCTTGGAGGTACCCTGTATCACGAGGTGTAATACATACACATACAGATACATGCCAACATTTGAACTTTTCCTTATTTAGCTTTCACTGTTTTTAATGTAGTTCTCCTTGCCCACACTAATGCTCCATATGTAATGATTGGCCTTACCATCATTGTGTACATCTCGCGCTATACACTTGGTTTACATCCGCAAGTTTTCCCTGCTAGCCTTCTGCATACCATTAGAGCGCGAGTGGCTTTACTTGTTACTGCCTCAACATGTGATTTCCATGTGAATTTACTATCTAATACCTCCCCAGCTAGTGATATCGATTTCCAGCGCGAGAGTGATCTTTTACTAGTAAATGGAACTATAGTGGTCTTTGCAGGGTTAATATTTAGCCCTACCGACCTGCCCCATCTCCTAGTAATACCTAACTCCCTTTGTATAATGTCACAAAGAGTTTCTTCAAATTTACCTCTGGCTATGAGGACGACATCGTCCGCATACCCTTGGCAGTCTATGCCTGCCTCTGAGAGTTTCATTAAAAGTTCGTCTACTACCAGGCTCCACATTAGAGGTGATAGTACTCCTCCCTGTGGACATACTCTGGTTGTGCAGACTGATATGGTACATAGCCCTGTATTCATCTCAGCTGTTCTAGAGGAGAGCGTTTCTGACATCCATCTAGATGTTGTGTTATCTACTCCTCTTCGCCTTAGTGAGTTACTGACAGCCTCGTGTGAGGAGTTGTCGAAAGCTCCTCCGATATCCAGGAAAGCACATACTGCTACTTCCTTCACATCTAGTGCCCCTTGAATCTTCCCCGCTAAGTCATGTAGAGCTGTCTCGGTAGACCTGCCTGCTCTATATGCATGCTGTTTGGGGTGCAGTGGAGTTATGTTTAAGACTTTACATCGTATGTAGTTGTCAACCACCTTTTCAAGTGTTTTCAACATAAACGATGTTAAGCTTAAAGGTCTGAAAGACTTAGGGTTAGTTGTATCTTTTCTGCCCACTTTTGGTATAAACACCACCTTTGCCCTTCGCCAAGCTGTTGGTATGTACCCAAAAGCCAAGCTACTTCTCCCTATATTAATAAGGAACGGCAATATTTCCTTAATGCCCTTCTGTAAGAGGACCGGAAATATGCCGTAAGACCAGGTGATTTAAATGGTTGAAAAGTGTTTAACGCCCATTCCAATCTAGGCGCAGAGCATATTTCTGCTGCTACCTTCCTGTCTATTCTGTTCATTCTTCTAGGCTGCCCTCTGAATTCCTGTTATCTAACCCAACACTTCCAGGGAAGTGTGTTGCTAGAAGCAATTCTGCTCTCTCCTTTTCATTACAAGTGAAGCTGCCATCTGATTTCTTTAGCGCCATTTTCATATCCTGCCCTGCTTGTGCAAAGGTTTTATTTATCCTTGATGCAGCAGGTAAAGATGCGATATTGTCGCAAAAGTTCCTAAAGCTAGTTCTTTTAGCCTTCCTGATTTCTTTATTATATTCTGTTAGCTTATCCCTGTAAGCTTGCCATTGTCCGCTCCGTTTTGCTCCGTTGTGGAGCTTACGTACTTCGGTTCTAATGTCACTTAGGGTACTATTCCACCATATGGCATCCTTTCCTAGACTTTCCGCTTTTTCCGGGTAACTGCTCTTAAAATCATCTAGTATTTCTTCGTTAAGTTCATTTACGGCATATTCGAGTTCATAATGATTTTTTATCACCTTGCACGATTTGATACCTACTAAGTTACACTTAGTAGAATACTTCTATGTATTCTGTCCAGTTTGTTTTCCTGGGATTTCTAAAGGACGGTATTTCGGTACTTGTGCTCTCTAGGAGGAACTCTATGATTTTGTGATCAGAGAGTGAGTCCTCTTTGGATACCCTCCAGTTCTTGACTAGTCTTACTATATTTTGACTGCATACTGTTATGTCTAATACTTCTTTCCTAGCTCTAGTAACAAACGTAGGCTCATTCCCTACGTTTAATATTTCTAGATTAGCGCATAAGATAAATTCTAAAAGGTACTCACCTCTGCTGTTGTCATTTGTGCTGTCCTATATGGTACTGTGAGCGTTTGCATCGCATCCGAGGAGAAGCGGCAGTCTGTGCCTGTAGCAATAATCCACTAGTTGCCTCACTTCTGACGGCGGTGGTGACGACTCCTCACCCGGAAAATATGCCGATGCCACTACTATGGCGCGTTTGCTGCCCTCGATGTTAAGATGGGCTTGAATTGGAACTAAATCCCGCGTCATGAATTCTGTAAGACAAACATAATTAATGTTGTTTCTAATTAGAATACAGGCCCTTGGATTATCCTGCCTGTTATCCCAAATTACCTTGCCGTTTTTACAGGCCATTCCTCTGATTGCACCTTGGTGGTGCCAGGGTTCTTGGATCAGAATCAGGCCCAGGTTAAATTTAGTAAATGTCCTTGCAATCACCGCCGAGGCAGCTCTTGAGTAGGGCCAGTATCCGTTCTGACGTCTGGCCCAAGCTCCTGGGGAAGAAAATAGTCACCACATGCGACTTGGGAACATCATCACCTACACATGAAATGAGAGGGGTCCATTCCAGGCCGTTAGCTTCGGGGCTACTCCTTTCAGCCATTTTGACTGCATATCTTTGCAGTCGATGAGTAGATAGCCCGGCCTGAAATGGATACCCTTAAACTTCAGCTTGTGTGCCCATCCCTTTGCCACCTCTTCCAGGATGGCATCTTCTAGGGCCGAAAGCTGCTCGGATGACAATGTTACCTCGGGATATTCTCTTGGTAACCATCCTAACTGCTTTCGCAACCCCAGCGAACGTCTTGCCACACACCACTCTTTCAGCAGATGAGCTTGCCACCACCCACCGTATCCGTCCTCGGTTTCTTCACCTCCTGTTTTTGCGGTGGAGTGATGGCCGAGCTTCCCCTTTTTCTTTCTCGAGGTTTCTGGGAAGTACCTTCGGACGGTTTGGCTTTATGCTCCTCTGCCTTCTTTCTTGCTACTGTGGGTTCTAACCCCTGCTCCAGGTATCTAAGATATCACCTGGACCCTGCCCTAGTGGGTCGTCCATACCACCTGGCTGCCCAATTGGTGGTACCTTCAACTCGCGCCGTTTGTGCTCCCTGGGGTAACTTTTCCCCGTCGATGTCTCCGTAGCATTAGCCGCTGGTGCGAATGCACTAGCCACCTTTGCTAGAAAGACATCTGGAGCTCTTATAGAAGTCACACCAGCCGGTGCTGTTGCACTGGCCGCTGAGACCTCTGTATGAGCTGTACTGGGTACGATGCCAGTCGCTTGTGTGGTTACCACGGGCGCTGGTGCTATTGCTCCAGTTCCCGCGGCTAACACGGTCACTGGTGCTATTGCACTAGTTCCTGCGGCTACCACACCAGCGTAAGCCGTTGTAGGGGACTCAGCTATTTGTACTAATGCACTGACATCGTACGGTTACCCTCAAAGCTCCGTCTTCGCGTAGGTGCAGTCGTTGCCTGACACCTTGCTGGCCCTCTCGACCAGGGTGAACCCCTGCTTGTGGAAGATCGCAGATCTTCATCACGTAGCCCATGCTCCATCCGATCAGCGAGTTCCGTTGCGGTTAATCCCCGCTGGTTTAATTTTTTTCTTTTGTTTTGTCTGCTCATATTGAAATACGACCACTTGCCTGCCTGAGCGGGTTTGGCGGTCAACTATAGAAGGGGTAAGGGGTTGGTCCGCCATGACATAGCCCGTCTGCCATGGTAAGGCCACAGTTACTCCTTGAGGCGGCCGTGTATCAAGGAGGCTCCGTTCGCAGATAGCCTATTCTTAACACTAGTATCAGACGCACACGGGTCCTATGTGCTGATTTCACATAAGTACAAGTACCTGTGTAAAAACAGACGTAGGATCCGTGCACACCAGTCTTCTAGTGTTAATCCCCTGGCTGCCAAACCAATAGGCACGGGTCGCGTGACACCCTGGATTAGGGGAGTTTTTATTTAAGAGGGTTTGCTCCCTCCGCCTGAACTATCTTAGGCAGTTGCATATCAGACATCTGATGTGCTCTGTTACCAGATAACAGTTTGCGTATGAGTCATCTGACATGCAACTGTTTCCAGCCGTCACCACGAGGAGGTGTTAGTCCACACTTTCATTATATCACTTAATTGCGGCACACATCGAAATGTGCGTTAGTCCCCTTAAGTGACTGATGGCATGACAGCCCATTTGTTTGTTGATCGACCCTGATTTTTATAAATGTAAGGTAGAAGATACAATTAATGTTTTTGTTTCATTTTTGGGACCTTTTTTCCTTTAAATAAAATTTGAGACATAAAAATATTGGGGCCATTATTTTATTTTGGGGCCATTTTTCCTTTTTTTATTTGGGGTGATATTTCATATTGAAAAATGGCCCCAATTGTGAGGTGATTTTTAACTTTTGATTTTGGGGCCATTTTCCTGGGGCCATATTTCATAGAGCCATTTAAGAATTTTAAAATTAGTACTTTACAAAAAATACAAGAAAATCAGTACATGTACTGAGTAAATCAGTACGTCTAGTTACTCTATGCCCGGCTAAGAGGTTTCAGAGAACATAAATTATGTTTTTATGCCGAATCATAAAGTACAATTTTTGTCAGCGAACTTGGTCTTTAGCGTTACACAAGTTTGATGGCGAGCGACGAAATTGAATACTTAAAAAAAATGCATTTGTATCTAGAACCTAAGTCAAAAGTTCTCGAAAAAAAGTAGATCGTTCCAAATTTTGGTTTTGTTAGATTTATCAAAAAAATTTAATTTTTCTAAAAAAAGTCTTTAACGTTACATGAAATTTGCGGTGCATTTCAAAGCCATCACAATGAACAGAAAAAAATCGATTGAACTGCATTTTGAATTTTTTTTAATAGTTTAAGTCCTTTTCTACTACACAAAGCTAATTGCATGAAAAAAACTAGAATAATATAGTTATTTTTACGTTTTTGTTCCGAATTGAATTTTGACACATTCCGATCTGATGCGCGACATACAGTGTGGCCAACTTTTGTTTTTCACAATCCGCTAAAATGAAGAATAAAACTCGTATTTTCTTAAAAAAAGCGTTAAATTGTTTTCCTTATAAAAGTGCGAGAAAACTCAATACATTTAAACTTTTTCAGTAATACAGGCACACATCTGATACTTCTAGTCAATGAAAATTTCTTCGATTTTTCAAAGATATTTTTAATTTTCAAAAAGCACTAATGCAAAATTCAACATTTTTTTTTTTCGTGCGTTACTTCTACAAAAAAAAATTGGTTCATTTACTTTTTTTTCAAATTGTTGTCATTTTTAGAAGAATTTGATTACAAAATTTTTTAGGCCGTGGCAACTCTGCTTGTAGTGATCGATGCAGATGCAGTTGTTTTTACTTTATGTGATAAATCAAAGAATTTCTATTTAAGATTTTTTACATCAGCCGTTAACTGAGAAACGATAGAAATTAAATCGCAATTCTCACCAAAACATTTACAGTATTTATAAACTAAATATTTATATTTAAATAACAAATTTAACGCATTTTCACCAGCAATTTCTATTAAATTTTTATGGAAATGCGGACACAATGCAAACTATTGCCACATCGATTTCTACAGATTTAGAACACTTGAAGCAATTATCCTAAGGCACAGTCATTTTCACGTCCGATCAAAGCAAAATTTATTTATGATGCATTTCTTCAATCTGCGCCAAAAGTTCTTCGTGAATCGAAAGCTCTTGCTCCTCAACCGCTGCCGTAATAAAAGCAATATGGTTATTCATGAAACGATCATAATGTTGTCTCACCGTCCCCAACTGTATGTATCTCAATTCCCATCTTATCAGGCGCATAATCTTCATGAAAAACTTGATTGAAAATTCTAAGAATTGATGTTCGTGTTGACGCTTGTAAGTTCAGCGCCGCCATTTTCTAATAAATTGTAACGGCTCGATTGTAATGAATTTCGGCGTCCACTTGGCTCAGAATATTTCATAAAAAAAAGCAAAATTTGTGACAATTCATTCCTCATAGGAGGCACAAAAAATATATGAGGGCGAGTGCAAGCCACTCAAATAAAATAGCAAAAAAAAACACGTCAAATTAATAGAAATATTTAATTATACGCGCGCTTGCGCAAAAAGAAAAAACGAACAATTCAAATCGAATAGAATAATAATAAAAACGTAACAAAACAAAACGTCAAAAATGAAATGGTTGGAAAAAATAGTATTATGTATAAATTTTTAGGGTAAATGTATTAATAGCGTTTTCTTGACAAAATGTTGCATTTTTTTTGCCTCGTGCAACGGCACCAATTTTTTAATGTTGCCCACAACACTGCCAAAATTTTGCCTTTTTAGTGCAAGAAAAGAACTTAAAAATGCTACTCTGTCACAATCAAAGTGTTACATTTTTCCCCGCTCAGATGGCAACATTTTTTCGGGAAAGAACACAATACTCTTGCAAAGGGCTGACTCTTTTTCAGAAAAGAACACGAATTTGGAGAAAAGAAAACGCTATAAGTCTTAAATACTGTTCACGCCTGTGTGCTGCGATCACATACAATAGTACCCAATATAAAAAAGACTACTAACTCAAAGCTTAGAGTTAAATAAAGCCATTGCGTGTGTTGCAGAAGTTCGTAATGCGCTGGATGGCTTAGACATGAAAGAATTTTTGGTAAAATTTATTAAAAAATTTCCAACATGATTCCGGTTACGAAACACTGGAGGCTATTCACAAAACTATATATATTGCACATACTGATATTAGCGACGGAGGGGTGTTATAAGGCCATATGCATTAACATGAATTTTATGCCACATTTTCCCGTAATTTATACGAATTTAATGAACATTTTCCCCGCAATTTATAAGATATTATACATATTTGCGATATGGTGTTATTTCCAAATCAAAAGTGCAGTAATGCCATAATTTTTAGCAGACGAAGTGGAAATAACGCCATACCGGTGGAAGATGTTCTTTCTGCTGCAAAAATCGAAAAAAATAATTCAAGGATAAGGAATTCCCGGACATAACACCCACGGCCATAACGCCCAAAGGAATGCCCATTACGCGCAAAATCATTTTGGGCGCTATGCCAGCCCCGAAAAAGGCCATATCGCAAATGTGGCATTATTTCCCAATCAAAACTGCAATAAAGCCATTATGGCGTTAATGCATATGGCCTTATAACAACCGTCCATTAGCGACAACTACTTTGAAAATATAACACCGGCTGAGTTAGCAACATTCAAGTTCTGCCCAACGACATCTTGTGATATAGAATGTTCATTTTGGTCATTTAAATCTATTTTGAGCGCTAACCGGAAAGCTACAAATTTGAAAAACGCAATAAAGAATAAAAATAAAGAAAAATATGCTTTTTACTCATATTTTGCATAAAAATTGTTCTGGTTTGCTTCATATTAACTTTGCTTGATAATAAGAATATTGAACTCATGTACAGCCTGAATTTAAAGTATTCCCAGTTTGAAATGATGAGAGTTCTAATTGACCTAGAACCTGTCTTATAGCTTCTCCTAATCTTACAATCGCCAAACTTGGTCAGTTTTGTGGCCAAGATATGGTGGCTGCTAAGGTGAGTTTTCAGGACAATCGGGAATGGAAACATTTTGCGATTGCTTCTGCATACTTTCCATAAGATACAATTTTACCACCACCCCCAGTTATGGTTGTTGAATTTGTGAAGTATTGCGAAAGGTTGAATTTGGGGCTCATGATATGTTGTGACGTTAATGCACTCAATATTATTTGGGGCAGCAGCAAGTTCAACGTAAGACCTGTCTTCTGGGATGAACATACAAAACGTTGGGAATCAAGCCACTTTTGTGACACCTACTAGACAGGAGGTTATTGACCTAACTCTTTCTAATGAAAGGTTAATGCAGTCAATTGCAAACTGTAAGGTCCTTAGAGATGACTTTATATCAGACCACAGATATATCGAGTTTTAGTATGATGTAGAAGTTAATCCTTTAATAATAATCCTCATACGAAATCCGAAAAAGGCGGATTCGGCAAAGTTTAGAGTTGAACTGGTTTCATTAAGCTGTGCTCTACCCCCAAAACTACGCAACGAGCGAGGTCTGGACGCAGCGGTGGAAAATCTCACATCTGCTCTTCAGACCAGCTTTGAACGTGCCTGTCCCTCTCATGACTAATTTCGATGAGCACTGGGCTCTATATCGTCAAAAGCAGAAGGAGTAGAAATTTCTGCAGCGGTATTGAAACTATGTCTAAAACAGCTAGGTTGGCGAAAATCCTCAAAAAGGGTCAAGCCAACCGACTGTGTTTACTCAAAAAATCTGATGGCACTTTCACGGAATCAAAAAGTGAGATATTCAGCTTAATGCTGAAAATTTCCGGGCAATCAGGTCTCTGTTCAACATCCCATTTTCCCGGAAGCGGGGAGGGTTAGTTCGACAGTTTCGCAGCGTAGCTGGTGGGTTTGCCAGGACAGTGGCGAATGAAGATGCGATTAGGTTTGCTATTGCTTCCTTTGACAGCTTGAAATCACCAGGTCCGGATGGTATACTACCAGTTGCTCTGAAAGAGGGTATGGTACAATTGCTACTGGTTTTGAAGAAGATCTTCATCTCCAGTTTGGCTCTCGCTCACATAACTCAACAATGGAGGTTGGTAAAATTTGTTTTCATTCTAAAACTTGGAAAGGACAACTATACCAATCCCAAAAGCTTTACATCAATTAGTATGATTAGATTAGATCTTGTGAGACGCCCTGCAAAATCTGGTAGGTCGGATTGAGCGGGCCCTCAATAGGAAAGAATACACTATTTGATATAAATAAATATATAAATAAATAAGCACCATCTATGTGCATTAAATTATAACAGTATCATATTATTACATATGCATGTACATGTATATATATATATATGTATACCTTATGTACTTATCATGCTATTTTATATCGTAACCTTACATTATACTTTTATGAAATAAATACTCAGTTCCAACACAGCCTGCATCGTGTATTTATCATTTGGCGACGAGGAGTATAAAAAAATTTTACAAATAATGCCTACCGAAAGTGAAGCTTTTATGAAAAATTTGCTCGCTCAGCAACAGGAATGGACAAAGAAAATGCTAGGTGAGCAACAACAATGGATGCAGTCAAATTTAAAAACCCAAGCTGGTAGTGCTGCATGTCCTACCATCACAGTACCACCATTCCAGCAATTTATCAAGGATAAAAAACGTTGGAGCGCATACCTGGAGTGGGACTGAAATTTTCGAACTACTGAAAAATGTATGTGGTAGTGAAGACTTGCAACAATATACGTATGAGCAGCTAACATATCAATTAACAGATCATTTTAAAACGAAAACGCATGTGGTTACAGCCAGATTCGAGTTTAATAAATGTGTTATGAAGCCATGCCAAACTTATAAAGAGTGGATTGCCGAAATTCGAGGAATAGCGCGAGATTGTAAGTTTGTATGTGGTGCAGAAAACTGTACCTATAATTATGTGGATGACATGATCAGGGATCAAATTATTCTACATACCCCGCATGATCTGGTACGTACTGTTGCTTTGCAGAAACTACAATCAACGCTTGCGGAAGTTTTGCTTGTCGCGGAGTCGACAACAAAAACAGTAGCAACGATTAAAGAGAACGCGAAAAATTAAATTTCCCTCAAATAAACTGCGCAAAATCCGAGCGCGTGTTCTAAATGCAATCGGAAGAACTCAAATTCAAATAACAAAGTTAGATATAAATCGTGTTCGGGGTGTTTCTCTTCGCACTCGAGAGAGGAGTGCAAATTTAAGAATGCAGTCTGCAACAAATGCGGAAAAAAAGGGCACATCGCCCCAGTGTGCATGGCTAAAGATGTACAAAACGGTAATCAAAACACAAAAAGCAAATACTACAGCAAATCAAATAGATAAATAATTCGCAAACTACTAATACCGTTGAAGTGCTCGAGAACATATTCAATGTATGCTGAGTTATCAAAAGTGAAAACAACAAAAGATTAATCGATTTAATTATTTTTAATAAATTTCCAAATGGACAGTGGCGCCTCAATTTCGCTAATCACTAAAGACACCTATGAACGGTTGGGCTCGCCGCTGGCGCGTATTAATAGGAAGCTCTTGGGTTTCGGTAATAAGAAAATTGGCAATCTTGGCGAGTTAACGCCAAAAGTAAAGTGCGGAGAAATCGAAAAAAATATTTTGTTAGTAGTGGAAAACGTACGCCATGGTAGTAATTTGTTCGGTGCAGATTTATTCAAGATATTTGGGTTCGAAATTCACCAAATTGGAAATGTATCAACATCTTTAACAGAAGCCACAGAAAAATTGTATAACAATTTGAGTTTATACTTTTATATTATATATTTTCTCTCGAAAAATACGAATTTCTCTGTTTTTTTATCACATTTACGATCTCTCTATATCGTTGTTGAAACCCCAATCGATAAATTTTTCAAATTTCCCATTTTTTCTGTTATCGGCTAATAAATTAAGTTTCTCGTTGGTTGATTCAAATTGTAACCTCTTACGAAAAAAAAAAAAATTTCAAAATGCCAGTTGAAAGAAGCCCTGATTGATCAACCAGTCAGAAAGTTGAATCAAAAAAACTTTCTGTCGCGGTAGGTCAAGGAGCAGAGGGGGGCCAGGGAACTAAATCCACTAGGATTCCCGAAATCGAAATTGGAGCAGATCCCAAAAGGCTTACAAGGAAACCAACAAAAATACAAAAGGGTCGCTGTTGAGGACTTGCCGACCGATTTCAAGCTGATAGCTCGGAACAAAATGGAGCTAACCCAGGAGAGAGCCCACAATATCAAAGCCCAGATATCTGATTTATTGGATGTGCAACAGACCCATGCCAATAAAGTCCCACAGGCAACAGAAAAATCCCATAGTTCTGTTGCAGAGCAGGCTAACACCTCTTTTTGCCTGAATGTCCCACCGTGAGACACAGAAATATTTTCAGGAGGGTATGAAGAGTGGCCGTCCTTCCGTGACTTATTTACATTAACCACCCTAAACTCACTTCTGCCCAAAAGCTGTATCACCTCCGATACAAGACTGCCAGAAAAGCTGGACCCTTGGTAAAGCAGTACGCTCTCAGCGATGAAAATTTTGAGCTAGCTTGGAATGCGCATTCTGGTTGACAAACAGGTCAAAACTCTTTTGAATCTCCCTCAAATAAGAAAATAGTGAAGCATTACAGAAGCTTCAAAATTCAATCAACAATTCTCTGTCCGTCTTAAAATCTCAAGGCGTCTCGACAGAGAATTGGGATCCAATTCTTGTATACATTTGTTCTACGAAACTCCCGGAAGAGACCTTAGCACTATGGGAGCAATCCCTTAGCTCTCGTAAGGATCTTCCAACGTGGAAACAAATAAATGAATTTCTTACCATAAGATATGAGGTCGTAGAACGCCTTCAAGGCGTCAAGCCGGCCAAATCCGGTTTTTCTCAAAATCGGGGTCACAACAGAACACAAAACTTTTATACAGAAAGCAATGTGACATACTCTTGTCCAATGTGCGACGATTCTCATGCGTTAAGATACTGTGAGAAATTTAAAAGGTTATCTGTGCGTGACAGGGTGAAATAAATAAAAAATTTATGCTAAAACTGTTTTTCCTTCACTCATTTAAAACCGGAATGTTCGAGCCAACACTTGTGCTCATATTGTCAAAAAAAGCATCACTCTATGCTTCATATCCATGTTGACAATAACACCAATCAAAAGAAAAACCCTGCGCCTTCACAATCTTCTTTTAATCAGCCACAAAAACAGAATAGGAAATTCCCAAAGCAGAAAAATTCCCGAAGTCCACCCTATGAATCAACAAGTAATAACTCCCAAACATCTACCAAAACATACAGTCCACAGGTGCAATCCCTATACACCACAAACGAAGAAAAAAACATTACTCCCCACAGCTCTCGTCTCTATAGAGCATCTTGGGGGACTACACACGGTTCGAGCCCTTATCGGCCAAGGTTCCCAGAGAACATTCATCGCATCAAAGGTGCAAAATCGATTGAAGCTCCCAACTCAACATACCCAATTTGAAATTTCTGGAATGGGCGGAAAAATAATCCAAAATTCCAGTTATGCTTGTTCCCTTCGGCTAGTTGCCTCAAAAACTGGCCAAAAAATTAGTACCTAAGCAATTGTACTCCCGCAATTGACAAAACTTCTTCCCACTTTCACCATTGATCATCCAGATTGGAAACAATTCGCCATGCTGGACTTAGCAGATCCCAATTACTTTATTCAAGCCCAGATTGATATGGTTATCGGAAGTGATTTGATTCCTCAAATCATGCTAGATGGAATTCATCGTAAAATATGTGGAAGCCTTCTCGCGCAAAACACAATATTTGGATGGATTATACGTGGACCCATTAACCATAAAGTGTCAACATTCTCGACACCGGTACAAGAAGTCTCTAATGAACTCCTGAGTTCTCAACTTAGGCAGTTCTGGGAACAAGAGAAGATACCCCAAACCATACCAATTTCTAAAGAGGATCAGGCTTGCGAAGAATACTACCTGAAGACTACATCCCGTAGGCCAGATGGTAGATATATCGTAAGATTACCTTTCAAGCCCAGTTTCCCAAACCCACAAGGCTTAGGTCACTCCCGGTCGATAGCTTACAGCCAGTTACTTAGCATGGAAAAGAATCTTGCAAAGAAAGGCGGGCTCAAAACAGTGTATGATGAGGTCCTGCAAGAATTTCTAACTCTCAATCACATGGAGAAAACCAGTTCTCAGGAAATCATCTCTGACAGCAAATACTTCTCATTTTATTTGCCCCATCATGCAGTAGTTAGGCCTGATAAATCGACTACGAAAGTTCGCGTCTTCTTTAACGCATCCAGAAAAACTGGATCTGGACACTCACTTAACGATGTACTGCATATTGGTCCCACACTCCAACCTGATCTTATGACTCTTATCTTAAGATGGCGATTATACCAGTTCGTCTTTAATGGAGATATATAAAGATGTATCATCAAATCCTTGTCCTTCGAGACGACCAAGAGTTCCAGCGAATTCTCTTTCGCAGACCTCAGAACTCGCAGGTTCAGGATTTTATGTTAAAAACAGTCACCTTTGGAGTGAATTTTTAGCTATAAGAACCATTCAGCAGCTAGCAAAGGACTCAAAAAGCGAATTTCCTCTCGCAGAAGAAGTCTTATTAAAAGAAACTTATATAGATGATATTCTGTCAGGTAGCCACACAATTTCAGATGCTGTTGATAAACTATCACTAGTAATTAAAACTCTCGATAGTGCTGGATTCCCACTCCGCAAAATCACAGCAAATCATCTCAAAATTCTGGAAAAAATTCCGAAAGCAAATCTTCTCGATTCTGACTTTTTTAAATTTGACGACACCAGTTGTACAAAAATACTTGGCATACGATGGAATGCTCTCTCTGATACCTTTTCGTATTCAATTGTTCACATTTCCTCTACAAAAACTGCAACTAAGAGACAAATTCTCTCGACGGTTGCAAAAATTTTTGACCCGGCAGGTTGGCTCTCGCCCATCATGACTCAAGCCAAGTTGCTTCTGCAGGCATTATGGTTAGAGGGCACCGACTGGGACCAATGTGTTAAACCTGGATCACTCCTAAAATGGAACCAATTTTTGGAAAGTCTGCCTTCTATTTCCAACATCGAAATCCCTCGATGGGTATGCTTTTCTCCATTGAAACAGGTTCAACTTCACGGATTCTGTGATGCGTCAGAAAAGGCCTACTGCGCAGCTCTCTATCTGCGTATGACGGGCACAGATGGCAAAATTTCCTGTTACCACTTACAGCTAATGGAAAGGTTGCACCCCTGCACACGGTTAGTCTCCCACGTTTGGAACTATGCGGCGCCGTCTTGCTTTCACATCTCGTCAAGTCCGTTCGAGAAAACCTTGCTCTCTGCCCTGATAACACCTTCTTCTGGTCAGACTCACAAATCGTGCTTGCCTGGCTGGAAAAGCCTCCATACACTTGGAAAACGTATGTCGCTAACCGTACCGCACAGATCATAAACAATGTTCGCAACGCCACTTGGAAACACGTTATTAGTAGTGAAAATCCTGCAGATTTGGGCACCCGCGGATGCAGTCCCCAAGAACTAGCCTCAAACTCCCTTTGGTGGAATGGTCCTGCATGGCTTCAGCATCCCGAAGAAGCCTGGCCCAAAGCTACCGTTTCAGCCATCTTGCCTCCCGAACAAAGAAAGGTAGTTGTGAATCTCGTAGTTGAAGAGCTAGCCGATTTACTCGAAAGATTTTCATCGTTTCCACGCGCATTACGCGTTCTTGCATACGTGTTCCGCTTTATCCACCATGGACTTGCTAAAAGGAGAAATTCCCTTCCACTTTCTAATATTTCTCTATCCCAAGCTGAAGTCCAATTTGTTAAAATAAGGCTACTCTCGTTAGCACAAGAGCGGCATTTCCTTCCGGAGATAAATGCTTTGTCCAAAAAAATTCTCATTCCGAAGAAAAGCTCTCTATTAACTCTCAACCCTTTCATCGATAAAGTAGGTCTCTTGAGAGTCAATGGAAGATTGGCTGGATCCGGGCTCAGCTACAATGAGCGTCACCCCATAATAGTCCCCGAAAAATCTCGATTCAGCGTTCGTTATCTTGAATTTCTTCACAAACTCCTGCTTCACGCAGAACAAAGGCTAATGTTCCGAATGGCCCGCCAAGAATTTTATATCCTATGTCTGAAACCCCAGATCAAAAGGTGCATACATCTCTACAAGGTATGTACTATTCATAAACAAAATGTCCGATCCCAAATCATGGCGGCGTTGCCCCCAGAACGTTGCACTTTGTCAATTCCCTTCTCGACTACTAGTGTAGATTTTGCAGGCTCCTTCCAAATTAAAGCGTCCCAGCTTTGAACGGCAACCTTTCTCAAAGGTTATGTGGCAGTGTTCGTCTGCTTCTCAACAAAGGCCGTACGTTTAGAGTTGTGCTCCAATCTCACAACAGAGGCAGAGGCAGCATTCACAAGATTGGTTGACCGGAGAGGGTTACCTCGCAAAATCATGTCAGACAATGGCACAACATTTATCGGAGCCCACAGATCTATCAGTAAAGAATTTCTCAAATTCTCGAAAGAAGTCTCCCAAGACATTCTTCAAAAATACTCTCCCCAAAGAGTTGACTGGCTCTTCATCTCTCCTAGTGCCACGCACATGGGAGGTCTCTGGGAATCCGCAGTCAAAAGCTGTAAAACTCATCTTAAAAAGCATAAATTCAATTTCGAAGAGTTTTCCACACTCCTCTCTCGCATTGAATCGGTTCTAAATTCCCGACCTTTATCCCCACTTTCTCAAGATCCTAATGATATTTTAGCTCTCACTCCAGGTCACTTTCTGAGAGGCGCTCCACTCATGGCGGTTCCTGAACTTAGATTCGGCTAACATTTCCTTAATAAACCGTTGGGAAAAACTCAAAGCTCTTCACCATCAGTTCAGCAGGAGATGGAAGGACGAATACGTAAAGGAGCTTCAGAAACGCTATAAATGGCAACATCCCCAAAAGGAGCTAGAAGAGGGTCAACTGGTCGTGATCAAGGACGAATTGCTGCCTCCAAATGAATGGCGACTGGCCCGCATAATCACTCTACATCGCGGACCCGATGGATGAAGTAGTGTGTTTTCCCAGTCGCGTAAATCGTCCACAAAAATTCTCAATTTTTAATTTTAAGGCTTCTCTGCCTACCCTTGGTTTTCTAGTACTAAAGCCCTCTATCTTTACAGGTACGATGTCTCACGATATGCATAAATGCCAGCTATGCCATCGCCCACACGCTCTGCGCTATTGCAAGGGGTTCATAGCCATGAACCCGGGACAAAGAGATGACGTCGTTACCGCTCATGGGTACTGCCGAAACTGCTTAGCCCGTTCCCACTCGGGTTCTGTGACTCACCCAATTGCTGAAAGCGGTGCCAGCTGGGGCACCACACAATGTTGCACCCCACAGAACCACCAGCACGTGGAAGGCGTTCGAGTGTGCCATCGAGACGGAGCTACGGGAACCATCGCACCCGAAAGAGTCATCCTTCCCGGCATCGCTCCCACTCAAGACATCAATCGCGGCGCAAATATGAGGAACTATCGGTGTGCCAGTCCCGTCGTAGCAGACGCGATCGCGAAGTTCGAGGTTCACGTCGCTCATCTAATTCCGGTCGCTCTGCCTCCAGCTCGCGTGGTCAACGCTCTAATACTCGACGCATAATTCACACTGTCGAGACATAACGTTACCGTGGGAAAAATGTTAAGTCCTTGCTTGCCCAAGCCATCAAATCACTTTCGATGTTAAAGGATGTCGTCTAAAGTATGCACGAGTGCATTCGGCCCCAGGATGGCTAAACCTCTTTAGCCAATAAAATTTATATTATATTGTCATAAATTATCTTGAAGTTATTTAACATATACTTACCCTGTAAAATACTTACCTCTAAGATCCTATAAAATACTTACCTATGGTAACCCTACCAAAGTGAGCGCGACGATTCGATCGAAAGACTTCGGCTTAACCAGTTGCATTTCCACTTTGAATTTTCTAATTAACTTTAAATTTGTAAATTTTGTTAATATTTGTTAATTTACAAATTTCTAATACACCTTATACGTAATTCTCTAAATATTTAATAAATAATTTATAACGTGTGAAATTATCGGTGTTTCCTTTAAAGTGTCACTCGAAGAATTAAAATCTATGCGCGTTTTTGGATTGCCTCTTTTTTTTTTTTCTCCCATGTAATAATACGCAAAGATAATAATTTTTTGTAAGTTTTCATTTATTCATTGTTTATGAATTTATTGAATTTCATAAAATCAAAGCAGAAAGATATATTCAAAAGTATCTACATGTATGTGCATAACAAAAAAGAAATCAATCAAAATTGATAAAATCAAAACAAAACGTTTGCATATTTGTATATAAAGAATATATAAAATACTGCAAATGTTGAATGTTATTTGCCAAAAGAAATGTAATATAATTGTTCTATCAAACACCTCCAACCCATCCATTCATACCTTTTTGTCCGATGGACCGGTTGCCAACCGTTGTGTTCGCTTCATCGGTATGGCACCTCATAAATGGTTTCTAGCTTTTTACTTTCCAGATTGGAAAAGAGCGAATTGCGACCTCTTTGCAATCTATACTCTTTGTTTAAAGGCACGAGTTTTTGAACTCTTAAGTTTCCTTAATTCTTTTGTAAACCGGACCGGACCGTGTGGATTTAAAAATGCTTTACATTTTAGAACATATATTTCAAAACCCTGGTAAAGAATGTTATTGAAATTCTGAATACTTTTATCAATATCATTTCAATCAATACACCAGTTAATATTGGATATAAATTTATTTAATTTGGTGTAATTCGTTATTTGGCAACAGAATTTTAAAGGGTTTAAATAAGTTATATTGGTTCTTTTTTGGATGTTAATATCAGCAAAGGTAGTTGATAATTCAATTGAAGGATGATAGTTATCCTCAGGGATAGAGTAAGGTTCAGTAGCAGATAATGACATATTTGACGAATCATCAACAAAAATCAAGTCTAACGTTTTTCCATTTATATTCAAAAAATTTTTTATTTGATATAAACCGAAATCAGCTATAAGATCTAGAAATTCATTAAAATTTTCACGATTGGAACAAGGTACAGAAACTTTGCATTATTCAATTCGCTTATTAGTTTTTTGACACAACAGCTGAACGATTTGTTCGAACAACTTATTCAGTGTTCATTTTGGGTTTATAAATGAATTCTCGAACAATAGCACCTTTAGGCCAAAAATCTTTGTTAGCAACTTGCTCAAAAAAGTTAGTATAAATGATAATTTTAAATGATGATATGGTCCGTTCATAAGAAAAATTGAATTTGGTTACAGAAAAATCGCACTTGTCTAATTTAGTACTGATATAGTACCGAATATCATCAACAGAAGTATCAATAGAAAATCTGGATATGAATACAGAATTCTTCTGAGTAATCATAATTAATTTCTTAGGAATGGATACCACAGGAACGGGAGTAATCGGTGTATCAGGCGTCATATTTGGGGGCGGAAAAATGGTGTTTCGGACAGTAGGACTAAAAGAAAGCAGTTCACTATCTGCCACTACTGGTGTAGAATCAACTACATTTTCAGATTTGACCAGATTAATGGGAAAATCCGAATTGATTTTACTCGGACCAGGGGGGTTACTCTATAGTTCGATTCGAAATGCAGTTCTATTCGAATGCCAAATTCGATCCGAAAGGCACAAAATTAAATCTGAACATAGAATTCGAGTAAATTTTCTTTCGAATCGAACTACAGAGTAGCCCTCCAGCTATTGAACCAAACGGATCAGAAATATTCTTTCGGCCATGTAAGATCATATTTGTTCTTTTTTTTAGGAGAGGCGACAGACTTTTCTAAACGGTTAAAGTTATCTTCGTAAAGTTTGAATTTCGTATTTAGTAAAGACAATTCTTTTCCCAGTTCAGAAAAACCAGCCTTAGCGTGTCTAAAAACTTTAAAGAGGTCAATCTGTTGACCGACATTTCAAGCTTGACCACCGGAGACCTTTTCTTTCATTTAAATAATCAACAGCACGACCAATTAAACCAGCACATTTTGCATGCGCGAGATTATCACGTAACCAACATAACAAAAACCGTTCAGTTTCATCCTTTATATTGCAGTTATCGTACGAGCAAATCATCATAAATTTAAAATAAAATGTAGGTAAAAGAAGTTAAAGTAGCACAGTTTGATATATATTTAAAAAGCAATGGTAACAATTAAAAAAAATAAAAACAAAAAGCTTGAGAACCACAGGGATGGTCAGTAAGTTAGTTATAACGGGAATAGCTAAGTGATAAATGTATCAATCGAAAAGTAGATAAATTAACAACGGTAATCATCTCTCTTGCTTTAGAAGAGAGTGAGAAAAATACGAAATTAGAAAAAACACAATTAAAAACAACAAGAAATTATTTGACATATACGAAAAAACATAGAACAAAAATTCAAAATATGACACGTTCAACTTATGTATCTGTAAAAAAAGTATAGAAACGACGAAGATTTCGTTTCACTTATCAAAAACAAAACACTTTATTAGAAGTAAAACTAAAAAAGCGAGAATTCAAATTAAAAATATAGAAAACTTTGAGAGCACGGATAAATGGTATAAACACCAGACTAGGGATTTAGTGAATAAATTTCGTTCTTCACTACTTTTAGTGCCAATGGGAGTAAGGCTCCATTACCACTAAACTTTTATTGATTTATTTATTATTATCAACCTACAAGCCTTCATTGGCCAAAACGGTTGTAAAGATATGTAAATATACATTAATATGGCATTAGAGAATAAAGAAAAGAAAAAAAAAACAGTTTTAAATCAATGGACTACTAATAATAAATCCCTCCCAGCACGAATATGAAAAGCAAACTGTAAAAAAAAACATTTCGATGGCCAGCAGTCTTGCAAATTGTTAAAAAACAAATTTGAATTGGAAATTAAATATAGTTCTTAATAATATTTTTAAATTTATTAATGGAGTTTGAAAACTTACGCTCGTCATAAGGTACTAATGACTTTGGAATGTCTGGTTATCCGTACACTAAAAGATAATTGCATAATAAGGGTTGCATAAGGCCAAAGAGTATAGATTGCAAAGAGGTCGCAATTCGCTCTTTTCCAATCTGGAAAGTAAAAAGCTAGAAACCATTTATGAGGTGCCATACCGATGAAGCGAACACAACGGTTGGCAACCGGTCCACCGGACAAAAAGGTACACCCAGAAAAATACCCATCTCTAAAACAAAGACAATTTGAATCCACGAAAATTTCTCTCGTTTAATTAAATTTTCCCCAAAATGAAAAAAAATGTGCCCCTTTCATGGAACCACGGTGTTCAATTTGAAGTAAGTTATTTCTTCATTGTTACAAATTGTAAGAATTGTGAAAAAATATATATATATATATATTTTGAAAAAAAAAACGAAATAAATTTCAATAAACTTCAATTTATAATTTTTTGATGGCCATAAGGATCTTTAGATCATTTCAAAAGGACGCCGCTTGTAGTGTATGTAAAAATACGTATGAATGTAAACCTTAATACTTATTAAAAATAAAATAATAAATGAATACAATTAAAAAAAAAACGATTTTTATGCCTTTTAATTAAAACAATTTTGTAGAAAATTTGATGATTTTTTTTTCTAAAAAGGTAGTAAATTGACTTCAATTTATGGAAAATTATTCCTCAAACTTTACTTAAATTAAATAAAATAAAATACTATTCACTTGAAAAACGCAATTTCTACAAATTGAAGACATATTTCTTTAATTTATGGAAAACTTCCATCTTTCAAAGAAATTTTTCTCTAAAATAAAGAAAAAATATTTCCTCAATTCAAAGAAATTTTGTATATCTAAATGAGGAAACCGTTTCTATGGCGCCAAATCATTCCCATTTTTCCTCAATTTGATAGCCGTTTTTCTTCAAACGAGGTAAGTATTTCTCTGGGTGTATGAATGGATGGGTTGGAGGTGTTTGATAGAACAATTATATTACATTTCTTTTGGCAAATAACATTCAACATTTGCAGTATTTCATATATTCTTTATATACAAATATGCAAACGTTTTGTTTTGATTTTATGAATTTTGATTGATTTCTTTTTTGTTATGCACATGCATGTAGATACTTTTGAATATATTTTTCTGCTTTGATTTTATGAAATTCAATAAATTCATAAACAATGAATAAATGAAAACTTACGTATTATTAGGTTAGGTTGGAGTGGCTGTCGAGAGACACACTTAGGCCTGAACGGCCCATTGTGATACCACATAGTTGGACCTACAGTTTAACGCCGATTCCGCGATTCCGAACGGCGGTGTGGCAATTTTTTATCGGCTTGGTGGTTTTGCCATTACCAACCAATGTATGTACTTGTACACTATCTTATAATTCTCATACACTTCATATTGATAGTGAATATAAGAAAGTAATGAAAATTAACCACCAGACGAAGACGGGAATCGAACCCGAACCTCCCAGGTGAAAGTCTAGTGCACTATCCACTAGGCTATCGAGGTCGTCCGTATTATTACATGGGAGAAAAAAAAAAAAGGCAATCCAAAAACGCGCATAGATTTTAATTTAAAATTTTTTGTTTAAAAATTTTAAATTTCATACTTTTTTTTAATTTTGTTTTCTTTGTTTACAATTGCAATTTCTTTGTTTACATTATTTTTCAAATGTAAAATAGATTGGAATCAATACTGTATCTACTTTACATTATTTTATTTAGTTCCTGACTATCTGAAAAAATGTCAATGTTTTATGTTACTGAATAAAATATTTGTTCATTCTCGATTTGGAACTCATAAGAACTGCGTCTACTTTTCAATAGCTTATGGGCCTGCGTCTATTTTTATTTCATTAAATCGTTTGTCGATTGGAAAATCTGTAATTTGAAATAAAATTTAAAAAAAAAAAAAATATGAGTTCTTCCTTATGCCAAATTGAGAAATTGGATGATTCCAATTATGATTCTTGGAAGGTTCAAAAGAAGAGTGTGCTAATTCATTTAGAACTATTTTAAGCGGAAATCTCCCAAAATCTAATTGCACAACGCCGGAAGAAATTACGAAGTGGGAAGCCCGAGACGAGAAAGCGTTGGCGACAATTATTTTAAGTATAAAGCCTTCGCAGATCAACCCTGTGAAGGATGCAACGACGTCAAATATAGCATGGATGAAGCTGAATGAGGTACATCAGCCACGAGGTCCAGCTAGGAAAGTCTCTCTCTTCAAACAATTGTTAAGCCATTGTATGTCAAATGGTGATAGTGTGACGGAGCATATAAATAATTTCACGGATATCGTCGAAAAATTGGCGGAAATCAATGTAGTGTTGAACGAAGAGCTGCTGGTAATAATGTTATTATCGAATTTGCCAAAATCCTATGAAGCATTTGTAATTGCAATGGAGACCCGTGATATACTGCCAACATTTAGTATGTTGAAGGTAAAATTGTAAAAAGAAAGCAATAGAAAAAACGAGTGTCAAGAACTCGAAGGTACTGCAAGTCAGCAAGCATTTGCAGCGCGCGGTAGAATTAAAGAATGGAATGAAAACAGTAAATCCACAGGTAAAAGAAATTTGAAATGTTATAATTGTGGTAGAAGAGGGCATTTTGCAGCCAAGTGTAGGGAACCACAGAAAAAACAGTATTCATCTAAAAAGGATCAGTCGTTTTTTAGCGCACTTACGTCAGCGCATAGACGTGCTATGAACCCAGAAAATTGGTGTCTTGATAGCGGCGCAACATCACATATGTGTGATGGTGATATGTTCGCAACTTTCGAAAAACACAAGGAAAAAATTAGCGGGTGATAGTTACATCGAAGCAGAGGCAGAGGAAATGTTGTACTTGAATTCCGTAAACTCAAGATAACTTTGAAGGAAGTACTATATGTTCCTTGTATCCGAAGCAATTTCATTTCTGTAAGTAGAGCTGTTATCAATAACTTAAAAGTAGTTTTCAACAAAGAATATGCAATTATTAAAGACAGAAATGAAGAAGAGCTGCTTAGAGCTAAAAATGTTAACAATCTTTTCGTACAAAATCATACAAATCAATGTTTTTATTTAAACAACACCAATACAAACACACTTAAATGGCACAACAGATATGGCCATTTAAATCTCAGTAGTTTAAATGAAATAGTACGAAAAGAAATGGTATATGGTTTGAAGATGCAACCTTCATATGAAGAATTAGAATGCCCAACATGCATAAAAAGCAAAATTTGTGAAAAAGCTTTTCCAAAATGCTCAGAGATTAAGTCTCAGAATTTGATAGATCTGATTCATACGAACGTTTGTGGTCCAATGAACAAGAACTCCATAGGAGGCTCACGATATTTCGTTACATTTATTGACGATAAGCCACGGTACGTTCATGTTTACTTCATAAAGTCAAAGTCTGAAGTCTTTGATATTTTTAAGTCATATACAATGAATTCAATAATTATTTGGACGAATGCGGTATACAACGACAGCTTACAGTTACATATACACCTCAACAAAACGGGATTGCTGAACGAGCCAATAGAACTTTGGTAGAAATGGCCAGAAGTATGTTAGTACACGCTGGTTTAGATGAGTTGTTCTGGGCAGAAGCTATAGCTGTAGCTGCATATTTAAGAAATCGTTCACCAACTAAAATTATTATTGAAAAAACGCCGTATGAGGTATGGATGGGAAGAAAGCCCACTGTTCATCATTTAAAGGTATTTGGGTCACTTGCATTTGCACTTGCATCCCAAAGGGAAACAATTAATTTTAGTAGGATATTCCGAAATATCTAAAGCTTACCGTTTATTTGACCCAATTACGCGAAAGATTTCTATAAGCAGAGATGTTATTTTTATAGAAAACTCAGCCAGATTTTAAAGATTATGTCGTTTGGGATGCTAAAATTTTACCAAATCGAAATTCTGAAGAGAATATTGATGAAGGGGAAGAAATAGTTCAAGAAGTAGAAGAAATCATCAATGAGAGTAATGAAGGAATAACACGAGAACAGGAAAATGCTAAAAAAGGTCCTGGTAGACCACGAATTGTTCGATCAGGTAAACCTGGACGTCCACGAAAACAATGCAATATTTTAAATGCAATGAGTAGCACCGACAACGTAATAATACCACAGACTGTAAAACAAGCCATTTCATGTGAAAATTCCACAAAATGGATAATGGCGATGCAGAAAGAATATGATTCGTTGATTGAAAATAATACCTGGACTGTAGTTTATTTGCCTGAAGGACAAAAAGCAATAGGGTGTAAGTGGGTCTTTGCCCTCAAGAGAAATAAAGATGATAGTATTGAACGTTTTAAAGCTAGGCTAGTAGCAAAAGGGTGTAGTCAGCGATATGGTGTAAATTATCATGAAACGTTTTCACCAGTTGTTAGATATGAAACTATTCGAATGGTAATTGCATTAGCTGCAGAATATAAGATGCATGTTCATCAAATGGATATATCTACAGCATATTTAAATGGAGATCTTAATGACGAAGTATATACGAAGCAACCTGAATATTTCAGTGATGAAAAATTTTCTAATAAAGTATTAAAACTTAATAAATTACTTTATGGCTTGAAGCAATCTGGTCGTGAATGGAACACGAAATTAAATAAAGTCTTAAAGGGAATTGGATTTAGTGCTTGCGCTAATGAACCATGTTTATACACAAAGAATTCCAAGGAAAAGTATAATATTATCAGTTTATGTAGATGATTTAATGCTTGCACAGATAAGAATCAATTGATTGAAATAAAAGCACAAATTGCCAACCATTTTAAACTAGTTGATAAAGGACGATTGAGTAATTTTTTGGGAATAGAAATTGATCGTGATGGCGATACAGGAGGAATTAGAATTGGACAAGAAAAATTTATAAAGAATCTTTTAAAAGACTATAGTATGGAAAATTGTAGACCGGTTTCAACTCCACTAGACACTGAATTTCAAGTAAGATGCACGAATGAAAATTGTTAAAAGGCTAATGTAACTAAGTATCAGTCTTTGATTGGATCATTGATGTACATAGCGCTCGCAACACGTCCGGACATTATGCATTCTGTATGCAAGTTGTCTCAACGAAATATGGATCCACATATTGAACATGAAGCTGCTGCGAAGAACATATTAAGATATTTGTCAAAAACAGCTAAACTCAAATTACACTACAAAAGGACAGAAAAACCAATTGAGTGTTTTGTCGATGCTGATTGGGGTGGTGATACTGAAGATCGAAAATCTTTTACGGGATACGCATTCTTCTTAGGAGGAAGTGTATTTTCTTGGCAATCGAAGAAACAGAACACAATAGCACTCAGTAGCACTGAAGCTGAATACATGGCGTTGTCTTCTGCTGCAAAAGAAGCGGTGTATTTGAAAAATTTCTTACACGAAATTGGAGTACATTATTCTGACGAACCGATGGTATTGAATGGTGATAACTTAAGCGCACAACACCTTGTTAAAAATCCCGTTTACCATGCACGCAGTAAACATATCGATATAAAATATCACCACATACGCGAAGTATTTATGAGAAAATAAATCAGCCTCAATTATGTTTCAACAAAATATGACTGCAGATATACTTACTTAAAATATTGATCTTCTCATAATAAACAACTTTCCCTCAGACATCAACAATGTAGGACTTCAAATTAATAAACTTACCCACTAAAATCCAATCACAACATACATAATTCGATATTTACATTTTTCATTTTTATACAAATTTCAGCAAATTTGTGTTTCAGCGCGGTGTTGCCGATTTTCTCTGCTGCTGCTGCAAAAAAAAACAAAATTGAATTTGGTTTGAATTGAATATTTTTCATTTTGCCAGCGAAACTTATGATCATTGTTTATGTTTGTGTTGGTGGTAATCGATGGGTGGTTTATTAGTTTGCCATCTTACATCATTGATGTCTGAGACAAAAAGGTTTACTATGAAGAGATAAATATTGTTTGCTTTTACACCAATCCTCCAGCGTCTCGGCGTACCGTTATTTTGGGAGATTTTTGGAGTATACGTCCCCAAAACCAATTTTTGTGTTCAGATATCCTTTTTACTTTTTTATGGGGAATATTTTTGTCGAAGGAAATATGTCAGTATTCCTTGCCATTTAGCCTGTATGAACAACTTTAAATAAATCTTTGCCAAAAATCCTCTAAAACAGAGGTACAGAGAGCAGGTGGAGGGTTGGTGTGGAAAGAACAAATTTTTATCTTTTTGTAATACACAACTTTGACTCAGAGACCAAAGTTGTAGGACATCAAAATAATATACTTATCTACCAATATCAATTATAAATGCTATGATTTTTGCAAAAGAAATAAAATAAAGAAGTAAAGCAAAAATATATTCCGTCGCATGTGCAAATGTATCGTCGACAGAAAATTGATTTGGCGTATGTGTATAAGTATTCCTATGCCTATACGCCAAATCAATTCTCAGGCAACGGTATGTTTGCAGAATTTATATGTATATATGTAAAATAAATACCAAAATTGTTTGTTTACATGTTATCGTAGCAGCGACATATGAAATTTAACATGTAAAAAAGAATTAACATAGCACCTCATGTTAAAATCAGATTTTAACGAAAACCGAAGCAAAGAATAAGAAGAAGAATCGTGTGGTTTTGTTGTTTTTGCGACAATTGACGAAGATAAGCCATTACAGCAATTTCAAAATAAACATTTTGTGAAAAAATTAACAATGCACCTCATATGAAATGTAGATTTTTATATTAAATATTTTTATGTCATTTATCAATATTCAATATAAATAAATGCATGCACCTCATAATATGAGATGTGGAATTTTTTATAATATTTTCTTTTTTATTTCCCTTATCAATATTAATGTAATATTTAGATTTTTTCTTAAATAACTACATTTGTAGTTAATAATAAAATAAAAATAATAAAACATAACAAGAAATAAATAAAAAAATTTCTTGTTTACATGTTATTGTATCAGCGATGTTAAAATAAGAAGAAGAGTTTTGTGTTCTTGTTGTTTGCCTGAATAAATCATTACAGGAGATTTTGAAATTAACATTTTGAGAATGTTAAAATCGTATGGCCACGGCAGAGACGTCGATAGATTTAACAGTGATAAGAAAAATTAACATTTTGATAAGAATAAATCATGTTAAAAATATGAGATGCAACGTGAAATCGTATGGGCCAAAGCATTTAACATTTTTTTTTTCATGTTAAAAATATGAGATGTCATGTGAGAAACTACATGAGTGTAGTTATTTTATATTTGAAAAATAATTTAAACAAAGAAATTGCAATTGTAAACAAAGAAAGCAAAATTAAAAAAAAGTATGAAATTTAAAATTTTAAATTAAAATCTATGCGCGTTTTTGGATTGCCTTTTTTTTTTTTCTCCCATGTAATAATACGTAAGTTTTCATTTATTCATTGTTTATGAATTTATTGAATTTCATAAAATCAAAGCAGAAAAATATATTCAAAAGTATCTACATGCATGTGCATAACAAAAAAGAAATCAATCAAAATTCATAAAATCAAAACAAAACGTTTGCATATTTGTATATAAAGAATATATAAAATACTGCAAATGTTGAATGTTATTTGCCAAAAGAAATGTAAAATAATTGTTCTATCAAACACCTCCAACCCATCCATTCATACCTTTTTGTCCGGTGGACGGGTTGCCAACCATTGCGTTCGCTTCATCGGTATGGCACCTCATAAATGGTTTATAGCTTTTTACTTTCCAGATTGGAAAAAAGCGAATTGCGACATCTTTGCAATCTATACTCATTGCTTTAAACGATACAAAAATACTGGTAATTCAATCGATTACTCCTACTATTCTATATGGTATTACGTCACAAGTGGTAGAACAATTATTTTGCAGAGCTACGAAAAGTATGCAGAAGACTCTTTAATAGAGCCAAGGCTTTCAATGACTGGTTTCTCTTTAAATCTAAACAAAGGGAACTTAAGTACGCTATAAGAAAAGCCAAAAGGGCGTCTTGGAGGAACTTCTGTGGTAGCATAGAAAGCTTCTCCGAGACTAGCCGACTTCGAAAACTCTTGAATACGACCCCTAGGGCTCTCGACTGTATCCAGAAATCCGATGGTCACTGGACTGATTCTGGGATCGAGACCTTAGAGGTCCTCCTGTATACTCATTTTCCAGGGAGTAAAACCTTCGTTGATCATAGTCCTCCTGTGACCGATCATCTTTTAAGTAACACCTCCCCTTTTCAATTGACCGACACTCTTCTAAAGTGGGCCATCAAATCCTTCAGCCCCTACAAATCTCCAGGGCCAGATGGCATCATTCCCGCGGATATTCAGCAAGGGGCTGAACACGTAACATCATGGCTATTGCAAATTTATAATGCTTGCCTAAAATTTTCGTACATTCCCAAAAGCTGGAGAGAAGCTCGTGTAGTCTTCATACCCAAAGCAGGGAAGGCGTCCCATATCAACCCAAAGGACTTCAGACCGATCAGACTGTCCTCCTTTCTCTTAAAAATATTAGAAAGGGTTCTTGATTTTCATATCAGGAATTCTATCAATCCTACTCTTTTATCCAAATCACAGCATGCCTATACTAAAGGGAAGTCTGTGGAAACAGCGCTACATGTACTCATTGAGGAAGTTGAGAAATCACTTTCCAACAAGGAGTTCACACTTGCAGTGTTTCTCGATATCGAGGGGGCATTCAACAATGTCTGCCCCGACGCTGTCGTTAATGCCTTAATAAATCTTAATCTTGATGTTAATCTGGTTAAATTTATAGGACAACTACTTAAAACACGTATCATCAGCTCCTCTATCGGAAATGATAAAGTCCAAAAGGTTGTCAATAGGGGCACACCACAAGGAGGTGTATTATCGCCTCTTATTTGGAATCTGGCGGTGAACACACTGCTAAACAGATTAGATCAAACCGGCTGCAAAATAATAGCTTATGCAGATGACATTGCTATTGCAGTATCCGGCAAATACGTTGCTACTCTTTCAGAACGGCTAAATCACTCACTTAGCATTCTGTCTCACTGGTGCCGTGAATTCGGTCTTAATGTTAATCCTGCCAAAACAGAGGTTATGCTTTTCACTAGAAAGTATAAAATACCAACTTTTGCCCTACCCAAAATTAATGGTATCTCGCTTTGTCTTAGTAAGCGCGTCAAATATTTAGGACTTGTTCTTGATCCTAAACTTCAATGGAAAGCTAACATAGCAGAGAGAGTACGGAAAGCCTCTTGCGCTCTCTACTGCTGTAAGAGGGCATTAGGAACAAGATGGGGTCTTCAACCTCGAGTCACTTCCTGGCTCTATTCAGCAGTGGTCGAGCCTAATCTTCTTTATGGATCCGTCTTCTGGTGGCCAGCTACTTCAAAGGCGGTCAACCTTAAACCACTGGATAAGGTTAGAAGAACGGCAGCCATATTGATTACTGGGGCCCTCCGTACTACCTCCACGAAAGCTCTCTTCGCAATCCTTCATTGGTCAAGCAACAAGCTAAGTGCTCTGCTGTCAGACTCAGTGCCCTAACTCGCTGGACCCGGTCAAACCTGGGCCATGCCAAGATTTTAATCCACGATACGTCCGTACCAACTAACGTAGACTACATTTGCTCTACCCCTAATTTAAACCACACGTTCTTCACCCATATCCCCAGTAGAGAGGAATGGGTTAATGACGAGGTGGTCACTGACAATTTAATTGACATCTATACAGATGGATCCAAATCGGAGGAAAGAGTCGGCTGTGGCATCTTCTCTAGTAAGCTAGATCTCAGACTCTCTTTCCGACTTCCTGACCATTGCAGCGTCTTTCAGGCGGAAGTAATGGCTATCTATCAAGCGTCCAAGTGGCTTATTCGCAACGATTCATTCGATACGAATATCCGCATCTACACGGACAGCCAAGCAGCAATCAAGTCCCTTGCCGGTGTTTTCACTACATCAAAGCTTGTTCTCGACTGCCGATCTTCACTCAACATTTTGTCGAGTCACTCTCAGGTCCACCTATATTGGGTGCCTGGACATATGAATATTTCAGGTAACTGCAATGCCGACGAGTTAGCAAAACAGGGCTCGCAACTTACAGATATATCACCTACCTGCACCATTGGTGTCCCTCTTACGTCTATTAAATTAGCCATTAAGCAAAACTACCTTGAGGAAGCAAAAAGATCCTGGGTAGCGGAGCATACCTGTGGTATTACCAGGCTAACATGGACCACTATGGACAATAAACGTACTAGACAGCTACTCAACCTAAGCAGAAGCTCCATCAGCATAACGACTTCGGTGCTCACGGGACACTGCATAATGGGGAGACATGCTGCAAGACTTGGACTGCCATTCAATGACTTCTGTCGGGGCTGCGGCTCTGAGGAGGAGGAAGAAACAGTCCTTCATTTCATGTGCGAATGCCCATCCCTGGCCAGGAGGAGACTAAAACTCCTGGGTTCACCTTTCTTCACTAGTCTGTCCGAGCTATCATCCATAAATATTAAGGACATAGCCAGATTCATTATGGAATCCTCATGGTTCTCCACTCCGTAAATGGGGGAGTCGCGCCGTACTGTGGTATCACAATGAGCCTAATTTGTGCTTAAGTGTGCTTTCAAGCAGAAGGCTGCCACTCCAACCTAACCTAACCTACGTCACAAGTACCAAGTGCTTTGTAAAAAGTGTGACAATGATTATATTAATAAAATTAAACTCGATATTAACAATAATGCAAAAAGTTTTTACAGTTTTGTGAATTCTAAACGCAAAGTTACTGATTTTTCATCTACAATGAAATTTGATGATAACGTATCTGGTACCGAACCTGTAATTTTTAATTTGCGAGTTACTTCAAATCTACATACTGCTATGAATACATTGATAATCGCTTACCATACCCCTTCGAAACTCTTAATTTTCACACTATTCGTTGCCCGGTTTTTAATCCTACAGACGTTTTTAATCAGCTTAAATCACTAAAATTGGCCTATGCCTGTGGGCCAGATGAAATTCCAAGCTGCATTTTAAAAATGTGTGCGGAGTTTTTGTTTATACCACTTTCTGAAATTTTTATTGAATCACTACGTTCAGGTATTTTCCCCAGTGTGTGGAAGGAATCATTTATAATTCCTTTGCTTAAGGATGGTTTAAAATCCGACATTACAAACTACCGCGGTATAGCTAAACTTAGTGTGATACCAAAGTTATTTGACTTAATCATTACAAATCAGTTAAAGCACTCTATTGGATCATTGATTTTCCCATTTCAGCACGGCTTTTTTAAAGGTAGGTCTACAATTACAAATCTCTTGGAATTCACTACTAACCTTATTAGTGGATTTTCTAATAACTTACAGACCGACGTAATATATACCGACTTCAGTAAAACGTTTGATAAGGTTAATCACGATTTAGTAATTAAAAAACTTGATTTAATTTGTTTTCCAATATTGCTATTACAATGGATCAATTCTTACTTAAGAAATAGAAATCAGAGAGTGGTGTTCAAAAACTCAACGTCATTCGCTATTCCATCTGGAGTACCTCAGGGTAGTCATCTTGGTCCCATTTTGTTCCTTATTTACATTAATGATCTCCCATCTGTTATCCGCCACTCAAAAATTTTGATGTATACTGATGATGTGAAACTGTTTATTTCACACTATTCTGATGAGGCGTACAATTTGCTTCAATCTGACCTCATGGCGTTATCACATCGATGTCTGATAAACTTAATGTTTTTTAATTTAAAGAAATGTAAGTCTATGGTATTTTCGAGACGTCAGCCAATTCCTTCACATTACTTTATAAATGATTATACCCTAGAGGTAGTGAACACTTTCACTGATTTAGGTATAGTTATGGATCCTAAAATGCGTGTTAATCTGCATATCAATATGTGTGTAAATAAAGCAAAAGGGAATTTTTGCATTCGTTAAAAGATGGGCTATTGAATTTAATGATCCGTATATAGCAAAAACATTTTTTACGGTACTTGTAAGACCTATTTTGGAGTACGGCTCAACAGTTTTGAGTCCTCATTACAATTGCTATAAAGACAGACTTGAGTCAGTTCAGAAACAATTTCTCTTGTTTGCGTTAATAAATTTACGTTGGGATCCATTACATAATTTACCTTCTTACATACATCGTATCAAACTTATTGACCTACCGACATTAGACAGCAGAAGAGCAATGATGAATGATATGTTTTTGACTAAATTACTGAATGGTGACATTCATTTTGAATTTATATGAATATCCCAAATAGTTGTTCGAGGTATCCTATCTTGATTAACTTGAGTACTTGCCGATCTAACTGTGCCCAAAATGATCCAATACGTTGCATATGCAATGATTTCAACAACCAACATTGTTTATTTGATATAACTGATTCCTTATTTTCTATAAAACAAACAAATTTAAATTCCTTAAAAGATTAAACATTTTGAATTTATATGAATATCCCAAATAGTTGTTCGAGGTATCCTATCTTGATTAACTTGAGTACTTGTCGATTTAACTGTGCCCAAAATGATCCAATACGTTGCATATGCAATGATTTCAACAACCAACATTGTTTATTTGATATAACTGATTCCTTATTTTCTATAAAACAAACAAATTTAAATTCCTTAAAAGATTAAACAGCTGATGATTCTAGTCTTCAGCTGTTTGAAAACCATTGGAATATATTACTTCACCCATTCACTAGTTGCGTTACACAGGGCAGTTCGGACTGCTTCTGTTTCGGTCACGATCCGTTCGCTTTGCGCTGATGTGCGCCTCAGTCGGGTAAGTGGGTCCGCTGGGATTCGTTCGTAAAAAAAAAAAACAAAAAAAGCCTATTGATATACATACATACAATCAAATGGCATCTAACGCTGCATTAAGACCGCCCGAACGAATAAAGATTCTTTAGCTAAGAAATTGTAGCTAAAAAATTTAGTGCGTTTCCCGAGTACAAATTAGAAAAGCTGATTTCGAAGTGATTAATCAAAAATCAGTAATCAGTGTTTGCGTTTTAGAAACGGCATGATGCATTAGTTGTAAAATTTTTGAAAATCTTTGAATTCTAGTTTGTGATATGTTTTGATTTCCTTCTAAAAATATATTTATTTAATTTTTGGATGATTTCAAACTTGTGTCGAGTTTGTCAACAGTCCTAACCTTGTCAACAGTCAAAGTTTTGAGAAATGCTGACCTGAATAATCATAAAAATAATACGATTATAAAAATGGCGTCCGCTTTGCTAATGAGAAGCAATCAGCGACGCGTTTCTAATACACTTTGAACGCAGCTTTCTGATTTTGCACCCGGGAAACGTACCCATTGTCATCCGCGCAACCATTTGCACCAGCCGAATATTGGCGCCGAACAAAAACACCATCAGCCATTTTGTTCGCTCGCCCTTTGTAGATGGAAAATTATAATGTTCCCAAACATCAGCACTCAAAGTGTATTAATAATATTACATACACCTGGACATACACAACACTCTCTAAGTAGCAGCATTTTGTAGCGAATCAATATTCAACCTTGGTTTAACGCTGCACCATTTACACCGGCCGAACGAATGAAGATTCTTTCGTTTCGTTTGGGCGGTCTAAATGCAGCATAATGTACTTAAATGCATTCGACCTTGAGGCTGTTGCATTAGAAGCCAACGGCTTAAAAGACGATATTGCAACTTTAAAATCGCAGCTGGCGAAACAATAAAATGCCATAGCATGCGACCTTCGTCTGCAGGAATTTCATATGATGCTAAAGAGAATATTGTTAGAATTTTCGATACATTGTGTGAATCCGTCAATGCAGCGTCTTGGATTCTTTAGCATTTACCGGCCTATCAAAAACAACAACAACTATAACAACAGTAAAGCACACTTTACCAATCCATTGATATTGATAAGATTAAACACCCCGCAAGATAAAAATCGTGTTCAAAAGTCGATAGACAGCTTTCGACGGCAGACAAATGACTTTCTTCGCTTACACCAATTGGGTTTGCAGTCAGACGTTCCCTTTTATGTGAACGAAAATCTAACCAAAGAAAACCACAATATTTTGAAGAAAGAGATTACATACAAAAAACGAAAACTGCTGTTTGCTACCTTAACTCGACGTGGATTTGAGTTTGTTAAACGCACTAACAACAATTCCTCAGTATAAATAGAATCAACTTGTATGCTTCACATATATGCACATAATTCTAAACCAAGAACCATGGGTATTTAACAGACGCGTATGTGGTTTGGGAGGAATTAAGTGGGGTCCGTCCTTTATTGTGATGGAGTGGTTCGTCTGCATTCTTGCATGATTATGCCGAAAGCGTTTGACTGCACGACGTTAAGAAAATTCTGCTGTCAAGACTTAGTTGCAGTTAAAATAAAGTATCATTATGGGGGAGGTGTGTTGTTTCGCCTTATCTTCCTTACGATTGTATTATGCCTCCTCCTACGAGGGAGTTGATGAAAGTCGTACGATACGCGGAATCAAACAGCTTAGAACTAATAGTGGGCTGTGACGCCAATGTTCAGAACACTACCTGGGGGAGCACCAAGTGTAACTTTAGGGATAATAAGCTTTTGGATTTCATTCTGTCATCCAGACTGGTAGTCCAAAATGTTGGCACCAGCCCGACGTTTGTTACTAGTAGGAGACAGGAGGCGATTGATCTGACATTATCAAACAGTATAGGAGCTGATCAAATCACCGGATGGCAAAATCCTCGAAAAGCGGATTGAACACGATTTGGCTAGCTGGTCGAAGAAAAAATTCGCGTCTTTTCTAAACTCCTAAAAGTTCTTCAGAGGGACCGGACGGCTAAACTGAACTTTTTCCTGCGATCGATCTACATTTCATAAATGATGTCTTAGCCTTATTTGATATTTCACTAACATGTGTTTTCCAGAGTAGTTTTTGGTCAAGGTTTATCCCCAAAAATTTTACTTTCTTCTGAAATCCTATTTCTTTTCCATTTAGGCTAATGGTCTGGAGATTCTTAAGTTTATACTTCCTTGTGAATGGTACAATAGTGGTCTTCGCTGGATTTACATTCAGCCCCACTTTATCGCACCATCTTTTGGTTGTTGTTAAACCCATTTGTAGTAAGTCACATAGAGTATTCTCGAATTTCGCCCTAAAGATTATTACTGTGTCATCAGCGTAGCCCTGAATTGCTAATTCAGTTTTAGCTAATTCTTCAAGTAGTTCATCTACTACAATATTCCACATCAGCGGTGATAAAACTCCGCATTGTGGACAACTTCTCGTTGTTTTTGCTTTTATGCTGCTATTACCAGTTCGAATCTCTACTGTCCTGGTAGTTAGCATTTTGCTCATCCAGTGGGCTAGGGTGTTGTTTACCCCTCTATGTAGGAGAGCTCTATTAATAGATTCATGCGAAATATTATCAAAGGCGCCCTCGATATCAAGAAAAGCACAAACTGCTATTTCTTTTCTTTCTAATGTTTCCTGTAGTACATTTGTCAGTTGATATAGGGCAGTTTCTGTTAATTTTCCTGCTCTATAAGCATGCTGACATGGGTGCAGCGGGAACTTCTTTAAGACCGTGGTCCTTACAAGTTCCTTTAAAACGAAGGACGTTAGGCATATTGGTCTGAAGAATTTCGGGTGAAGAGGATCCTTCTTCCCCGCCTTCGGAATGATGACCACCTTAGCCCTTCTCCATATGTCTACTATATAACCCAGTGCAATACTACCTCTAGTGATTTTCAAGAGGAGGCCTAAAAGATTATCAAGACCCCTCTGGAGAAGTGCGGGAATTGCAATGGTGATTGCAATGGTTTAAAGGTACTAACCGCCCACCTTTACCTTGGCTCTGAGCATATTTCCTTTATTATCTTCCAATTATTTCTACTGGTCCTATTATTCCACCAAGGTACCTTCTTGGCGGAATTTATTCTGCTCACTGGACAGCTGCCCTCGTTCGCATCAATAATTGTCTTATTGAAGTTTTCTACCATTGTTTCTATATCTAGTTCATTCCTGATATTATTGCCCAACTCTTGACGAGTTGTGTTTAGACTCAGGCTTTCTAGATACTGATCCCAATTTGTTTTCTTGGGATTCCTCAAAATTATATTTATTGGTGTAGTACTAGTACCTTCCATGTCGAATCTTATAATTCTGTGATCTGACATAGAAGGTTCATCAGAAACCACCGAATTCCAGACCAGTCCGCTCATCAGAGTATTTTCTATAGTTATGTCTACGACCTTGTTGCGCGTACTGGTGACAAATGTTGGTATATTACCCACATTAAAAGTTTCTAATTTATTGCTAAGGATAAATTCAAGAATGTACTCACCTCTTCGGTTGGTATTTGTGCTCCCCCAAACCTCATTGTGTGCGTTTGCATCGCATCCAAGTAGTAGTGGTAGCTTCTTCCTGTCACAGTATCGGGTCAGTTTAGCGACAAGCTCGGGTGGTGCAAGCGCGTCGTCTCCTGGAAAATATCCTGCAGCTACCACTACGCCGCGTGTTGTCCCTTTTGGTGTTTATCGGTATCTTCACCGCTACAAGGTCTCTAGATAGAAACTCTGAAAGACATAAATAGTTCAAACCAGTGGTTAATAATATACAAGCTCTCGGATTTTCACACCTAACATCCCAGATTACCTATGCATGTTTTACAGCAAACCTTTAATTTGACCCCTAAGAACCCAGGGTTCCTGAACCAGCACTATGTCCAGTTTTTTCCTGAGCGTCGCTCATACCCTCGCATGGTGGAGATTAATTTGTGCGACTTTGGTGCTGTTCATCTCGTTACTTAATGCGACTGCTGCTCATCTTCTGTCAGAGTCACGTTGTAGGTATGTTGCTTCTCAATAAGTTAGCAAATAACATTTGAGAGTAATAAATTGTATGTAAAGTTTAAGTACGTTTATTTTAAAACAAAATTATAATTTTAAAAAATGGAGACAATTAATGATAGTAAGCAGATCATTTATCAATTAAAAAATTTGGTCAATTTATTAGTTATGGTAAATAAATCCATATTATTGAAGTGACCTTATACTGAAATGATGCAATTTCAAAGTGGAAGTTTATTTAGACTTTTAAAAAATTGCTTGGGTTTGCTTGAAATAAAATCATCAGGATTGTTAAGGACATTCAGTTATGTGTTAGATTACTATGTCGATTTTTTGCGATTTTTTAAAAATTCCATTTTTTCTCAGACAACTACCGAATACCAAACTGTGATTGGCTTATTGTATGGCGACTGCGGAAAAAATCTTCTCTTTTGACGCGTCGATATTAGAATTTGTTTTTCTTAATTTCTATTCATAGATTGTGTGAACCAGGTCTATCTTGCGGAGCAGTGCGATGAATTCTTCTATACAAAAATGTAAAATGAATAATTTCTTAGTTAAACAACAAAAAAAATTGGCTGCGGATAGTGCGGATCCAATTTTTATTAACAAAACACTAAATGCATATTAAGGGGAAACTATTAAGAGATTAAAAGTTTTTAAGAGATTGCAAGTTTTTGCAAAAAATAAAAAAATATGAACAAAATATGAAACAATACATGTTGAAACAGCCAAAACTGTTTTTATGATTTTTATTTTAATATCTTGACTGCAAAGGATTTTAGAGCTATTTTAGTTTTTCTGTTGTATATTAATTTACTGAAACAATTTTTTAAGTGATTATTTTTTAGAATACGTGTGTGCGTTAATTGTGTACAAAGAAGAATATTTGTTTTCACAGTAGAACATAAATAACAGATCTGCAATGAGTGAGAAAGAGATGAGTCGATACAATAATAACGCCATCTGTTGACTTCATAGTACTATGAAAAACATAAGCAATTCAAATATATTTGAATCTACTACTATAATGAAAAGAACAACAAAAGTAAAACGTTTTCGCAAGTATTTAGTGTGACAAAAAGATAAAAAACTTACAGCGAGTTATGACTGGTTTAATACAAGTAAGTGTTGTACATCAAAAACTATTTATTATCTTTTATTAAAGTAGTTTTCTATAGCAACGCCATCTGTTGGCACTATGAAAAACATAAATACGCATAGCAATGCCATCTGTTGCTTTTATAGCGCAATACAAAACAAAAACAATATAAAGATATTCGAATGTACCTCTATTATGAAAAGAACGTCAAAAACAAAACGTTTTCTCAAATATTTAGTGCGACAAAAAGATAAAAAATTTACAGCGCGTTATGACTTGTTTAATACAAGTAAGTGTTGCACATCAAAAACTATTTATTATTATTAACGTAGTTTTTCAATAGAAACGCCATCTGCTGATAGCACTATGCTTAACATAAATACGAATATATCAATAGCAACGTCATCTGTTGCTTTTAAAGCGCAATGCAAAACATAAGCAATATAAATATATTTGAATCTACCTTTTCGTTTACATTAAAAAAAAAACAGTGCAAAATCAATCTCAACAAAATTTCGGTAGCAATCAAGCTAGTGTGCGTGAAAATCCACACTCTCTACAAAGGAACTTTGACAATTGGGAAAACATTTGTTTTTGCAACAGAGTTGTACTTTCATAGTTAAATTTGTGAGAATTGATAAGAAAATAATTTGTATAGTATTGAATGAACATAGGGAGAAATAGCTGTTGCTTTTTATACTATTTTTTGACTCTTAACATGTTCAAGGTATTTCCTAATAAAGAAAACTAAGTTTAATAACATTATTTATATGTTTTTTATTATAAATAAAATATATAATTTAGTGCTAAGTAATAAAAGTAGTATTAATAATCTTCTATTAATTCACTCTTTTCTATCTATTTAAAAAAATGCACCTCTAAAATGTTTAAAATAGCTACTTATTGAAAAAAAGCATCTACCTCTAAATACTTGTAACATGGGTAAAAGTATTTAGAAAACTGTTTTTGGAGACATTTTGCGAATAAAAAATAATGATAAAGTAAGCCAAATCCAAAATAAACCAGTTTTACGTTGGACTTAAGCACTTTTGATAAATACCATATAGACCTAATTAGTTTTGAAAAAAAATCATCTGGACTTAAGCACAAGAAAACAAAAAGCATCTGTATGAATGCGGCCATGTGCAAAGCCAAAAATTTAAATTTATTACAATGCAGTAGCAGAACAAGGAAAGAATACGATTGGCTGAAAGGGACTTAAGCAATTTTGATTTACACTTACGATGGGACTTATTCACTTTTGGAAAAATAGTTAAATTAAATAGGGTTTTTAATTGAATTCACATTAATAAGGCTCATTTCTTTTGTTTAAACTATTTATTTGTACGGTCAGTGTGTGGCCTTGGCACTTTGGATATGTACTGACTCAATTCAATTCAATTCAGTCTACAGAAAATTTCTTACAGACTATATATAAAGTTCAATTAAAAATAGTGAAAAGTTTTAACTTAAATCTATAAATACTAACACTAAAATCAATAATGTTTTTATAATTATTGCATAATTGAACGCATCTTGTAATTGGCTCATTTATAGCATAATTAGTTCTGTGCGTTGAAACGATAAATAAGCGATTTTGCCTTAAGTCTCGAGGCGGAATATAAAAATTAAATAAATCGGTTAATTGCATACAATTTATTTTGCAATTAATAATATTAAAAGCAAATATTAAAGATAAGTAAATTCTTCTCTCATATAAAGACTGAAGACCTAGTAATTTGCGTCTCCCGATGTAAGAGGGCAGACAATCATTTCTATGCAATTTATACAATGCAAATTTAGTAAAAACTTTTTGAACCCTTTCAATTTTATTAGAATGAAAGTCATAATACGGATTCCAGATCAAAGAGCAATAGTCCAGGCGACTTCTAACTAATGAGATGTAAAGCGATTTCAATGTTAGAGGGTCAATGAAATCTTCAGTGTTTCTTCTTATAAAGCCAATCAGAGCAAAAGATTTAGAAACAATGTAATCGATATGTTTGGAAAACTAAAGTTTCGAGTCAAAAATAAAATATATAATTTATTCATCTTTCATCTCATAGTACCTATCTAAAGAGCAGTTGCCCAATGTATAATCAAAATCAATATTTTTAACCTTCTTAGAGTACGTAACAATACCGGATTTCTTTACATTAAGATATAGATTGTTTGCTATGCACCATCGCTCAAAAGCCATAATATCAGATTGCAAGTTAAAACAATCAGATATATTACGGACCGTTAAAAAGAGTTTAACGTCGTCGGCAAACATTAAACAGTTTACAAATTTGAAATGATTAGGTAGGTCGTTAATGAAAATTAAAAATAAAAGTGGACCACAATGAGTCCCTTGCGGTATACCTGACCACGCATCGACTAGGATGCTAGATTTAATTGCACCAATTCTAATAAAGAGTTTACGGCCACTTAAAAAGCTGTAGAAAAAGTCTAAAAGCTTACCATAAATACCGTATCTAGATAATTTATGTAGGAGAATCGAATGATCGACTTTGTCGAAAGCCTTAGAAAAGTCTGTGTATACAACATCCATCTGAGCTTGTTGTTCAAATGCTTTTATTATTTGATTTGTAATTAAAGATAAGTTTGTGCATGTCGATCTTCCAGGGAAAAATCCATGCTGGTTTTCAGAAATTTTTTTATTTATGTGATCAAATAATTTAGCATTAATTATATGGTCAAATAACTTCGCCATCGTAGTTTGTTTAACGATAGGTCTGTAATTGCAGATGCTGTTGCGATCACCAGACTTGAATATAGGAGTTATAGAACACAACTTTCAGGAATCAAGAAAAATGCCTTTTGTTATGCAAGTTTGGAAAAGCAACGTAATTGGATTCACTATTGCATTAGAAAACATTTTAAAAAATATTGGAGCGAACCCCTCTGTGTCGGGACTCGAGTCCGACTTTAGATTCGAAATAGCTAACGCTACGTCTTCAGTAGAAATAACAAAGCAAGAAATCGTATCTATAGAAGAAGTGCTATGATTTGTATTTAACGAACCATCATACTTTTCATATTAACTATTTGAATGCCATGTGCATACATACAATTATCTCTCCCAGACTGCTGTTATTGCACTTACATATTCCCAGTTACAAACCTTCCAAAGAAGTTCCGCTTCCATCGAGTGCACTAAGTTGCGCATGTGAATTTTTTTTTATACACAAGGTGGGCGTGGCCGTGGTCGGATTAAGTTAATCTCTTGACCATATGTTTTTAAAAACAAAATAGCCTAGTGAAAAATTTTATCGCTCTATAACAGTTTTTTCTAGTTTTGGCCACCGATTGTATGGTGATGTTACACTGTGCGACGTGTTAATGTATGACCGTCAATATCATATTTAGCTCTTTCCGGTTAGTGGTTAAAAATGCTAACATCTACATTTCTGCTTCTATTTAAAAAACTACGCGCTTTTGGATAAAAATTTGATCCTAAAATAAATACTACTATCTTATGCAATTGTTAACAAAAATTATTGGCCCGGGTAAAGTTTTACATTTTGGGGTGATTATAAAATTTGTAATTTTCCATGTTTTTTTAGCAAACATTATTTTTTTGTATAATAAATATTTGTAGAAGTTTTTAATGATATATTTTTAATTAATGAGCTAAAAAACAACTGAATTTAACATCAGTAAGCAAATGAAATGTTCTTTTTTAATTTGAACGCGGGTATGACACTAGAAAATGAGTGGTTAACTTATCAAATCACCTTGACTTTTTTTTTATAAAACATTAGCTTTTAAGTGCATTATCCCATGCATGACACCATAGACTAGTTGTCTATACCGCCAGTAAGCACTTGTGTGTGCCAAGGTTCAAATCCCACAACATTTATTTTTTTTTTTAATTATAATGTTATATTCATTTTTGTTTATTATTTTTTTTTTTTTATTATTATTTACTATTATCGTTTTATAATTTTATTATTTTCTTGAGTTGCCTTTTTGCAGGCTCGAACCTGTGGCCGAAAAATTTGTATCGCGAATATTAAACGACGCGCTTACCAACTGAGCCACACAACCAAATTTATTGTCATTGAATTTTGTTTCTTTTACTCTTGCAATGATTCTAATTCTAATACTGATTTTGAACTCTTTGATGCACACCATTTTAAAGAAAATAAAAACACCAGTTACACATAGATTTTTTTAGTTTAAATCATTATCAGCAGAATGAGAAACTGTAAATAAAATATTAAACTGTGTGACCATAAGTAATTTCAACTTTTCCAGGTGGGTTAAAAACTATGCGGGACAGTTTTTACCCCTACAAACCGTAAAGGGTTAACTGGGCAAGAGAGAGTAAGATATACAAATTCGAACTACTCAATACATCTAAACTTTTTCACTTTTAACCAATGAAAATTTCTTCGATTCTCAACTTACAACAGTTTACTTGCAGGTACGTGTGAACGCGGGGTAACTACAAAACAGGTGATTTCCAACGTTGTTTCATAAGGAAGTATTTTGGTTGCAGTTAATTGTTGAATTTTAATGTTGTAAAATTAAATACAAAAATTACAATGTTTCGATAAAAATTTTGTTTGGATTATTCAGGAAATAAATTATTTAGCAGAGCTAAATACTAAATCTTTTGAATTGAAAAAAACGCGTTGAGCGCTAAATCACTTTTCGTCCGCGTTTTAATTTTCAAAAAGAACTAAATTTACTGGGAACAGCGCTGAGTTGGTAAAAGAGGGAAAATCTCCACTCAGAAACGTTAACACGATACAGCAGCATAAAGAGAACAAAAATGTTCGAAACAAGTTTTACAATGACAAAAACAAATTTTTTCTTCAAATAAATTACGTTCAGGTTGTGGTGGATCGCATCAACGCGACCAATGTTAATTTCGAAATGCAATTTGCTTTAGGTGTGGCAAGGTTGGGCATATAAAAAATGTATATTCCGCAGTGCAAGGGAAAGATAAAAAGTGTTCGAACAAATATGAAAAAGGTCATCAAAATAGAAACAAAAGAGGTTAGAGCAGAGATGCCCATGCTCTTGCAACTTGATTTTTATACATATATGCTCTACTAAAATAAGATAATTTAAAAAGAGTATTTTATACGTTTTGATCACAAAAAAATATACAGAGTAATAACCTGCAGTGAAAAGTTCTAGTTCCGAACTAGCGAATTCAATAGTTCTTAAGGGAAAGCGACTGGTACCACATCTATCTACTTTGCTACAACTGGCGAGTTTAACATGGCGTTGTCATAGGAGGTGTCGATTGGTTACCTTATGCTTTACCTGAGGACCTTCAATAACTAATTCTTGCAATAGTTCGTTAATATCTAGTTTTTTTCACTAGTTCTTGAATAACTAGTTTCAGCACTAGTTCTTAAATACCTTAACCCCTACATTTTACGCAAATAGATAATAAATAAAATGCGAATTTATTATATGTCATTTTTTTTTAAATAATAACAACTCAGAAAAAGAATACAATACATCCACTTATAAAAAGATGAATTACTAAATTTCATTATTGATACATAATAATAATATTATTACTTGAATTTGAATAAGTTACGAATATATGTATAAAATTTGATTTTCTGCACAAATTTTTTTATAAATTTCCTTCAGGTTATCTTCTGACGAGTTAGTTTGATTACCAAGACTTTTTGCTCAGCGAGTGTTTCCATTAATGTTTTGTTTTATGCATATGTCATTTCTAAAAAAGAATAATAAATTAATGAATAAATTTATAAATCAAAAAATAAGTAAATTATTAAATAAATGACAAAAAAGTAAATAAATACTTATATTGAGACTGCAAATTTGCAGCATGGGTTACGTTCATACGCTGTACTTTACAATAGGTTTCATCTACGATTGTTTTCATCTACGAACTTTTTGTTCAATATTTTATTAATAACCTTCAGCAAATTACAAATCTTTTTTAATTTGTTTTATTCATTAACACTTTTCACAAATTCACTTAACCTTGCTCAAAAATTACACAATAACAAGCAAAATTAGTCTCTATTGAGTGAAGATATTTGGAATCAAATCTGCAATTCTGCGTTACGATTTCAATGACTACATATATAAGTTCCTTAAACCTGTTATACATTACCTAAATTTACTAAAAACATGAAACAGTCAAGTCTTTGAAAAATTATCGCTTAGATTTAATTTTCATAGTCTACTAAAAATATAATAAATTCAATAGCTGTTAAAATAGCAGTAAATGACGAAGAACAATTACGAAGAAAAGCTTTTTTGTTTTTGTAAAACGACACAGCATACCGATCATTTAAGGCTTCGAACTGGCGAATCTATAGATGTACTTGTCACCATAATATGCACTAGTTCAAGAAAAAAGAAAATTGTTTTATTTCAATTGGTGAATCTTTCCAATCAACGAGGAACTAACTACCGAACTAGTGAATTTATTCCAACCACAAAACTAGATCTTTTTGTATCTAGTTCTCTGCTTCACTGCAGGGAATTTATAACTATCACATATCGATGTATAAGTCTATATTCTTCAGCTTCTTTTGGCCATAACACACTCTTTAGTATCAATTCAGAAGCATCATAAACACTAGTGCTATTTATTTACGTCATAAGATATTTTGTAGTTTTCACAAAATGAATTTTCGTGTTTTAATCCGTTTTTTTTATGAAGTAAAGAATTTTTTGAATTGAGTGACTTACGGTTGCGAACTTTGGTTTTAAATAAGTTCATTGCTCATTGTTTCGATAAAAAATGTTGTTAGGATTCACTTTTTTCCGCGTTTTAATTTTCAAAAAGCACTAAATTTAGCGGGAAAAGTAGTAAGTTGGCCACACTGCGTATCGAAGCAAGGAAAAAAGAATCAGTGGCCTATTTCACCAACTTACAAATATGTGAATTGTAGGGAAATTCTCACAAAATTGTAAAAAAATCTTTAAATGTGGTTTCACCCAATTCCTACAATTGTGATTTCGGACTTGCAAATCACAAGTACTTGTAGTAACAAATTTTTCGATATTTGTTTCACCAAACAGGATTTGTAGTTGTAATTTACAAGTAATATATTTGCAGAAATGTTACTATTTTGTAGTTTTATGTTTCACCAAACAGACGACTAACCACAAATTTGTAACATTTGTAAGAATTTCTTACAAAAAAAAATCGCCTGTAAAATGGCTACAATTGTTTATTTTTCGTTTTTCAACATACTTTTAGCAGTCTGTTTTTATATTTACAGATTTTAATCAGCATCTTAAGAATGTAGATTAATTTAAAATTTTTTCGCGAATTTTCCAACGCGAAATTCGCGATGAAAAAATCGCAAAAATTTTTACATGCGATTTTTTCATACTAAAAATACTCTGATTTTTCTTATGTAAATAAGTCGCTTCCGAATACTCATACTACAAATTTTTCAGAATTTTCCAAAGTGTGGACGGGAGTCAAAAAAATTAAAAACCGAAGTTGGCATTTCATAAGGCCATGAAAAAATCAATTACAGCTATTAACTATCAGCCATCTATTATTTCCGCAGAATTTTTTTGAACATTTTTTTTGCATCAATTTTTTTTTATGAAAACTCAAAAATTTTTTTTACTACCCTATAAAAATTATAGGGGTCCCAAAACATCGGAATAACCTACGAGGTACACTTTTTCCAGAATAATGCAGAAACCGAATTTTTTACATTTGAACCAAACCACTCGCTCTACGTAAGTAAATAATGGAATTGTTTGTTGTTGTAATTTCATTAGGCTTTCATGTGAAGCCAACAAAATTTCAAAAAAAAAATTGACCCGATTTTTTTCATCGCAAATTTCGCATTAGAAAATTCGCGAAAAAATTCCAAATTCACTGTGAATTTTTTGAGATTTTTCTTATGACTTGTTAGGCAGATAATAGTCTGACAATTTAGCCAAATGGTTCTTAAATCAAGTGCTTCAAAAGGGTCCATGCGAAACTTGATCGGTTTGGGGGCATTTCTGACATGGAAACCTGGCTATGCCCTTTTAAAATGATTTTATTTTTCTTTATGTATATATAAAAAAGAGTTTTAAAAATAATTAATTTGAACATTTTTAGGTAGAAATACCTCTTAATCAAAGAAGCCGCGAAAATTTTAATTTGTTCGCTCATTGGTAAATGTTATCATAGATCAGTGTCACAAATTTGTAAAAAAATTGGTTATTTACAAGTCATACAAAAATTTCGTGAAACGTCATTTTTTTTACACTTGTAATCTACAAATACTCTCTTACAATTTTTTGTTGCCTCTTATTACAAATTTGTGAATTTGAGAGTTGTAACTTATGAAACGAAAAATGGTTTTACATATTTGTAATTGTAATTCACAAGCACAAATTTGTAATTGTAAATTGTATTTGGTGATAGGGCACAGATGATAGCGAAAACAAAAGTAATCAGAGTTTTGACGGGAACGAAACAGGGGTGGTAAAACTAGAAAATAACAAAAGTTTATTTGATTTGATAATTGCGACACTTTATTTCACATAATTCGGTATGGAAATATTTTTTCAAAAATCGATCTAAGGGAAGCCTACTTGCAAATGGCACTCGAAGAAGATTGAAAAAAAAAAAATACACGAATGGAACTTTTCCGGTATCAGAGAATGCCTTAAGAGGTAGCCAGTGCATCGGCTATATTATAGAGATATTTGGAGCAGTTACTTCAAGGCATAGATGGCTGCTGTTATTTCCTTGACGATATTATAATTTCAGCTGCTACGTACGAAGAGCGTCTGGGAGAAGTATTGGCGATCCTACATGCTAATGGCATCAAATGTAAAAAAGAAGAATGCGCGTTCTTGCAGGAAAGGATTAAATACCTTGGGCGTCAACTTCGGAAACCTGAAAACATTAACGAGCTAGAGGCATTTATGGGTAAGGTGAATTATTACTATAATTTTATAAAGAACTTTTCTTAACCAGCAGTACTGTTAAATTTGATACGCCGCACAGCTCCGTCGGTGGACAAAAATAGTAAAAATGAGTATAGCCAAAGTTAGCAATATTGGTACCATTTTAAAGCTAAAAAACTAAGAAGAAACCATAACAATTGTTGCTCAAAAGTGGTTTTTATACTGCAATATTCAAATCTGATATTAATTTTTGTTAGTGCTTCAAAAGAAAATTTATCCAAAACACATTTTTGACTAAAAATAAGTAAAGTAAACTTATTTTCATTTTAAAATGGTCAGATAAAATAGTTGTAAAGTTAAAATATTTTTATATGAAAATCTTCTTAAATTCGCCATTTTCTGTAAAGTTCCAAAAATTTTTTTTCAGAATTTGTTAAAATAAACCTTATATTATTTGGAAATAATAATAACTTTTCCGATTTTTTCCGATTCTTGGAAAATCGTATAAAACGTCATTTTTCTTGTTTTAGTACTAACACGTCGGCTGACATTTCGTTTCTTTCTTTTGCAAAATTTGTAATGTTCTTATTTATTTAAGTGGTGCTTAGTATTAATGTTATTATTGGTATTTTGCTCAATTGAAATCGATTGGCACATACTAGAATAACTGGAGATACGGCGGCATCAACCTTTGTCGTCGGATCCTATGCTTTTGTCTAAAAGACAAAGCATGAATAAGAAAGAGGATTTGATTGACAAACATGTTAGTTATTACCTTGGCCAAACAAATAATGCAGGAGTAGAAGTTAAGGGGACATTTCAGTTTAAAATTGAAAAAAAATTTCTTTTTGAAGAATTTTTTTTAAGAAACTATGATATATCATTACAAAATTGCTTAGAGATGTTATAAATATCTTACTGAAGACAAAAAAAAAAAATTTTTAACCACTTTTAATCCAAGATGGCGGCGGTAGAGTCATCTCCAAAAAAGTTAACTTTTGGTGGTAGAATGGATTCTGTACTTCCAAATAAAGACAAAAGCGTAAACTAAACAAGATTTTGCTTACATTTCTCTATAAGTGGAACCACAAAAAAGTGAAATTACGGTCTTTCTCAATTTTTAAAAATTCTTCCGCCATATTGGATCCACCAATTTGAATCAAATTCGTAATCAGAAACCCTGAAAACTCCTGAGTAACGATTTTGAAGCCAAATAATTGTTCTACTTCTCGAAAACTTGTTGTTGGGCATTATGTCTTATTTTTAGTAAACCAAGGCACAATTATATGTATTACATGCTTTTTAATTCACTAATATTTTATATTTTTATATTAAATTTTATAATTTTTATATTAAATTTTAAAGTATTGTAAGGTTTCCTTAAAATATTAAATATTGTAGCATTTAAAACGGTTGAACACGGTTGATTGACTAATAATTTGATTGCTATCACTTGGTGCTCTTTTAAAATAATTTTTTTTATTTTTTTTTTACTTTTAGTAAAGACATTTACTAAAACAATAAGTTTTGTACAATTTTTTTTTTAATTTTAATAAACAAAACAAATGCACTTTAAAACTGCATAAATTCACCCAAAAATCTCGATTTTTGAAAAAACTGTAGGGTTTACGAAAACGCCGATTAAATTTTAGAATTAGCGTGTCTTTATCCACTAAGAAACCAAATTTCATTAATTTCTTGCCAAAACCCTATTTTTGCCCATCATTTATATGGAGACTGAGCACTGTGCGCCGGAGAGATGTGGTACACCAATGAGGCCCACAGCAAGATAAGACATTTCTGACGCTTAAGATGCAAATTGTCGAGGCTACGGAGTTGGCACATTTGCTAATAATACTGGCGGTTGATGCATCATCTTGTGGCATTGAAGCCGTGCTGTCGCATGTGTACGCTGTTGGAACAGAGAGACCCATCGCATTCGATTCGAAAACAATGAATCAACATCAAATTAAATACAGCCAAATAGAGAAAGAGGACTTAGCCATAATTTTTGGCGTGCAACATTTTCATCAATTTTTATATGGTAACAAGTTCACACTTATAACAGACCATAAGTGAATTGGTCAGCATTTTTAGTCCAAGCAAGCAACTACCTACTATGACAGCACACCGACTGCAACGTTGGGCGATAATTCTGATGTCATATCAATTCGATATAAGATACAGGTGAACGACGAAACACGGAAACGCAGACCCTTTCACGATTGCCAATTGGACCATATGTAGAATTCGACCAAAAGGAAATGTGTAGCAGTATTTCAAGCTATGAGATGCCGCAACGCTGGTACCATTCGTAAGCACATAAAGAAAGACGCAATGTTAAAGAAAGTTGCAGAGTTCATCGAAAAGGGTTGGTCGAAACAGCTTATGCAGTTTTTACATGTTGGCCACTGTGGCATAGTAAAAATAAAGCAACTGGCTGGCTGGTGGGTGAAGTTGGACAAAGACATCGAGAAACTTGCACACGATTGTGAAATATGCAAGGTAGGCAGTGCAAGTCCTGCAAAAGAATTCAGCAGTTGTCCGGTGGCTCGACGGACTTGGCAACTTAATAATGTCGATTTTGCTGGGCCCATGTTCAACAACATGTATCTCATCTGCGTTGATGCGTTTTCGCAATACCCACTCGTTACTCAATTGTGTAGCACCACTACATCCAGGACCATATCAGCGCTGTCCATTATATTTGCAATGAAGGGTCTGCCAGCAACCGACAATGGACCTCAACTTACGTTCGATGTATTCAAACTATTTTGTATAAACAATGGTATTCAGCGTGCCACTACTGCGCCTTTTCATCCAGCGTTCAATGGACTTGCTGAGTGTTGCGTTGGAACGTTCAAAACATCAGTACGTAAAAATATGAAGGATGGGTTATCCGCTCCATGCATCAGTGGTCAAATACTTAGCAACGTACCGCTCAATGCCGAACGTTCAAGGAAAAACAACATGGTCTCGCAATTCGGACACTGTTAACACAATTGCCATCATTAAGAAGTACATCGTCATCCCAATCTTTGAGTCAAGAGAAAATACAAAATAAGAAAAAATTTTTGCCGAATCAAGCGATCTTCTTGTGCAACTACCCACAAGGCCCAAAATGAATCACAGGAACTGTAACCAGGGTTCTAGGAAACATGGTGTATGCCATCAAAACAAATCAAGGTTTCTGCAAACGACATCATAATCAGTTGAAACACAGATCTCAAAATGTTATCGCGAAACCTAATGTCATAATTCACACCGAACCAGTAAGTCTACAGTATACGCAGCAACAACCTAACAACTTGGCAATGACTTCTTCTGTATCAGTGTCGTCTTTGGAATCCAAGTACTCTGCCTTATCGCTACGTAGAAGCCAACGTAATCGTATGCCAGTAGTGCTGGTTATTTCCGTAAATAAAGGGTGTGCTGAATGATATATACGTACTAAACAACGAAATTATATTTACCAACGCTGGTTATTGTATATATTAAATATTCGAATATCAATTCAAATACATACTGTTACTTTTCTCATATTATTACTTACGTTGGAGTATTATTACTTACGTCGAGAGTCACACTTTGGCCTGAACGACCCATTGTGATTATTACTTATGTTAACAAATAAAAAACGGCTTTGCTGAGCCAGCACAAAGTTTGTTTTTCGATAAAAACAGTTTTTCGATAAGTACAGTAATTTAAAAAAAAAACAAAAACAGTGCTTTATTTTTATTTGAAATTATAAATGTAATAGTGGTACTGCTGACGACCTCGATAGTCTAGTGGATAGTGCACTAGACTTTCATCCAGAAGGTTGCGGGTTCGATTCCCGTCTTGGTCTGGTGGTTAATTCTCATAAACTTCTTATATTCACTATCGATATGAAGTGGATGAGAATTATAAGAATGTGTACAAGTACACACCTTGGTTGGTAATGGCAAGGCCACCGAGCTGATAAAAAATTGCCACATAGCCGTTCGGAATCGGCGTTAAACTGTAGGTCCTACCATCGCCACTGTGGTCTAGTGGAAGAGTGCCAGACTCTTGTTTCTGGAGACCCGAGTTCGATTCTCGGCTTGGGTATGTTTCTTATCTATCTTTCTTTCTCCCTTCCTTTCTTTCTTTCTTGGGGCTTTGGTACAAAAGATCTTATAGGTCGCAGTGCCTGACTTTCGAGTCGTCCTTCCTTCAAATAATAATAATAATAGTAGTACTGCTGCTATCACCTTCTACATAAATTCTCTGGTAGCACTTCTTCAATTTCTTTTCAAAATTTGTCACTGAAAATAAAAGTTTGAGAGCATTATTTTTAAAGAAAATGCCATTTACCAGCTACTTTAAAATTTTTAACACCACTCTACATGCTTTTAAACTTAAAACCCTTATTAAGAGTTAAACTTTATCATAAGTTAAATATAATTAAAATAGTTTTTAATGTAAAATCATTTGTAAGTCGTTAAAGACAGTTTTTAATTTTTTTATTAGTGCGGGTCATATTTTCTTCTTACTACAGATTGTAGCTCTTTAGTTACCTTATGACTTAATTTTTCTATGACAAGTCATGCATTACTATCTTTATTACAAGACAACTCTGCAGCAATAAATCTTGTCATAAACTGATGTTTATACAAAAAAGAAATTCTTAAGCTCCTGTCAAATATTTTTTTTTAAGACAACGAAACGAAATATTAATTTTTATAATAATATTGCAGTTATAACTCAATCAAACGAGTTCTTTATTTGATTAATTTATATCGATATTGTGAGTGCTTGTGGAACTACATGTCTGATCTTTATATATTAGATTGTTGCCTATAACATAAATTTAGTAATTATGACAAGAATTATTGCCACTGAAGACATGGGGTTACTTCACTCCTCAGCTTCAGATTCTGTTCTCACTTTAATTCTAACCTGTCGCACATTTATTGCCATTTTCGGAGTTTTTTGGGTGCATCTGGTAATACTAATGAATATATAAGAATTTAAATATAACCGAAGTGGCATCATAGTCCGCTAAATGCACTGCTCGTTTTTGAAATGTGACTACTATGTTTTGTTTGTTGACGGGTGCAAAAGTTTATTTTAAGTTCTGAAAGTTAAAATAATAAAAAATATAATTTAGTCGGTGCAATGTCCTTGCAATCGCTTATAGAGTACTTCTGCATTCCGATCGGAGTATTTCTGGTCTTCTTAATTTTTCTTTCGGCTATCAACAAGTCTGTGGGAGTGCGAAGGGCTTACGTGAAGCTTCTGTTGAGGATATTTGAGGTATGGCATTGCAAAAAATATTTTAGCTACTAATGTAATAAGCTGAAATTAGTCTGGGTTAGTTTATATTATTATTCTAAATAATTTAAAGGTTTAATGTACAAAGTTTGTGTGTTGGTGTAATTGTTTGCTTATCACATTATTTTAGTCACAGCGGCAAATTTAGTCAGGAAAGTAAAATTTTTTTTATCTTGCAGTTCGGTCGCCTAAACATCGAGACTGCAGCGAAGGAACGTCAAACGGAATTAGCACAAGGCTTTACAAAATCGCTGGATGTCTCTAAATTTGTTGAATTGAATAAGGTAGAAGATTTAAATAAAAAGTCAGATTATTGTGAGGCTGTAAACGGTAACTCTCTCATAAGCAGAGGTAGTGTTCTGCTACCTCGGCCTAATGCTGATCGGATATCCTCAGTTGAAGATAATTTAATATTTCAATCCACGGAAAAAGTAAGTATTGATTGAAATACTTTTATTCATGAAAATTTCGTTTTGCTTTTCAAAATTTGTTGACTTAATTTCGAACATTTTTGAAAATTTTAGTCACTATGCATTTTTATTTGACTAGAGCCACTCAAATCAATAAAGGTCTGCCTCAACATTCGATATACTATACAATAAATCGATCCCTAGAAGCAAAGTTATACTGCGTTTACACCAGCACTGATGGCATGCCAATTGAAATATAATATAATATATTATCTGTCAAACAGAAAAATTTTCTTTGTAATGTAGGCGTTCTGCCAATTCATTTCTAACAAAATGTCACACTTAATTTTTAACAATTTGCCCACCCGCTCTACTTTGTGTTTGTTTTCTCTCACAAATAGAAGAATCAAATCATTGGCAGAATGCATTGGCATCGAAATTTTCTTGCCAGTGGCTCTGTCAAAGAAAAAAGTGTGAGCGTATTAGTGAAAAAGTGGAGTGTGTTAGCACTGGCATGCCAGCACTGGCAGGTGTAAACGCTTGGTTAATGTAAACACCAAAAAGTATATTTTATGTATTTTATTATCTTCAAAACAGCTGAAAAAGAATAAGTTAAGAAATTTTGTGAAATTTATTTTAAACATTAAAAATATGTTGAGTATCGCTTATTATATTGTGAATCATAGCTATTTTCCATAATCCTTATATCTTGTCTAATTAATTTTCTAATTTTAATATATGAGGCAAATCGCGTCAAATCACCACCGGAAAAAAAATCACTCCAATTTTGTTGAAACTTGGTACACTTGTTGTACTAGTGAACTACATTTTTTATGCGAAAAGAGGGTAAGTAATATCAGCGGGTTGCCAAGATACAGGGGCGTAAAGTTCGGACTTTTTGCTCTATGACAATTTTCAAAAATTCATATGTGAGATCACATTGAACTAATAAAAAAAACTCTTTAATGTTTCTAATAGGGTTTTGTCGGATCTTTTTAATAAAAATATTTTAAGTGCTGTAGTTTTTTTTACCAAAAAACACTTTCCATTTTTTCTCGCAATGCGACAATTTTAATATTTTTTTTTCTACTTTACACCAACTGAAAGCTTATGCTTTCCCCTTTAAAATTACGTATCAAACGTAGTGGGCACGTGAAATAGTGATAACAAATCAAGACTTAGAACCAGGCGCAACCAGTGTGCCGAACGCCCGGAACGGTGGTGCGCAGCAAACATACCATAGCTATTGACCATTGCAGATAACTACTTTTCGTTTTCTCGTTGGATAACTTTGGTTTTATTATTATCCACGATGTTATTGGGTATTAAAAATTCTAAGTAATAAAAAGATGTGTAAAAAACAAATTTTGTATGTAGATAGAACCTTCCTCTGTCGATAGCGCCACATTTAGTGTAAGTCGGAGTATATTAAAGCTCCCTGAACGTTTTTTTTTATAAAAAATATGTGTACATATGTACGGCTAAACCTGGACATCTAAGAATTCGTAAATAGTATATTTTGACTATTTGGTGGCTCCTAAACACGAAAATCAACATCTCAATTTTTTCCTACTACTGAAAGTACACATTCTCCTGAGAGGGTTAAAATACCCAATAACATCGTGGATAACAATAAAACCAAAGTTATCCAACGAGAAAACGAAACGTAGTTATCTGCAATGGTCGATAGCTATGGTATGTTCGCTGCGCACCACCATTTCAAGCGTTCGGCGCCTGGGTTTAAGTCTTGATTTTTTATCTCTACTTCACGTGCCCACTACGTTTGATACGTCATTTTAAAGGGGAAAGCATAAGCTTTCTTTTGGTATAAAGTAAAAAAGTATTAAAATAGTCGCATTGCGAGAAAAAATGGAAAATGTGTTTAAATTTGAGTTTTATGGTAAAAAAAAAAAACTACAGCACTTAAAATATTTTTATTGAAAAGATCCGACAAAACCTTATTAGAAACATTAAAGAGTTTTTTTTTTATTAGTTCAATGTGGTCTCACATATGAATTTTTGAAAATTGTCATAGAGGAATAAAGTCCGAACTTTACGCCCCTGTATCTTGGCAACCCACTGATATTATTTACCCTCTTTTCGCATAAAAAATGTAGTTCACTAGTACAACAAGTATACCAAGTTTCAACAAAATTGAAGTGATTTTTTTTTCCGGGGGTGATTTGACGCGATTTGCCTCATATCTATTTACTCGTATCTGTAAAAAATTGTTCCGCTCATATGTAGCAAGCCCTGTTGCAAATGCAAAATGTAGCATAAGCAGAATAACTAATGGTGCAGTAATGTGACTGTGGCGAGTCAAATCGCGTCTGCGAACCGGGGCCAATGGGTATTAAGAAATGTGTGGAAAGATGGACCTTGTGTTAAAGTCGAATTTGAACTTGATGCTAGTAGTTTATTTTTATATGCTTCAAATTTTCTATTTAAAAAAAAATGTTGTTGTCAATTATGAATGGCTAAATCACCGTCGACCATTCTCTTTAACCCTATCAGGAGATAATGTACTTCCAATATC